>OY754968.1:28680736-29280736 GCA_963576475.1 Molanna angustata | reverse complement strand
CTTAATATTATATTGAATACTTATTGAATAATACTAATTTTCTAGCAATGTCAAAACAATGCCAAGACCAATTGACCAGAAGACAAAAGCTGATTGCTCAAGACTACAGAGTCAGTAGAGGACTATCAAAAGCGTGCAAAGAAGATATTAGGGCTTATCATTGTAGAAAAGGAGTTTCTGATGATAAGGATGTCCGTTTAGCTCAGATATTGGTATGTTTAGAATCTGTGATGAAGAATAATAGTAAAATTTCTTTGGATTGTCAAGCAGAAATGATAGACCATAGAAAAATGCTATTGGAAGACTATCGTTTGTCTCCTGAAATAATGCACGACTGTGCTAATGATATTCGTAAGTTTTGTAGTCCAATTGAAATAGGAGGTAAAACTATACATTGCCTAATGGAACATGCAAGACCTAAGAAAAAAAAAGAATTGAGAATAGAAGTGAATTGTCAAAGAGCTCTTGAAACTCTTGTGAAACAGACAGATGCAGGTGAAGATTGGAGAGTTGACCCTGTGTTGAGACAAGCGTGTAAGCCCGTCGTTGATACTGCTTGCAAAGAAGTTACTGGTGGGGAAGGAAGGGTAATGTCTTGTTTGATAGAAAAACTAGGAACAGCATTTATGACTGAACAATGTGAAGCTGCAGTAGTTCAAGTTCAGTATTTTGTTGCAAGAGATTTCAAACTTGATCCACAGTTATATGCAGCATGTAAAGAAGATGCTGTTAATTTCTGCCACGCTAAGCGTACTTGGACAGATGATGAAGGTCAAATGGATCCTGAGAGGGGACCTTTAGTACTTCCATGTTTGTACAGATATGCTTATCAAACAAAATCAAATATGCAGTTATCGTCATTGTGCTTCCAAGAAATAAGACGTGTTATGCGACAGCGTGCCATCAGTGTAGATTTGCAACCTGAAATAGAAGAAACTTGTTTAGACGATCTTGCCATGTTTTGCTTTGATAAAATTTCTAAAGGTGAAGAAATGACATGTTTACAGAACAATCTTGAGGCATTAATGGAGAAATGTAAAATAGCTGTTACCAATTTTACTGAAACACAAGCCGGACATGTCGACCTGAACCCTGTCATTATGAGACACTGCCATAATGTAATGGAGAAATTGTGTCCAGCTATGCTGAGAAACGGAAAAGATGAAGGCGATGTTATGGAATGCCTCATTTCTCACAAGAACGATCCTAGAGTGAGATCTGAAGTTAAGTGTAGAGCAGCTATTGAACATTTTCAATTGATATCATTGAAAAATTATAAATTCACATATAAATTTAAAGAAGCGTGTCGATCATATGTTATGCGATTTTGTCCTCTAGCTAAAACTAAAAGTGAAGTGATAACATGCCTCAGTGAAACAGTGAGAAATGATACAATTGATGGAAACCGACATAGCATTCCTAAAGATTGTCGACAACAATTAAAAACTCAACTCTTTCAACAAAAAGAAAATATTGATTATGATCCCAAACTAAACATGGCATGTAAAGAAGATCTTAAAATATTTTGTCCAAATGTAGAACATGGTGCATCACAAGCTTTGGAATGTTTGCAAAATATCAGGGGGAAATTGAGCAGTTCTTGCCAACATGCTTTATTTATCGTAAAAAAGCAGGAATTAACAGACAATTCTGTAGATTATAATCTTATCACTACCTGTAGTTCAATGATAACATTATTTTGTCATGATGTTGATTCTTCAAAAGTTCTTGAATGTCTAAAAGTAAGTGAATTGATGATAACACTATGAATTATTATATATGGTAGTGTTTTCAAATATTTTTAATGATAATCATATGATTATTTTCTAGGTTCACAAAGAGGAAGCAACGTTTGATGAAAAGTGTAAACTTATTGTTGTTCATAGAATGATTGATCAAAATTCTGACTACAGATTTAATCCAATATTACAAAATGCATGTAAACCTGATATAAAGAAATTTTGTTCAAATATAATAGGTGAGTTGAGTAGACCTTGAATATTCATTTTAACAAAATGTATACATAATACAAAAGTTAATGACACTATGAAATGAAACTACTCGCTTCTTATTGTACTTTACTGGTGAAACATATCTCATTTTCCAGACACGATTTTACTAAATCTCACTAAACATTTGAGAAAAACAGGAATTGCCTCACAAATATTAAACAAAGTTTTCATACATTCAGATAAAAGCATGTTGCTGGTAGATGAGGTCAGAAATGTTTGATACATTCAAAATGTTATCCCCAAAATGCATGCTATAAACAAATGTTATTTTATTAACATATAGTTAAAGCAACTTAAAGACCATAAACTGTGAAATAGATTCTACATGATTTTCATTTATTTATTTTATTATTATGTTCATAATTTTTCCAATACGGTTTTATGTGATTTATTTGATCAAAGTCTATACCTATAATTGTTCTTTTAATATTTAAGCATTTGAACCCCAAGATAAAGGACTTCAGGGGAAAGTAATTAAGTGTTTGAAAGTAAAGTTTACTGAAGCAAAATTAACTATTAACTGTGAACATCAAGTCGCTGCTGTATTGCGAGAACAAGCTTTGAATTATCATTTAGATCCCCTCCTCAGTACCATGTGTCGTGCTGAAATTGAAACTATTTGTAAACCATCAGACAACTCTGATACAAATGCTGATGGAGAGGTAAATTATTATTTTGATTTATGATTAAATGTTATTTGTTGTATTATTTTTTTTAACTAAATATTAAGAGATCAGTGGAGTTGATACATTGTTTGAATTTCCCTGATTATATTTTTGGTGAAATATTTGAGTGAGCCACACCACACAATTTTTTTTTTAATTAAATGAATACTATATATTGATAATGAAAGAAGACTACATTGTTGACTACATAATGTACTCTTCATCAAGATGGTATGCCAGAATAGGTTGTCATCCGTCCTGAAGAATAAACGGTCGCATCAAAGGACTCATTTGTGGTTTGGTTTATAAACAGAACTTATTTAATAATTCCACTCCATTGTCACACTTATGTCAACGAATTTGTTCATTGATAATGAGTATCAGGGTAATGAAAAGAAGTTACGTGTTAGTAAGGGTAACAATCCCGTGCGTTAAAAAAGGGTTTATACGTGAGTTAAATTATCGGAAACCCAAAATTTGTTGATTTTTTGCATTTTAAGATCAAACCTTACTTAATATGAAAAAACTTTATCGGTCATTCACTTTGATTTTATGCACTCTTTAAGCATCTAAAAGATTTATTTCTCTACCACACATAGTTATGGAATGATTTAAAAAAAATGCTGTAAAAAAGGATATTTTTAATATTTTTTAGGGGAATTTAGGTTGAATTTTAAAATTGTGAGCACATTCACTAGAGAAATGTTGAAAACACTTATGGTATTTTATGTATACACACACTGTTTAACATATTTGAGGAATTTGATTTGAAATCGGAGTGTTTAGGTTTATATGCTCCCTTAAGTGATAAAATAATATCATTTTTTTTTCTAGGTTGAAGAGTGTCTTAAACAAGCATTTTTGAAAAGAAAGATTATACAGGAGGAATGTAAAACGGAAATTGCTGCATTAATTGGAGAATCTAAGGCAGACATACATGCTGATCCGTTGTTACAACGCACTTGTGCTGTAGATCTGCTTAAATGGTGTAATCATATAGATCAAGGAAACGGAAGACGTAAGTTCTTCATTCTGTTTTTTATCATAACCAATACAAACAGTGTTATTTTCTCTACTAAATAATAGTTTATTAAAAATGATAATTAAAAAATTACAATGTATGTGAAATTATTTTGTGCAGTACAAAATAAGACCCCAATTATAATATAATTTTCCCACCCCAATATTTCTACAAATTATTATAAAAAACTAATACTTTTTATCATTTGTCTCTAATTTCAGATATAAGATGTTTGCAAATGGTTTTGGCCGATGCAACAAAAAATTTAGAGGAAGACTGTAAAAATCAACTTAGTAAAAGAATGGAAATGTTCAAGAGTGCTCAGGTAAATTGAATACACTAATAAAGAAACAGTAAAATTCTATTTTTCAGAAGACATAAAAAACTTTATTTTTGTATACTTTATTTTGTAGATTTCACCAAAGAAATATTCTACTATACCATAAATTTTCAGTTATGTTCTGGATATTTCTAGTGCCCGACCGAACATTAGGCATGAGCACCTTCAACTTCATTATGCAAAATTAAATCAAACTTTTGGCCACTAAAATTGTTAAAACTGACTAACTTATAATAAGCGCATGAATTTAGCTAAATTTCGATGTTTAGACAGTTAAATGTGGTTGTTTTGATATATATAATAATTATTTCATTGATAAAATGAGTTAGTACTTGTTACTACAACTGCACAAATAGTAAAGGAACTGCCTCCTTAGCCAGCGCAAGGTTACCAACTTAGCTACCAGCAATGACATCAATTTTCGACCATAAATAAAATATTTTGAAAACCTGTCTGATGACTGGCATTCGTACATAATACTACAAAAAACAAAATAGAAAATGAACAACCAACTTAAAAATACAGTTATTGGTAATATGAATATTTTTAAGTTGCATATGCGCAACTAAATATTCCGTTCGTTTGGTTCCCTATTCATAAATCATGGTTCCCTATTAATAAAGGGGTGAAGCAAGGCTGCTTATTATCCCCATGGCTGTTCAATCTGTGTATTGATCACTGCGTTAGAACATTAAAGAATGAAAATAGAGGCCTGAAACTAAGTACTGTGAACGTAAGTGATTTGATGTATGCAGATGATAAAGTGGTTATTGCTGAATGTGCGGATGAGTTACAGTATAGTGAATAAAGTGTTTGAAGGATGCCTGCAGAACGGACTGAGAATGAATGTGAGTAAATCTAAGATATTGGTATTCGAAAAAACAATGTATAACTGCATGTATGATAAAAATAGAGAACTAATGGCTAGAACAAGTTGAGGAATATTTATACTAGGGGAGTATGTTTGAATGGAATGGAAGACCTGATAAAGACATTGAAAGAAGAGTTACGCTACGTCCTACGTAGGCGATTCAAAGCGAACGCGATTGCGAAGCGATGCGATGCGGATACAAGCGAATTCAATGCGATGCGGTGCGACGCGGCGGCTCTGTCCTACGTGTGCGCGAATCGTTCCCTCTGCCCCCAGCTACTGTCATCTGTCATAGATGTACGTATATAAAATACTCAAGAGGTATGTACGGCAGAGAAGTGAAACTAATATTGTGTACTTAGAGAGGCATATTTATGGGGGATATCACAATTTGTATGAAGAACTAGTTGCATGTAACACATGAGATCCAACTGTCGATAGTGATAGTATGTATAGTTGAAGAATAAGTACCAAACTATAATCCCATAAACACAAATTATTTAATATTTTAAGATATTTGATTTTCTATACAACACTTGTACCTATATATGTATGTCAAGATAGGATAGTATGGAGGTCAGTCCTTTGATCCTACGCAGAATATGAAAACAGCATGATGGTATGTATGTATGTTTGGAGATTAGTATCAAATAATTAGGTTTTCTTAGATATTGTGTGTAGGCGATTGCCATACAAATTGTATGAAGAAATGTCGTCACTAAATTCAATTTTTATAAAAATTGTTAAAAAAAGTTTGAGATGTGCTAATACATCTTATATATTTTTTATAGAAAATTAAATTATCTAGTTGGGGTGTTTCGGCTTTTTTCGATATTTTTAAAATATTTGGAAATATAGGCAGTTAAACTCATAAATTTATCATAAAGAAACATGGACGTAGTAAAAGACGCATGAAAGTAGAATAAATGCTGTAGAAATGAGATCACTAAGAAGAGTATGTAATAGAACGATATATGATAGAATAAAAAATGGAGAAATAAGGAGAGAATGCAAGATAAAAAAGGATATTATAAGTAAAATGAAAGTAAATGCCTTGAGGTGGTTTGGATATATTGAAAGAATGAACGACTGACCTTTAAATATACATGGGTGTAAGAGGTGGAATGAATAGCAGGGGTCACCCCAAAAAGGGATGGCATAACCATGTGAATGATATTTTGAAAGAAGGAAACATAAGAAGCTTGAACAATCAACAAGAATGTATGATGTAAAGGAAGCCAGAAATATGTGCAAAAATAGAGGAGTTTGGCGCTCGGTTCTCTCTGCTTCCCCCGTGAGGGACGTGGCGTGGTATGTATATACATGCATGGTATGTATATATATGCAAACATTGGATTTTTAGTGCCTCTAATATTGCAAACTTATCCACAGAATCAAATGCTATTTTATAGTCAATAAAAGCTAAATGCATTTCTATGTTATATTCTGCAGATTTCTCAATAAGTAAGCGGAGAGTGTGTATGTGGTCTGTAGTTCCGAACCCCCTTCTGAAGCCGGCCTGTTCTATCGGTTGGTAAAAGTCCAGTTTCGGTGTCAACCGGTTTGTGATGATTTTTGTGAATAATTTATAGAAATGGGATAACAGGCTAATTGGGCGGTTATTTTCAAAATTTTCGGGATCTTCTTTCTTATATAACAGTACCACTTCGGCATTTTGCCATTCTTCCGGAATATTCCCCTGTTCTAGGCACTTGTTGAGAAGTATTTTCACTGCCTCCATGGTTTCTCTGCCTCCCAATTTTATCATATCACTTGTCACTTGATCTTCTCCGGGACTCTTATTGTTTTTCATGTGTTTTAGGGCCTTTTTTCATTTCATCTTCACTTATATCTGGTATTTCCTCAGATCCAGTGTTCATGATATTACTATTAACTTCTACGCGATGCATTGTTGATTCATACAGTTTGGTATAAAATTTTTGGATAGTATTTGTAATCATATCTCTGTCGTTTACTATTGTTCCATCCTCAGTCTTAATTTTAACTATGCTTGATTTGCCCATATTTTTGTTAGATCGAAGGACTTTCATATTTCTATTTGTCTCTATCGTTTTAGTAATAAGATCCGTATTATATTTACGTATATCCTTCCGTACTTCCTTCCTTATTCTTTTATTTAGGGTTTTGTATTCATTTGAATCTCGATTAGTCAACTTTCTCTTTTCTATCAATTTAATTGTACTTGGAGATAATTTTTGGTTCTTTCCATCTTGTCTAAAAGCTATTGATCTAACAGCTGTCTGTATTCCCGTTATGATTTTATTTGAAAGGTCATCAATTTCCATGTTTTGGAGGCTTGAGGTTGGGCCCAGTTTCTGTTTCATCAAATTTTGAAATTCAGTTTGGTGTCTCGAAATCATTTCTGTTGTAGGAGTTTTTTTGTTTTTTTTGTGAGTGAAATTGTATCTTTCTGATTTTGTGTTAATTTTGAAGGAAGCTCTCAATAGTCTGTGGTCGCTTCCCATGTCAAATTGATTTATTACAGACACGTCTTTGCAGTATTTTAGGTTACTAGTTATAATATAATCAATTTCATTTTTTGTTCTGCCATTGGGACTCCTCCATGTCCATTTTCTCTGTTTTTTCTTTTCGTAAAATATATTTGTACAGTATAGTTTTTCGTATTGTAGGTAGTCAATAAGCATTTCTCCTCTTTCATTTCTCTTTCCCAGACCAAACTTTCCGATGAACTCTGGATCTCCACGCCTCTTTTCTCCCACTTTTGCATTAAAGTCTCCCATTAAGATGGTTAGTTGAGCTTTTTCCAGTTGTCTTGCCTTTGAGATATCCTCGTAGAACTTCTCAATCTCCTCATCATCGGCTGTGCTAGTTGGAGCGTATGCCTGTATAATCTGTATGGTAAACTGTCTGTTTAGTCTTAGCAGTAAGTATATGACTCTCTGCGATATACTATTCATCTTTACAACCCTGCTCCTTACACTCTTGTGTATCATTATAGCAGTACCCCCCATAGATGATTGTACATTGTTTCTATAAAGAAGATGCCCTGATGGGAGTGTGTTGGCTGCTTCTCCTTTGAGTCTAGTTTCGCAGATCCCTAAGATGTCCCAATTTATATTTTCGAGCTCGCACTCCAATTGGATTTTGTCTTCTTCTCGTCTCATTGTTCTGATGTTGTATGTCGCTATCCTAAGTGTTGTGGAAGTTCCTGCCTTCGAGCTCTTGCCTCCCCCAGAATCCTTGAGGCTGACCGATTTTGGGTCGGTGTGAGATTGTGAGCGGTTTGCTCTACTCACCTGGGGTACTGATGTTTTAAAGATCGAATCCATTTATAGAGGGTTGTTGGCATTAAAACACCACGCTTGCCGTGCGGGTTGGTGAGTTTTGTATTCAGCCGCCTCTGACATGAGGAACAGACGCTGTTTGTAGCCGCCCATTCTGAGTCAGACGCTACGTACCTGTTGGTCCGTGGGAGGTATTTTATTTCCCTCCTACCCTGCATATCTGCCTAGCATTCCCCTATCCGCCACCTGGGGACGCGTCCTATAGCGGTTACAGGTTCTGCGAAGGAGAATTAAATTAAGTGGTGTTTATTGGTACACTTTCATTTTTTGTTTCTTTAAAATACATTTTTTAACGATTCTATGTAACTAATTTAATTATTTTGTTTATTTCCAGCTCTTGGCTCCCGAAAACTTTAGTGACTTGTATGACCAAGTTGTGTCTTCACCTGCAAAAAAATTTTTTCTTATTGTTATTTTCACATTTCTCGGAATGATATTCATTATCGGACTCTTCTGTGGACGAGCGTCTCGAAGAGCCATTTATATGAAAAAAAAATGAGTGTGGCATAAGTTAGATTCTAGTGGCCAGTTTCACACATACTTTGGAGAACTGTTCAAAAAACACAAAGTGTAGCCAAATTGTATTGACACTATTTTGTGATATTTGTGTAATAATATTTGTATTTATCAATGTGAATAAACTAATATCATTTATATTGTGTGGTTTGATACTGTAATATTTTTAAAAAATTATGAAATTTTTACAATTTTTATAATCATATACATTTATTTAAGTTTATATAGTTTTAATTTTATTAAAAAATTTGAATATTTTATATACTTACCAAGAATGTGAAGTGTACAGTTTATTTTGCAAATTTAAAAAAAATACAAATGAATACAATAAGCCTACTGTACTACTGCTATACTAGTATACTTTATTCTTTGTATCCTCCCGAGGAAGGGAACTTTGTTCTCATAACATGTAGAGGAATTTTAATTCAATTGAATAAAAGTTATGTATGTAGTGGTGTACACAAAGTTGTGTTTTATTTCATTTAATTAAATATAACTAGTTGCATGTAACACATGAGATCCAACTGTCGACAGCGATAGTATGTATAGTTGAAGAATAAGTACCAAACCCATTAATACAAATTATTTATTATTTTATGATATTTAGTTTTCTATACAACACATGTACCTAGGTAGTCAAGATAGGATAGTATGGAGGTCAGTCTTTTTTTCCTACCCGGAATATGAAAACAGCATGATGGTATATGTACATATATTGTATGTTTAGAGATGAAGTATCAAACTATTAAGTCTTCTTTGATATTGTGTATAGGTGACTACCATACAAATTGTATGAAGCGATGTCGTCACTAAATTCAATTTATATAAAAATTGTTAAAAAAAAATTGAGATGTACTGCTACAATGTTAATATTTTTTATATAAAATTAAATTATCTAGTTGGGGTGTTTCGGCTTTTTTCGATATTTTAAAAATAATTGGAAATATAGGCAGTTAAACTCATAAATTTATCATAAAAAAAATATTTTTCTTAATAAAAAATGTTTGAGAAACCCTGGAATTTTTTTGAAAAAACTAATTTGAGATTTTGTATTTGTCTATGTTTGTACCAATTTTCAGCGTTCTACCGTTTATGGTTTCTGAGATATATGGAAAAATAAAATAAAAATTCAAAAGTTGATAACCCCTGACTGAAACAAAAATTCAAAATTCCGAGTATAAAAGTTTTGTAGGCCTGTAACTGTTTATATATTCTGAAATTTTAGGCTCTGTAAATTGAGCGGATCAAAAGTTATAAGGGGGGGACGGACACACAGACACACACACACACAGACACACACACAGACACACAGACACACACACAGACACACGAAATGTTCTACTCCGAATTCTGAGTAAATCCGTGTATGGAACATATATGCTGCGAAGCCTCTAAGTTGGTGTTTTTTGACTTCAAAGTTGGAAAATCCATGAAAAAAGTAGACCTCTCCATACAATTCTCGCGTATTCTGGCTTGATACATTGTCGATATGTTAAGAGAACAAAGTTCTCCTGAACAAATCGACAGTTGGATTATACCATTAATTTAGTTTAGTGTTAAAAAAACTTGTTTACTCTGCTTATTTAGAATATCAAATATATTTAATTATGTTCATTTATATTATGGTAAAGGTAGATATGTACCAAATCATATTGTCGCCATAAAGAAATAATAATAAATTAATTCACAATTGAATGAGTTAAAAATGCATTTGAAAACATTCTCTATCCACATATAGTATTCAACGTTATTATTATATGTACAGACAACTAGTCAAAACTAATTATTGTAACTTTTCATTGTACGGTGATAAAAGGCCATACAAATAATAACTTTTTTTGACAATGAGAATTATATAAATAGGAAAATCTCATTCGAAAAGTGCTTATCAGTTGCAGTAAAAAAGCAATGAAAACTTTGTTAATAACTGATAATATCAAAAATCATGCCAAAGAAAGTTTTATGCTCAACTTTAAATAATTGAGAATCCTAAACAGGATGTCATTTTAAATATTCAATAAAACATATTCTCAATTTTTTCAATATAATATAAGATTATAAAATGCTTTAATTCAATTTTTCAATATGTGGTGCATTTTTGTGTGTAATGTTTATGGCTCTTATGTTATTCATAAGCAATAATTTATCCAATAATTAAGGTTGTTCATATAAAAGAAAACTATAATATATTTTTTGCGTATATATGAAATCAAATTGATAATTTCCCTTGTATTTTTTTTATTATAAATATTAATGAATATACTTCGCTTTTTAACAATGACTTATTCCAATAAATTTCATTTATACTAAGTACATGATCTCCATGTCTTGTGTATGGTAAAATAATTTTAGTTACTAAAATGTTTATCTGTGATCTTTCTTGTGTTTTTTGAATTTTTATCTTTTAAATACATTTATTAAATTTTCTTGACACTTTCTAACGAGTGTATATAATTCAGTCAGTTATATAATATATATGTTAAAAAAATAATAACCTTTTTGATAATATATCATGTGGTTTTGTGTTTCTAATTTTATAAATGCTATTAAATTCTTTTTTGCCATTACACAAATCAAACTGCACATTTGTATTATTTTATATAGTTGAGTTTTACTTAATTTACACAATTTTTACTTAATATTACTTTTTATGTACTATAATAAGATAAGTTAATTAGTTGTCAAATTTATATTATTACATATTCTTGCATTTATAAATAATTTAGTTTTCAGCAAATACCTTGAGAAATTACGTGGACTGCGTAGATTGCAAATGTAATTCATGGTATAAGCGCAAACTGCCCCCCTCCACCGTGTAAATTCTCAAGTAATTTACCAGAAATTATATATTGATTAATGATTTAAGAACAAATTTACTTACCACATACTGATGTTTATTATTTTATATCGCAATGATTTCATTCAAAGAAATGTTTCATAAAATTATATGAACATCAAACAACCATCTAAAGTTAAAAATTATAGAAAAATTAAAATTACATATATATATATACATAAATTTGTTTCGATTATATTAATTTACGACTTGTAAAAATATGAGTTCCTTGGTTAAAATATAAGTAAATGTATAAATTTGTAAATTTTCCCGTTGTTTCTTTTTTCTGTAATTTCACTTAAAAAATAAACAAATGATTACATGTGTTTACAGTTAAAAACATTTTATAATATATATTTTGTAAATATAATAAAATACTGACAACAAATTTCTATTTTATCATTATTTTCTAATGTCTTTATTTTGTATTTTTTTTTTGTAATAAAGGTTTAAATTTGTTTTATTTAGTTTTACTCTTATATATTCTATGATTTGAAGGTAATTGATGATACTTTGTTTTTACCAATAAATGTTAGATCAGCCAAGAGGTGAATTACATATTTAAAAATGATAAGTAACAGAAAATATGAATCATTGTGCCACTGTAACCCCGGTGCATTTATTTAAAAATATTTATTTTTGTTAAAAAATGGTCTTCTTCTTTGGTTTTAATCTTGAGGATTGGTTGGCAGCAAAGCGATGCATCTCTTCCTCCACTCTGCTTGGTCTTCAGCGACTCTCAACTATGGTATTCTCTTGGTCTTCAACTATGTGTCTAGAAGTACACTTCATGTCGTCACACACCTATTCTAGATACTCCAGACGGGGACACCCTCTGCCAGTTGATCCTTCAACTATTTCTTCACACCATAGCGCTGCGATCATCTTGTGATACTCCATTTTAAACTACTTATCTCTAAGACATCAGCGAGAGAAACATGTCAGTTGGCCCTTTACAGTGTGCCATTTTCAAGAAGGCTTGGTTGATGGCGTCCTCGTGGATAGGTGAATTGTCTCTCCCCATTAGCATCATCAATCATTGGTCTTCCCAAATAATTATAATACTGTTGGTGACATTGACAAGGCTAAATTTAAAAAATAATCAGTATAACAAGAGGAAAAAAATAAAAAAGAGTTGAATATTGGTTCTAGGGCAACTAACAGGTACTATGTCAAATATTGATTTAACACGCACCCAATAACAAGTTGTCACATTCTGGAGACTTACGATATTGATCGTCTCACAGATCCAGACTGAAAACACAAAAAATGTACACAAAAGCATTTTTAACTTTGTTTTAATTATTTCATTATTGTTAAAAACTTTTTTCACTTCATCATATTGATATTATGTCTGAAAACTTTGATAAAAAATAATATTTTTTATTTTGTGTTCATGGCATCGTCGCTGGTAGGGATAAATTTTGCGGGTTCCGCATAACTTGCAGAACTGAAAAAAACATCTGTTTTTAAAAAAATGTGTACTTATTTGATGTATCTGAACGGGAACAATATCAACTATGGACATGGTATGTATTTCCCTGTAAGATTACGACTTAACAACGTGTCACACAACTGAGAACAAAGTGATTTTGTTTCATTTGTGCGATATTGTATAGTAGTTAATTATTTTTCTGCAAATCACTTGGGCTGCGCAGATCGCAAATTTCGGTTTTTTGCTTGGTTGGTATATGGGCAAACATCCCCATCTTCAATGAAATTTCTCAAGTTATTTTACGGAACATATACTTCACAACAACGTTCCCTCTAATTTTTCTATTGTGTGTGCGGATCTTCGACGCATCTGTGCAGTGGCGGTGTGATAAATTTACACCCCCCCATAAACACACATACAATTTTAAGGGTATTTATTAATCACAGTGATTTTATATAATAACAACCTAACAAAGAGAATCTTTTAAATAAATGAAATCTGGCAATGGAAACTTTCTTATATAATATTGACTGTGCGGAGGGTAAAACATGTGTGCGGAGATATATTAGTAGGTGTGCGCGCGCACACCTTACAGGGAACATTGCTTCACATCTTTCAAACATATTGTGTATTTGTTTTAAAATAAGTTGCTATGTTCTAGAGCAGTCTTTCTCAAAGTGGGCGATAACGCCCCCTTGTGGGCGTTGGAGACCTAGAGGGGGGCGTTAAGGGGCCCAAAAAAAAAATGGGGGCGTTGGCGTGGTGTAGGGGGGCGATAGTTGATTTGTAATTTCACTTACTTTATATTTTAAATTTCACTAAAAACCTACTTCTCAATATCGAATAATTAGTTTATATTTCTACCCTAAATGATACTAATGTTTTTAAGTAAAATCGAACCTGATATCAACAAACTTGTTAAAAATCATCAAATTCATCCATCTCATTAGATTAGTTTTAAAACTAAAATTGATTACCTGTCTATATTTTTTCTTTAATTTGATTAAAATATTATATTCTTAATATTATAAAGTTGCGTTTTAATTGCTCTCACTGGTAAAAATTTCTAGTTTAGAATGTAAGTTTAAACACCAGAACCGACTATATAGCACAGTATAACTAAATTAATTAAAGCAATGAAATTGTGGTTTTTAAGTTTTAGGAGTCTATAAAAAATTGGGGGCGCTGAAAAATAATTAATCTTCAAAGGGGGCGGTATATAAATAAGTTTGATAATCTCTGTTCTAGAGACATGCACAGAGGTCGTTCACAAAAAAAATGTTTGGAAACATTTTTTAAAGATAGAATAAGGGTTTCTGGGATAGTGTGACAGCAGAATAAGAGTTCTCGGAAAGTGTGACAGAAGCATTGCTACGCCCACTTCCACCCGCTCCGCATATGGGGACTGAAACGGCCCCTTCACAGAACGCTAATAAGGATGACAAAGAATGCATGGCACGAAGAGTAGCTCTAGAAGCTCCTCAAGACTCGTGGTCTTGGCAAAATTGTGCAAAAAATAACAATCAACGTCGGTGAAGATAATATTCACAGACATGGATTGTCGCGAGAGTACTTCAAGCCTGTGACTGTAAAACTGGGCATCAGAGAGTTGACCAAGGACACTCTGGAATTTCATTTTTTTTATTCAGCAGATAGAAGGACACTATAGCCATGGCAAAACAATTTGAAGGCTGTAAAGTTTTTCTTAGAGACCACTAAATCCAATGGGACCTTGAAGAGGCCCACGGACTGCAGCGAGGAGCTCCATTCTGTTGTAGGACACATTTGGGTGAGAGCATTCCCAGAGAAGGTGCTCTGAAGTTTGGTCAGGGTGATGGCATAGCTGACATGAGGACGAGTTTACAAGGCGGAATCTATGAAGGTAGCTATTAAAGCTGCCGTGTCCTGTAATAAACTGAGATGTCCAGAAATCTGGGACGGCCCAAGATTGACGAAGTCTAGTCCTCACATCAGGGAAAAACAAGAATGTTGTTCGTCCCACGGGGCACGAGCTCCATCGAGCCTGCCAAGAGTTCAGCAGGGCTTCCATGGTGATGCGGTTAATGTTTCTGGGACAGAAGCATTGAGTAAAAGGTAAGGAGATGAAAAGATTATCCTGGCAGGAGATCTGAATGGATGGATTGGGGTCCGAAGGAAAGATCTGCCCACGGGCCACACGGTGATAGCGGAGTTAACGATTATGGAAAAAGATTGTTGAATATATGTGTGGAATGGGATCTTTTTGTGGCTAGTACTATTTTTTGTCACAAAAAGATTCACCAGTTTACGTGGGAAAGAGGCTTTGAAAGATTAATTATAGATCTTGTGTGTGTGGACTCCACTTTGAGGAAGGTAACGATGGATACTAGGTTGTATAGAGGCACAGAGCTGGAGACAGATCACTATCTGCTTGTTACCAAATTATATCTATTCATCACCAATGCGCGTCAAACTGAAAAAATTACAAGATGTAAGGCATGAATATGAAAGAAATGGTGAGTATGAATTAATCTCTCAAACACATAGTGAAAGAAGTATGGAAAGATTTGAAAAATGTTGTGTGCCACATTTAGTTCAAAATTTTTTCATAGTGAAGTTTTTAAAGAGGTGAACAAGAACGTTCACAAAAACGATAACAATAATGTTTTAGAAAAAGAAAGCCTGGTCTCTGCCGCCAGCATAATAAAAGATAGAATTTTTTTTAACCAAGTAACTAATTGTCCAGTTCCAGACGCTGGCAATTTTAATTAAAAAAAATATTGACTAACATAATATTGATCTAGCCATTCTGGTAGAGCATATCTGGGTTTCCCCAAGGACTGTCCCTTGGGCTGAGTTTCGACAAAGTTGCTTGCCAGGGGCAATCACAAAGAACCCTCTCGACGGTGTTGTGCCAGTGAGTGTCATTCACCATCCCAGGGTGTTTCCTGCCTAATTAGTTCTTTACTGTGTTGCATGCACTTGGTGGGTGCAAACGGACCATCTCAGGCGGTCTAGGCGAGATTACCACGTCCTCAGGGTAAGTGGCTCAAATTTTTTCTTACCCGGTCCAACTTTTCAAAATTGTTCAGGAGAGGTGACCTATTGGGATGGATGCCTCGCGTCTCCCCCTCCTTACTGTACATCGGCGCTGGATGCTGACCGGAGCTGACTAGCGGCATAGCCCTGATGATTGAAGTTTTGGTGCGGGATTGGATTCTCCAGTCGCCGGCGGCAATATGTAGTGAGGGGAAAGTAGCGGGTTGAAATATATGAGCTGAACCCACCATCTGAAGACAGGGAGTTTTTTTACTCGAATAATGCTTTGTGCCTGGGTGCAGAGTTTAGACCACCGATCATAAGAAAGGGCCACGAGAGGTCTTTCGTGTCATCTGAAACGTCGCTTCACCTATATTTTTACAATATTTCTATCTTTGTGGATGGCGAAAGGTTTGCATCAAAATACATTTTAAAAAATATCGGACAGAAATAATAAATATTTTTAGCTTTACGTTAAAGTTTGAATAAAAAAGAAGTAATGAAATGCTGTCTATTATATATAGGGAATATTTTTTGAAGTATGGTATACATGTATTTTCTTTCTCTTTTTAACGAGTATATTCAAAAAGTAAAAAAAGGGACAAACTCGATTAACTTCTGCAAATAACAACGATCAACCGAAATTATGGAATTTGTAGTTGCCAGCAGCCATCTGCCATTTTGTAAGATAGAAAGGAGATAAAAAATAATTTTATGGTGTATAATTACTGCAAATCTCGTGTCACCATTGAAAACAAGATAGAAAACAAATGTTTAAATGGACGCATCGTCCATTATAACTCAAGTGTCACGGGATGACGAACAAGTAAATAATTATTCTCCAGAAAGAGGTAAATAGACGAATGCCAGTACACCTGTTAACTATCTATTTTCGTGTGGTTAGCCATGATAAAGTTTTGTTTTCTTCATATTTAAATGTACAACACCTTTTATGAGTTTAGTCTAAGGCTTTGTGTATTATATATTGATAAATTTCGATCATTAAACTAATGTTTGTGTCGTTTGAAAGGTAGGCGTGTACGAGCTATTAAGGTAAACAAGACCCTGGAATCATAATATAATAGTTAAAATCTCACAACCTTGAAACATTGTATTGTTTTTATTATAATATTTTCATTCATTATTGGCCTGCAAATAATATAAAATTGATCCGATATTTTTACAAAAATCACCTAAAACTATGTTAATTTTATCTGACATTTTGAACAAAAACAGTACAATTTTACATCTACTAATGCTTATTGTTTCAAATGGAACTAAATAATTATTGTGGGTATGTACCTACGTATGATATAATATAATAGATTTTGCAAACATGGTTGTGCATTATTTTCATCCTTTGAATAATGAGTAAAAAAATATTTATTTGCCTAAATATGTATAAACAATAGTAACTTTTCTAGTAACATATATTAATTGCATTATATTTCTTATATAAATAGTTCTTAATTCAACTTAATGTTAAGTTTTTAACTAATATTCAACTGTTATCATCCTTATTTAAATAATGCCTAAAAATCATTACTATTAGGGTTCCATTACTGATGGAATTGGAATATTCCATCACTAAATTTTAGTGATAGAATCAGGTGAAATTTATTATACTGTTCTTCACGTTTGTAGATGATTAAAAATACATCTGTAATTATATCTGAAAAGATCAGATGCTAGTAGTTTCTACAAACTAAATACACAATGGGTTCCCATTAAATTTTCAATTAACAAATCAGATTACTAATTTTTCTCTTATTGTATCCATCATTTGGTATTTTTTTGGTTGGCTATTCCTAAAATTTTGTGTATTGTTTAGTTGAACCATAATGCAGCCGTTAGGAAAGACACAGAAGAACACACTGGCGTTTCTTTTTTGTGAGTGTAATTTGAGCGGTTTTGTTGTCAGCGGCTATAGCGGCTATAAAAAAGGAGTGCGGCCTTAAGTATAGATTAAGTAGAATAAACATATGTATTTAATTTTGTAAAAATACAAATATTCATAAGTGCGCAGCACGCTTACCACGCACGTATCTTAAACTATTAAGAAACTTAAACTACGAGTGACTTAAACTACGAAGAAACTTAAACTGCCAGTGACTTAAACTACCAAGAAACTAAAACTACCAGTGACTTAGACTACAAGTAACTCAAACTACCAAAAAACTAAAACTACCAGTGACTAAAACTACTAAGAAACTTAAACTACCAGTGACTTAGACTACAAGTGACTTAAACTACCAAGAAACTAAAACTACCAAGAAACTTAAAACTACCAGTGACTTAGACTACAAGTGACTTAAACTACCAAGAAACTAAAACTACCAGTGACTAAAACTACCAAGAAACTTAAACTACCAGTGACTTAAACTACCAGTGACTTAAACTACCAGTGACTTAAACTACCAGTGACTTAAACTACCAAGAAACTAATAATACCAGTGACTTAGACTACAAGTGACTTAAACTACCAAGAAACGTCATTGATCAAATTGTGGATGGGAAAGGGATGGGTGTTTACATTTGCAAGACAATCTTTTCTTTCACTCCCAAACCCAGTAAGCAAGTAGGGGGGAGCGCAAAAGATCCTAAGGGTCGCAGTGCATAAGAACACCCTCTAATAATAATTCACTCCCAAACACCAAAAATCATAATTATTTTCACCCGAAATAACTTGAATATGGACTTTTCTGTAGATTAAGCTTGCCCGAGTATACTTGGGTATGGTATTTTTAGCCAGTAACATTGCCCAAGTATACTCACACAAATTAGTATACAATGCAGGGGTCCATATTTATAAATGTATATATTATATTGCAATGAAATATAACAAATTTTTGGTGAACATTTGTTTCCATTGATTGAGGAACTATTGATATTTATTTCATAATTTATTACTGTTGATTTTGATAGTGTCAGTGCGATGTTTAGGCATACAATCATTGAGGTCAATTAATTATACAAATATGACTTCTCTCCTATCTAGTTGTATATGATCTTTGAATTATTTATTGAATATATAGTGCTAAAATGTACATATAAAATTTTCTATTTATTTATGTTTAATGATTGGACGAGAATCGGTGCTTTCAACGTGGCATGATCCTTGGCGAGATGTTCTGCAGATTCCTGGCAGTATTTCATTTTAATGAAAAATATGACAGTATTTTTTGTTCAATGATTTTAAGAATCTATTGCACTGTAGTAGATACATTCAATTTGAATGTAAGAACTTTATCATCCAGATGACTGAATATCATTTCCTTGGTGGTCAGAGTCGGTGGTCAAAGTAAATGGCTTTATGAAGTGAAAAATATTGCTTGCTGATGTCTAAGCTCAAATCTAGAGCTCTGGTGTCTCTTTAAAAAAGCTAAAAAGTGTCTCTTTAAGCTTAAAACAACTTTTATTTCATAGATCAACATACAAATTATCTATTGTTTATATTTCTATTATAATTCAATATACCTTATCTTTCTGAATTACATTATCTAAGGAAAATGTTGTCTACTACAATCTTGTAATTGCAATAATTATTTACATTTATCCGAGTGCAACTAGCCAGCATTTTTTGCTCTAACCTTAATCCACAAATAATTACCCTCTATGGACAATTTTTGCTATTGAAGGTCAATTGATATTGTGTGATAGTCAAAAGTTATTTCACATATCACTGAATTCCAAATCTGATATTAAATATGTATATAGATTTTTTTTATTTTAAAGAATAAATTAATATTTCCTTGTAACAAGTACATATGTCGATCATCCAGTTCCATAGGGATACTACTCCGAAGTCATTGAAAGGAGATACAGCGCGTAGTAACTGTATATAATTGATAATGATTTTAAATATAGATATTTCCATAAGGGAATAATGTTGCTCCATTCGAAATACAATTTTATTCTGAGAGTTGCGTCTATGGAAATGAAAGATAAAAGGCATGCAGTTAATTGCATATTGTTTACTCAATTCCTCACTTTTGAAAGTTGTATCCCTATGGAACTGGATGATCGATATATCCTCATACATTCCCTAAACTAAGCATAAATATTTGTACTATAAGTTGACAAAATCGGTCAAAGCAGGGTGGGATTCAAACTCCCGTCTTATGGATGTAACAAAATGTAATTCATTATGAATTTTCTCTCATATTGAGTAGGTAAATGAACACAAAAATTGGACAGTCGATGCTATGGAAGTTAAACTTTAATCATTCAGAAATATTTCTTGCCATATGTTTCACATCTTACTGAATATCTGTAAAGCTTCTTTTAGCTTTAGTTACCTGCCTGGAATAAATAATTTGTTATCATAAGCTCGACAACCCTGAGTGAACTTTGGCAGAATTGAGAAGTCTCTTCCATACATGTGTTCCAGTTTCTGATTTGTGGTATGAATGTATCAGCATTATTTTTATTATGATAAATTTATACTGTTAAAAATCTAATTTTAGGTGTGTCCTCGGAACATAATGACAGTGAGGTCACAGCATGTGTCAACCAACCCCCTCCACCCGCGTCCACCTCCAAGAAAATGGGTTTCCTCCGCTCCCTGCTGTGCTGCTGGGGTGGGGGAGGTGGCCGGGGGAAAGGCCCACCTGGGGGGGCGGGAGGTGCAGGTGCAGCGGGAGGACAGACCCCCGGGGGCCAGCTACCCCTGGGTGCCACTACAGACCCGGCGCGATGGCTTCTCCCCGCTGTTAGACATCAGGACATGCACAAGAAATGTATGGTCATAGATCTTGATGAGACACTGGTGCACAGTTCATTCAAGGTACTTGTAATTTAATTGAATTTAATAATTTTCTTGGTTGTAATATTAGTCTCGCTAATCCAGTACTTCACTATATTGGCACGTCCAGTAATCTGGCAATGTGGATCATTTAAAAAAACATTTATTTGATTCATATTTTATCAATAAATATTTACATTTTTGAACTCATTCCAGTAATCCGAAATTTCTGCTAATCCAGCACTCATGTGACTTTATTAGTGCCAGATTAGTGAAATTGTACTCTATTTGGTAATACTAGTCGCATGTAACACATGAGATCCAACTGTTGATGACGATAGTATGTATAATTGAAGAATACATACCAAACTATAAACAGTTAAAGACAAATTAATAAATATTGTAAGATATTTTATTTTATATATAAAACATGTAGGTATGTCAGGATAGGATAGTATGGAGGTCAGTCTGTTTTTCCTACCCAGAATATGTTTGGAGATAAAGTAGGTATCAAACTATTTCATGAGTGAGATATTGTGTAGTGTATACTGCCTTACAAATTGTATGAAACAATGTTGTTAGTATTAAACAAAACTACTACAATGATCATATTTTTTATAGAAAATTAAATTATTATTATTTATAATAAAAAAATGTTTTTCTTAATAAAAAATATTTGAGAAACTATGGAACTTTTTATTAAACTAAATTCTTGAGATTTATTATTTGTCTATGTTTATACCAATTTTCAGCGTTCTAGCTTTTATGGTTTCTGAGATGTATGGAAAAATAAAGTAAAATTTCAAAAGTTGATAACCCCTGACTGAAACAAAAATTCTAAGTATAAAAGTTTTGTAGGTCTAACTTTCTATATATTCTGAAATTTTAGGCTCTATGCATTGAGTGGATCAAAAGTTATAAGAGGGGGGGACACAGACAGACACACTAAATGTTCTACTCCGAATTCTGAATAAATCTATATATGAAACATATGCTGCGAAGCCTCTATGTTGGTGTTTTTTGACTTCAAAGTTGGAAAAACCATGAAAAATATAGACCCTGCATACAAATCTCGCGTATCTTGGCTTAATACTTTGTTGATATATTAAGAGAAATAAATTCTCTTTAACAAATTGACAGTTGGATCATAAATAAGACATGAGTCTAGCTATGTAGGTGCCCATCTGATATTGTCTTAACTGGTTATTATGTCAATTAAATTGCACATTCCATTACGTAAAAGAAATATGACGCCTAACCATGGTTGCCTCAAAATTAAAAAAAAAAAATATCAATATCCTTTGAATTGAAATTAAAATTATCTGATTCAAAATATATTTCATGAAAGTTTCATAAAAATATATCTTTTGACTTGACATAACAAATAAATAAGTTTAGTAAACATAATTAATACTAAAAACGTGGACAAATACAGACATAGATTAGCGGGTATTAGAATTTTTTTGTACGAATATGACAAATGTAATGATTACAAATAACCTCTATAAGTCCTGATTATCAAAATTTGTTCATAGCATTATTGTGTTGTGTTAAAGTAGATTAATATGCAGTTGTCTGTAAAAATTAACACCATCCTGTTAATAATGTTACGCATGACTGAGACCTAAAATAGAATACATAACATTCTTTAACCATACTTCATATCTGACATAATACCAGTATGAACAAAATAATATTATTATAATACGTTGGTATTAACAGGGTGAAAAAATACTTTATATTGCTTCACTATGTCTATGAAATAGGTATACACAGACCATTTATATATAATTTGTTATTTTCTATATTCCAATATTTTCAAACAAATGGCGATATTTAGCCCTTGAAAATATGTTGCCAAGGTAATATAAATCTGTTTAATTTTAAAAGAATACCTTTCTGTGGATAACTTAGGCCTCTTTACAAAATTTACATGAATTTATAAAATATCCTGAACGTTATTGCTTTGCATACATCTAAATAATTGTGAACATGTTCGTGATAAAAATTGGACGATAACTTTATTCCATGAATTTTCTAAAATGAATGGATCACACTACATGCTATTTATAGATTCAAGGACAAGTGACAGCAATAATATGGATCAATATTTATGTAATTTGTCAAAAAATATATAAATAATATTGTTTTTAAGTATAAATAAAATGCATTGTTTATTATTTTGGTACTAATGAATTGTAATTTTCATTATTCCAGCCAATAAATAATGCAGACTTTGTAGTCCCAGTAGAGATTGATGGGACAGTTCACCAGGTATATGTCCTTAAGCGTCCCCACGTGGATGAGTACTTACGGCGTATGGGTGAGCTGTACGAGTGTGTATTGTTCACCGCCAGCCTAGCCAAATATGCTGATCCAGTAGCTGACCTTCTGGATAGGTGGGGAGTGTTTCGAGCCAGACTTTTCAGGGAAAGCTGTGTCTTCCACCACGGGAACTATGTCAAAGATTTAAATAAACTGGGTAGAGATCTCAGGAAGGTGGTCATAGTGGATAATTCTCCTGCTTCCTATATTTTTCATCCTGATAATGCGGTATGTTTTTCATTCACATTTTATTTCTTCACCTTATTAATATCACTTCAAGTAGATATTTCTGCAGTCTTCAATTTCTTAACCCTGCATTAGTTGCACCTAATTTTAGGATGTTATTAGTTTTCCCTGTAAAGCGACTAGTATCAAAATTGTTTTTTCAATATTATAAAATGGTAAATAAACAATTACTTGTTGAATATATATTTTACTAATCCAAAAGCATATATTTGTAATGAATTTCTGGAAATACGACAAAAAATTAAGAGTTGATGCCAGAGTAACAGGAAAACCTGGTTGTCTCTGGCTAGGCCTTGTGACACTAGCACCCTATTCAGAACGAAAAATAACTTTGGCATGGATTTTAAAAAACCCTCAGTTATGTATGAAAAACTAAGAATCTATAGACACACTATCCTGAAAAACTCTAAAGACGAAACCATAGTAGAGATTACTCAAGAAGAAAAAGAAATAGGTAATCTGAAAAGTAGAGTTGATTTCCATAATAAATTCATTGCGGGTTGTAGTAAAAACCGATCGGGTCTGGGGTTGGGGAGGGACAAGACAGAAAAAGAGCAAAATGAAAGACTTTGTTGCACAAGATGCAAACAATAAATACGAACTTCATGCGTTGAACTTGCAATTTCAAAACGATTGTTTGTCCTTGGGGGAATTTTGTATTCCTCCAGCACTGGGATGGAAACAGATAATACATGGATGGTCATCTGAAATGCTGAAGTTCTATCTAAACTCAATACAGGGTACACTCCCAGACCCGAGTAACTTGAAACGATGGAATATAGACAGAAATGACAGTTGCTGCCTCTGTGGGACTTCTGCATTCACGGCTAGGCATATCTTGGCCGGCTGCAGGGTATCACTACAGGAGAGAAGGTTCTGATACAGACACGATAAGGTGCTTGAAATTGTGAGAGAGGCTTCCAGCTTTGCGGTGGCAAGAGCAATCAAAGGATTAACCACATGGAAACAGTCGATTGTAACATTTGTAAAACCGGAACAAAAAGTTAGAACTACAACAAAGAAATTAATATCAATAATTTGGAAGTCAGATGATGGGAATATCCTAATGGATACGAAAACAGAGAGATATAACCTTCCAAAGGAGATCTGCATCTCGTCTCGTAGGCCTGACTTAACAATTTACTATCTTTCATTGAAAAGAGTTATTTATGTGGAGCTGACTGTTCCATGGGACACAAATATTCCAAAAGACCACCAATACAAACTAAACAAGTACAAGGAACTGGTAGATAAAACAGTTCAAAATGGCTTTAGCACGAATATATATGCTGTAGAGGTGGGGGCGAGAGACCTGCCTGCAAAATCTTTATATTCCTACTTTAAAGACCTGGGTCTCCCAAGAGGTAAAATAAAAGAACTTTTGGATAGGGTGGTAAAAGCAGCATTGTCCGCATCCTATTGGATTTGGTTGCGCAGGGGAGTGGAGTATCAGTCGGAGATTGGTGAGTGAGTGCTGAGCGTGACTTGAGTCATAAAGGGGCCCCTTAATCCCGCATACATGGTCGCAAGCCCAGGTGGCTCACCTGTTCTGGCTGGTATTCTGGTCACCTGCACTCGTGGCCCTGGATTCATAAATCCAGTGAGTCTCTTTTGTATGAGAGGAGTGGAAGCCGTGCTTCTTGATATGTATTACTGGAAAACTGCATTATAATTTATAAATTATATGGATTACATCTTTATTTGTGATATTGCAAAGAATACCAATGCAAAATGCATCGTTAAGCAGGATTTTACAGTGTGATAACTTATGTATTTATTTGTATTTCTTATCAATAATGATAAGAGAATTCCTTGGAATAAAAACCCCTTTGTGCAAAATGCCATGTTACTTGTTTAATATTGCATAATCAGCCTTTTTTATTCAATTGATTCCATATATTTATAAGTTTTATGAGTAAATATATTTTCTTTATATTTGTCATATAATTTATATTCATCGTAATGTTTACTATTAATTTATCAACCAAGGACATTCAGTCGAAAATTTATTTTAAGCACTTATGGTAGGTTGTTCTAGAAAAAAATATTTCTATATACTATTTATTTATTTACCTTTGTGTAGACACAGTTACTTATTATTAGAATATCATCTATAAGTTGCAACTAAGAAGGGTTAAAGAAATGTAAAAATAAATAATTATTTCCAGGTGCCCGTTGCTTCGTGGTTTGATGATATGACAGATACAGAGTTATTGGATCTAATACCATTCTTTGAGAAATTGAGTAAGGTGGACAGTGTGTATACAGTGTTATGTAACTCGAACCACCCTTACAATGGAGCAGGAGGTGGTGGTAGTCCCACGTAGCATCTCAACATTATCATAAGACAGACACGAGTGATATCATACTATGAGTGATAGCTAACAAGAGTGTTTTGTTTAAGTGCCAATTTTGCCTTGTGGATATAATATACATACATAACTTAGTATTTACACTGTACCTAAAGATAATGTATTTTTATCAATATGGCGGTGTCTGGTCTCTTTCTATGTCAACAATATAGTAGAAAGGTATGTCTTACTTCACACATTATGAATAATACATTTTTGTATGTATTTGTCTCTTATTATACATAGGTTTAAAAAGAAACTGTACAGTGAGAGTATTTTCTTACGACACTTTGGTTTCCTTGTGTTTAATAATATTTTTTAATATAAAATAATATAATGTGTAAAGATATTGCTATAAATTTTAGCAATTAATGTATAATGATGTTTGTTAATGGAGCTTGACGATGAAAGATAGTTTCCTAAATAATATTTTGCTAGCTTAGTGCAATAAAATACATACTAGTATAATTGTCATTTTGAACTAAACAATATGCAAATTTTCTTTTATGTGATTCCCGGTTAACATAATCTCATTATGTTATCAATGAGGATATCTTGCTCCTGGAGTATATGTAATGTTATATCTGTATTATTATACTGTCTATACTCCATGAGTGACTCTTCAATCTTTTACTTATATACCTACATATTTATATACACATCATATCATATCAATTTAGAAATTTTCTTTGATATTTTGGTGTTAAAGTATAAATGAAGGGAACAAGAAAACAGGCATTTAATACTTTGGAAAAATGATAATATTCTTATGAAAAATCATGCATACATTTATAAAATATGACACATATCTTTTTTATATAATGTTTCTTATGTATAGTTGTTTTCTTGGTCCTTTTGTAAAATTTCTTGTAAAATCATGTTTATTTTTAAGTATTTAAATTGATTTTATTGTTTCTTCTGGCAACATTTATTTATTTGTTATTTATTAAATTTATTATATTATGAATATTTTAGTTGCTTAAAAGCTATTAACTTAATGATAATCACCCGCTTGTTATTGTTACATTAATTTAGTCCCAAAAATTGAAATGTTAACAACTTTTCTTCTATAAAATAGTGTGTGGTTTATATAAAATTATGCATTTTTTTAAATGTCATGTTTTGAAATTGGGATAGATGATAAAATGCCTTGTGATGTTTTTCTACTAAAATTAACCAGTATATATTCACTACTTACAAGCAGTATTGTATAGATCATACAAATAATATACATATAACACTGAAATGTAAAACTAGCTTGCAATATTTTAATGTTTTATTTATATGAAATAGTATTATTATTTATGTGGGAGTGTAAGGACAATCAAGTGTATTTTTATATAAGGAATACTCGACACATGTAGCAAGGATGAATGTAGCCACCAGTAGTATTTATTGTATTGTATTGTCTGCATCAACAACAAGAAAGATTTTGTACATTAGATGAAGCTTCCCCAATGCAGTGCATAATAGTGCGATTAATAATATATTGTTATGTATGTAAGCAATGTGAATACATATACAGTTAGTTGTGCAGTTGTGATTTTTTGATAAAACTGTTGAAATAAATTAATACATACAAATCATAAACAAATTGACTGGATTTGGATTGGATCGACTCTTTATACTATATCAATTATTTCAGGGAACAATATTTATGTATATTGACTACTTTTCTCTAATTTTATACCTATATGCTATGTTTTAGTGGCCTTATCATATTTATATACATATAATTATATTACTTATTAAATAAAAATTGAACTGAATTCAGTACGAATATATCTGATGTGTAACGTAATAAAATAATATATAAAATGATCATTGCAAGTACATATATAGTAGCACTGGGCAGTTATTTTAGTTTCTTCCAGTGATTTTTGTCTAAGGTATATAAAGGCATATAAAATTATTGTCTAATATGTATTGTTACACTTTTATATCCTCTCGATTGACAATTTTTTTATTGTTGTTTTTAAATATCGACTTATGATTTCATAATGTTATATGTGTTAAAGATATGTACATGTACAGTTATATATGTATTAGTATAATTTATTATACTTATTTATATGTATGTATTAATATGTATGCAATATCTATGCATTTTGGTTTGTCCTGAAACTAAGCAATATATTCCGAAAGAGTTGGCATTTGATGCCCCCTTTTAACATTATTTTATAAATCAAATAGTTATAATCATTTGTAAATAGTTTAATTAATGATGTATGTAGAATAAAGTGTAATATTTTAATGAGCATATTTGTTTAGAGATCAAAGCTTTATTGTAATGGCCCCCATTATTATGTTGGCATTTATAATACATATATTGCAGTCACGGGATTTTTTAACAAATATTTATAAAATTTCAATAGTAGACATGAATCTTCCGATATATTTTCGTATGAAACCGTTGACAAGATATTTTTATTACATACATACATAATATTAATTAAATGCAAAATTCTTGATTAGGCTATGTGAATGTGCAAATGTAATTATGTATGTCTTATATTGATTTCTGGTGAATCTGTTATAAATTGTTTTATTGTGAACAGTTATTGCATCAAAATGAAAATAATATGTATAAATATAAAACAAAGACTTACACTAGACACGAAATAGCCGCGAATTATCACTTACTAGGTAAAATTTACCTAATATGAAATTTGTATTTTATTGTGTACATTTTTGATATTTATTGTACAAATAAAAATTAAACATTTGGTATGTTATTTTACAGGAATGAAATAAATAGTATTAACATAATATTGATTTTAATTTAGTTGCCCTTCACTATCTTAATACTATGTATGTACTTATTTTTATATACCCAATTGAAATAAAGATGATAGATGTGTTAAATATCAATTTGTTTCTAAATAACTTAACTTAAACATAACTAAAAGCTTTGTAGTACCATTTATACTATAGTCTGTTTCTGGAAAGAATGACCAGATGTTTGCGCTTGTTTCGCTCATTAGACGGTCTTATCCTCACCTTATAACCATTTTATCAAATCATCAACATTTCAAATAGATGTTAAGGTCAAATGACTGACTCATGTGATTAGTTAACCGTTAAGACAGTATCTTCACAAAGAAAGTCTTTAACCTAGTCATTCTCTCCAGAAACAGACTATATACATTTTAGACATTACTTGTTATTGAAAAAAAATATGCCTGTTGATGTTAGCAAAATCAAACTCATTAATGCTAACAAATAATCCATATCAACCAAAGTACTTGGAAATTGAAAGCTAGATGGTGAAACTATGTGCAAAATCACAACTTTACACAGAGAAATATTAAATATGTGTCTATTAAATTATTAAATATGTGTCTATTTTTTAATTAATATAAGGAAAAAGATTGGACAAAATAAAAAATAACCAATTTTAATTTATCAATGCATAGTATAATAGGGAACATTCACTTTTTTATCCTTTTACTAAAAAAACAGTACAAAAATTATAGGAAATATTGTAAATTTTTTATTTTGGTCTATAAAGCTTTTTATAGAAATTTGAAAAGGGTATTTTGAATTACGTACTAGAATTCAAAATTCATTAGCTCATGATATAAATGACCTCACACATAGTGAGTATTATTCAAATGCGTGTCATACATTTTGTTCACGACTTATTGATTATTACATTCAATGAAATCGTATTTAGGATGCTAAAAATGTATATTTAAAATATCTATATGACTGTAGTATTCCCAAGTCCTTAAATTATAATTCTATGTTTAAACCAAATAAAAACAGGTTGAAAATGATTCACAGTCAGCAGAGAGATTTTTCAACGACGAAATTCTGACGTATTTAAAACTGAGTGTTTATTTTTTAACTAATCTTATGTTTGAAACATCCTAGTTTCTATATATAAAATAAAAATGATAAAGAAACAATTTGTTTGTGCCAAGAAAATATTTTAAATCGATGTCAGATATCATAATTAATATGTACACATAACAAAGAATCTAGACACGAATTGACTGGCCGCTATCGGATATAATGTCACCATCTATATCTTGAGTATAATTTTCATTAATATTTCTTGCAAGATTTTTACCAACATTAAAAAAAATGTATTAAAAATGTCAGCAAACTTCTTAGGATCATCATTAGCATTTACTGTAATACCATTCATTTTGATCAAATTTATAGGCTATTTCTTTGTCCAACTGTCGATTCGTTCATGAGAATTCAATTCTCTGAATGAATCGACATTATTAAGCCAAGATGCGTGTACGAAGGAATATTTTGTATGGCGTAGTGGACTTTTTGCATTCTAATCCAACTGTCGATTCGTTCATGAGAATTCAATTCTCTCAATGAATCGACATTATTAAGCCAAGATTTTTTTTTTTTTAAGATGTTTATTTTTTTAATAAAAAGTAATACATATTTATTTTCCCGCCAAACTGCAAAGCAGTTTTTTGGCAGAGCAGATTCTCTCTTTCACATAATATTATAAATTTCACATATAATTATTTCATTATAAACTTATCTCAAATATTGAAGAAACGGAAACTAAACAAAAATTTGAAAGAAGAAAAAAAAGATGCGTGTACGAAGGAAAATTTTGTATGGTGTAGTGGACTTTTTGCATGCTAATAGCACCAACTAGAGGCCTCGCAGCATATATGTTCCCATACATGGATTTACTCAGAATTCGGAGTAGAACATTTTATGTGAGTTTTGTGTGTCTGTGTGTGTGTGTCCGTCCCCCCCTTATAACTTTTGATCCGCTCAATTTACAGAGCCCAAATTTTCAGAATATATAAACAGTTATAGGCCTACAAAACTTTTATACTCAGAATTGTGAATTTATGTTTCAGTCAGGGGTTATCAACTTTTGAATTTTTACTTTATTTTTCCATGTATCTCAGAAACCATAAAAGCTAGAACGCTGAAAATTGGTATAAAGATAGACAAATACAAAATTTATTAAGAAAAATATTTTTTTTTATGATAAATTTATGAGTTTAACTGCCTATATTTCCAATTTTTTTGAAAATACCGAAAAAAGCCGAAACACCCCAACTAGATAATTTAATTTTCTATAAAAAATATCAACATTGTATTAGCACATCCCAAAATTTTTTTAACAATTTTTATAAAAATTGAATTTATTGATGACATTGCTTCATACAATTTGTATGGCAGTCGCTTATACACAATATGTAAGAAGACTTAATAGTTTGATAGGTACTTAATATCCAAACGTACATACAGAACCATCATGCTGTTTTGATATTCCGGGTAGGAAAAGAGGACAGACCTCCATACTGTCCTATCTTGACATAGGTATATACCTACCAACATGTGTTAAAATTTTCAATAATTTAGATTTATGGGTTTATATTTTGATTCTTATTCTTCAACTATACATACTATCGCTTTCGACAGTTGGATCTCATGTGTTACATGCAACTAGTTTTACTAAGTTTAGTTTGTCGATCGACTATTCTTGATAGAACTCCATTGTATGTAGATATATTACAAATATAAAAAAATACTTTGTATTAGTTGTATTGAAATTTATTTGATTATCGACGCGTTTCGTGCAAGGCACATCGTCAGAATGATATTCTTGCACGAAACGCGTCAATAATCAACTATTATTTCATTAATAGCATTCCATGTCTTTTTATTATTTGATTATCGACGCGTTTCGTGCAAGGCACATCGTCAGAATGATATTCTTGCACGAAACGCGTCAATAATCAACTATTATTTCATTAATAGCATTCCATGTCTTTTTATTATTTGATTATCGACGCGTTTCGTGCAAGGCACATCGTCAGAATGATACTCTTGCACGAAACGCGTCAATAATCAACTATTATTTCATTAATAGCATTCCATGTCTTTTTATTATTTGATTATCGACGCGTTTCGTGCAAGGCACATCGTCAGAATGATACTCTTGCACGAAACGCGTCAATAATCAACTATTATTTCATTAATAGCATTCCATGTCTTTTTATTATTTGATTATCGACGCGTTTCGTGCAAGGCACATCGTCAGAATGATACTCTTGCACGAAACGCGTCAATAATCAACTATTATTTCATTAATAGCATTCCATGTCTTTTTATTATTATTTTGGGCTTAATTGATCCTTTCCTTATAGTAATTTTCCTTTGTTATTTTGATGATTTTTGTTAGTTTATTTTGAAATACTTTATATTGCATTTTGTGTATAGTACCTACTTAGTGGATTTATTTTTGTGAGTCGATAGAGTTTTTCTTTATTACGTATGGATATAATTAATCCTTGTGTGATCCATGGTTTTATTTGTCTCAACTTTGATGCTTGATTTATAGTTTTTTTGTCTGGTACAAGTTATTATATTTTTCATGACGTTTACTCCAAATATCAGTAGTCTTAGTCTCTATACTCGAATATCTAATCCCAATTTCAAATTTTTGTTTAGAACTTACCTACCTCTAGCCTGTCATTATCATCATCATCATAGGCTCGGCAGCCCTGGGTGGGCCTTGGCTGAATCCAGGAGTCTCCTCCATCCCCGTCTATCCGTTGCCTTTGTTCTCCAGTTTCTAATATATGCTGTGAATGCATCCGTATCGATACTGTCCATTTATCGAGTCCTCGGTCTTCCTGGTCTCCTCGACCTCTTGGGACAGAGAGTGTGAGGCGTTGTCATTGTCCATTCGTATTGTGTGACTAGCCCATCTCAAGCGCCCTTTCTTGATGGAATTGATCACATCGGGCTCTCCACAGATCTGATATAGCTCCGTATTGTATCGACAATGCCAACCGTTATTCTATTTTATTGGCCCATAGATCGTTCGAAGGATCTTTCTCTCAAAAGCCGCTATGGATCCTTCAGTTAGCTTAGTCATCACCCAGGTTTCGGAAGCATGCGTGAGGACCGGTTTGATGAGTGTTTTTAACTTACCTACTTCTAACCTGTATAAATTCAAATTATCAACTCTTAGGATTTAAACATACCTATCTGCCGCATTATTCTCCGTTACAATGCTAGATTTTTTGCAAAAAAAAAATAAAATTGGGATCGGATTATTCAGTAGAGAGTAAGGTCACAGGTAGAAGACTGAAAATGGTTAGTACAAAAAAAATAATACAATAAGGATTAAAAACAAATTTTAAGAATTGCAAATATATAGATAACAATCTTTATAGGAGTAGTATTATATATGCAACAAATTATGTATTAACAAAATTAATTTTGTATTCAGATACAAATGAATGAGTGTTATGGATAGCGATTTTATAAAAATAGTCATGTGATATATATTCAAAATGTTAGCTTTTAAATGCTATTAATTGTAGATCCGACACTGATTTTGGTTAAAAAAAATACCTGTAATCCATTGTAATAATTTAAGTACACCAAAGACATATATATACCATGAAAAAAAATAAGTGGAATTTTTTTAATCTTGGCGAATATCCATTGCCTCATTTACATTTGTAATAATATGCTTGTCTATTCAAATTCCTCATATTTCTTTAGAACAGCTCAAATAAAAGATCCCGGAGTGCCATTTGATACAAAACTCTCTCAAAAAATATTCGATTTACATACACATTGGTACAAGTAGGCAAACAAGCCAAAAATGAAATAATATTTCTGGCGCAGTTCAGGGGTTACATCTGTGGAAGACACTTGTCACGTCATTTATAAGGACTGATGCTTTCATTGTTTACAAATAAACTAATTTCTCAATAGATGGCGTTACAAAAAAGGTTTCTTCGTTACTTCATAGATGGCAATAGTATAATTCCTTATTTTCAGGTGAATTGTTACACATTATCCAAATATATAGAACTTTCAAAAATTACATTAGTAAGGGAACTCAATAAGAAGGCATAGTTGGTGAACATTGCGCAAGCGCACAAAGTGATGTAAACCAGCCGATAACAGGTCGTAAGCCCTGTAGGTGCCTTGAGTTCCTGGTTCTTCTATAATATCCCAACTACGTCTCTATTGAGATGTTAAAAAGTTTATCAATAAAAATACAAAACTCTCCATGAGCTCTACAGATGCTTGGATTTGTATTGAGAGTAACAAATGCTTTCACAAATATATTGACTTTGACTTTACTATATAAAACTCTTGTAAGAAGCCACCTTGAATACAGTTCTACTGTTTGGTCCCCTTGCTATTCTATACATATCACGGACGTCACGCCAGAAGGCCGTACAAACGAAATAAATACTTTACGGGAGACGAAAAACTATTTCTGTAACGGTTCAATTTAAGGCGGGGTGGCCACTATAGCGGGTGTGCGCTTATTACCAATTTGGCAGGAGACCAGTGTAGGTCAATTTTATTAGTTAATAGTAACCAGAGGGGTTTACTATATAACAATAGATACCTCAGTTAGGTTCTATGTTTTAGACTCCAGAAGGGAATTTTATCCTGAATGAACTCCTTGTTGTGACGTGTTGGAAGAGAGGTCACCAGAACAGAAAACTGTTCACTAAATAGAGTGCGAACTCTATTTAGTAATATTAAAAGTTCCAACAAGTCACAATCAAGTAGAGAGCGTATTTCACGGAGTGTGAAATATCTACAGTTGCTCTAAAAGTAATTTAGACAGGGTAAAGATAGAGAAGAGATAAGAAATAACAAATTGAAATGACAACTTACAAATTTGTATATTAGCACCAACACAGAGTTTTTATAAATTAATAATAATAACAATTTCACACGCGAGAAGTACTTTAGCAGGTCGATGTTTTCACTAAGAAGTTTGACAGGTAAAGAGATAATGTGTCATCTTTTGTTTTGTTTATATACCCTATTGATTTTGTAAATAGGGGTCGTTGTACTGTCGCCTGGTAAACAGCCTTTAGGGGTATGTCAGTATGAAGACTTCGTTATTGTTGCATACCAAAGTGAAAGTCATTACCCTTTCTAATTGTTTTGACTGATTTTTACTTGTGACAGAAATACCATATATTTGATGTAGGTATTCTGCCACAAATTTATTCATGTAGTTTTTTTGGCAAATTTAGCAAAAATTAAGCCTCATCGAGGAGTATTACCTTAACTTCAATATCTAGTGAATTTCTTGCATATTTTGCACATATGCCCCTTTGGCTCGCTAATGTTACTAGATGTGGACTTCATTTTTGCATAGAAAATTCATAGTTATTGTAGAGCGTAAAAACAAATTTTCTAAAAAGCTACAAATCATACAGAATAAAATATGGGACAGTTTTAAACGTTTTGATAGCAAAATTGAGACAATTAGTCTAAAGCTTATGCCATTTTTAATGTTTGTACGCCCTTCTGGCTTGGCAAGTTTCTATGGCATTGTCAATTTTTTTAAAAGGTCGTATCATATTATTTTCTTTTAATTATTGTATAAATGCGTTTAATTGCAAAACTTAATACAGGGAAACAAAAAAATAACTAAAATCTTTCCACAAAATTTTTGAGATTTCGATTAAATTTATAATTAACATTATTTTATATATTTATTTATTTAATATACAGAGACACCAACAGAACACTGAACAACACAAACAAAAAAAACACGAAACAAAAAAAATAGAATCTCCAGTGCTCCAATAACAGGTATCTCCCGCATGGCTATTGTGCATAATTAGGTAGGTACAATCAACGTCTCCTGACCATTCAAATTATAAAAAAGACATTACTTTGCACAGTTAAAAGGAAAGTTTAAAATACACATATACATATATGTAGGAAAACAAAAAGAAAACAAATGATGAACTAATAAGATAAAACAAAAAAAAAAGAAGGAATAATTGAACTGAGACAAAAAAAAATAGATTTTAGTCCAGCATACTTTAAAGGATAAAAATAAGCAATTTATCAAAGATCAATTTCTATAAAATATGTACGTCATTGTCATTACATTAAATTGTCACAACGATTCAGACGCAACGTCTGAATCTACCAATACAATGACACTCTGACGCGGCAGAATGTCACCACTGTATTGGCAGGTGCCTACGCGAATGCAATGTAACGACAGTCAATAAAGAACGTTGCGGACAATATATATATTTATTACTGTATAAGGCGTTTTAAACATAGGTAATCAAATATTTTTATAAGTAATATTAACCTGAACAGGACATTCGTTATTTGGAAAAAAATACATATAATTTTACCGAGGAATAATAAAATAAAAAATGATATTACAAAGATTTTATTTCTAGACATTATTTGATACAAACTAACTTACCTGTAATATAAAAACTTTGCAGGTGCATTTTTTTATTTAATAAAACAATGAATATATCCTCGTGAAAAGTACATATTCTTCATCATACGTTCCTTAAATTAAGCATAAATTCTTGTGCTACAGGCGAACGGAATCCATCGGGACAGGGTGGGTTTGAACTCTCCATCACTGGATTACTAAAAACCAGTGCTATGGTCACTCTGCCACCGACCAATCTTCTTTTTTCCTCAGCCTATATCTGTTAACTCCTGGACGAAGGCCTCCTCCATTTGCCTCCATGTCATCCTCTCCTGTGCAGTCTGCATTTAAAACGTACCAGCATATCATTTGAAAACATCCCTCCATTTTAGCTGTGATCTCTCCACATCTCCTTTTGTCCTAAGAGGTCTCCAAGTCAGCACTGTCTTTATCCAATTATCGTCCGAGCTTCTGGCTATTGCCATTTTTAAAATAAGAACTCTGTCGAATTTTTAAGTTGTTATACAATTATAGACTGATGAACTTGTGTTAGCAAGTTGTCTTTTATAAAAAGTAAAAAACTCAGTCAGTATTTTTCATATTTTCTTTTTTTAGTTATTTACAATAAAAAGGCGTTTATTACAACTAATTTCATATGAAAACAATTCAGATTTCATACAAACTCGCGGAGTACAATAAAGATTTAAAAATAAATTTTCTTTATATCAAAGACGTATCTTTTGAGGGTTCTGGGGAAAATATTTTCAATTTTTTTTTTTGCTTTATACGACCATTCACCCTATTTAGTGTTTTCAAAATTTTGTAGCCTATTGAGACAAGGAGAAGGTTACATAAATTTTCTTATTATCCAATAAAATAAATTTATTAGGTATTGTAGTATTAATACATCTTCTTGCATTCTTCAATACTTCACAAGTTGCTTGCCACGATTCATATTTTTTTTAAATATTAAAATTATAACAAACACGTCTGCTGAGAGTTTGTAGAATTATCAATATAAATATTGAAAAATTACGAGGGCTGCGCAGAACACAAATTTTGGGTTTTTAACATAGTTGGTCGCAAAAACTGACATATCGTGTTTTTGTGGCCTTATCAATTGAAATATTCTTTTAATGATAATAAAAGTTATATTATCAGCTATGAAGCCTACAAACTAAGGAAATAATGCTACAAATAGCAAATTAAACATTACAAGGACTAGTAAATTCTTTAATCATAAGTAAACAACAATTATTGTAACTATTACTAAAATTTTATATGTATCTACTATCAACAGAGATAAAACATTTTACTCAACCACAACAAATTTACATGGAATGAAAAAATATATAATTGTACATAAAATATTTAAACCATTACATAAAAAATCAATAAAACTAGTATATATAAAATAATTTCATCACATAACAATAGATAACAAAAATAAATACTGTTTAAAAGTTTTGATCAAAATGAAGTCACAAAAGCGTGAACTGAGTCTCACTACAAGTTTACATTCAAAAATATTCAGACAAAGCCATCAACATTCTCAAGCCTGGACCCATTTGTTCAAAGCTTTAGTAAAATAAATACATTTATAAGAATAATTGATCTATAATAATCTCCAAATAAGTAAGATGGCAGAAAAATAAAAAATATTTTTTCAGATTTCAAGACCTGCCGTGTGTATTTTTCTATGTATTTATGTGGATGGAGGTGAAATCAATAAGAATTTATTATTGTTTCTATGAAGTGTAAGTATAGTTAGTTGGCTTGTGAATCATAGAAATTGAATGTTCTATTTTTTTTATCTAAAGTAAAATATTTGATTCTTATAAAGAACGGTGCCACTATTTTTACGACCGGAATTGGCGGGAAAAGCGTTTTCCCGCCAAAAAGTGTCTATTTACACGACAAATTTTCTGACGTTGTCTATGTTTTAAGGTCATTTATAACCATAGAAAGCGCAGATAAATCAAAATACAAAAATATTTACCTTTGTCATTTTTTCAATGGTCATAAAAATGCATCATGGAAACCAACTTGAAGAAAAAACAAATAATATTGGCATCTTATTACATTTACTTAATTTTATAAATCATTTTTTCATCGAGATCCACAATTATAACAAAGTATAAACAAAGGTAAATATTTTTATAACTTGATTTATCTGCGTTTTCTGTGGTTATTTTTGGTATTCGTCTATGGTTGAGTCATGTAAATAGTCGTAGCCTATAAAGAAACCAACCAAATTTTGGGATACCATACATAATTGTTTCTTAATTTTCATATTATGGACTGTATGGCTATAACATCATAATCATGTATGACAAACAAACTCAAAAAACATTTAAATCATTTTAAAATAAAATAATAATAAAGTAGTGTTTATAAATCATTTTCAATATACATTCAATTCTGTTTACTTTAAATAAATAGTAAATTTGGCTGCACAAAAAATTTAAATCACTATTTTATATTAAAAAAATAATTATAAACCATGAAGGTATTAATATGATGGTGACGCACATCTGCGAAATATAATGATGCGAATTCATATGACATAAACTCACTACAGCTTGCCAATATAACAATATAAGGTATTAATATGCCATCAACGAATATAAATGTATACTATTTAAAATAATTGCCTATATTGAGCACTATATCAACAAATTTAAAACTTAAACATGTCAACAAGATAATCCTTGCAACTTATTGGTTAAATAAAATTCTTAAATTTAAAATCCTTTAGGCCTTAACCCATTGCAACACAAATAAAATTACATAATTTTGACAACTTTTTTATTACAATAAACTTAAGACTAAAATACAAATAAATCAAAATGAAAAAACACATTTTTTTTAGTTTTAGAAAGGTATAAGCTTTAAATCATTCTGGCATGTGGAAGGCCACCAAAAATTTCTCATATTCCCAACGAGATGCGCTCTTCTTTTTAGTTTTAGAAAGATATAAGCTTTAAATCATTCTGGCATGTGGAAGGCCACCAAAAATTTCTCATATTCCCAACGAGATGCGCTCTTCTTTTTCTTCAAAGAACACATTTTGTAATAAATAATACGAAATTCACTATGATAATTATATTTTATTACAAAATTAATAATCTAAATATATTTGTTATAGTTATTTTCGTGAATAAAGGTATAGTAAATCAATTATGTAAAAAAAAACACTCAACAGACAAACCGGCTAACTACCAGCTAAGTGGCTCAATGACATTTAGCTGGTAGTTAGTGTGACTGACGTGATTTGCCAGCTTCGTGTTGCAATGGGTTAAATTAAATAAAGGATTGTAATAATAATACTGATATATAAGGTTATATTTATCAAACAATTGAGTTTGTATTGAGAAAATAACAACACAAAGCTACAAAAAACATTTTGAATTTCAAAAGATTTAAATAAATAATTGACTAAAATTTACTAAAAAAATTATACAACTTTGGTACTTAAAAACGTTTCCGCATTTTCATAATTACAGTCTTTAAATAAACTAAGCTTTCCATATAAATTCATTAATTAAAATATTAATGAAGAATTTCTTTTTTTTACATAAATTTCTTTGAAAGCATGTTTTTTTTTTTAATCTTTTTCACATTCCTGAGAAATGGCTTTTGTAGCCAGATATGTTTTGTATGTAGGTATAAGTCTAAAATATTTAATGAACTAACTCAATGATTAATAATTATAAATATTATTTTTTTTTCCAAAAATATAATTCTTCAGTTCATATTTATAAAAATACCTTTTAATAAGTTATCTTTATTTTTCTAATGGCTCACGGTTTACATATTTATAAATGGGCATTTTATTTTTTTAAATAAATAATAGATTACACAATATAATATTTTAGATTATTGAACATTATTTTGAAACCATTGAAATGATGACTCAATTTTTCATAACATGAAAGTATTTTATTTTTTTAATTTGATGACGTACTGTAGAATAAAATATACTGTTATCTAAAAAAAATAATCACTCATAGTACTAATAATATCAATATAAAGTCTATGCATATAAATAATGAAATCTTGTTCTGCTTGACAATTTTTCAACATCTCAATAGAGACAAAGTTGGAATATTATAGAAGAACCAGGAACAGAACAATATTTACAGAACCCTGTAGTACTGTAGTTGTTAAATTATGTTAGGTTTTGTATCCAATAATAAAACTCGTAATACACAGTATCCTTGTGAAATTACACATACATACACAATATGTATATGCATATCATGATGACTCCAATTCACTTTTTTAATCTGTGTACAATGGATAAGTTTATATTGTTTAGATTTAGATACTTTTTAAAAATGCAAATAGGTACAACCTATATGTCTCCTGTGAAATATTATAATAATATGTACACTGCTAGCCCTAGAACAGGTGTACCTATTTGGGCAGCAGTTATCTATTTTTAATGAAGATTATTTAAATGGTGTGATAAAAAAAATGAAAATAAAAAAAAATCATTGAAATAAAGTCTCGTAAACAATTACTCTCTCCTGTTCAAAAACAGTTGTTGTGTGGAATAAATTGCACACAATATATGCTTACAATAACAGCACTGGTATGTTTTAGTCATCCTCCATACAATTAAGTCAACTCATGAGTGAAAAATCCCATGGTCAATTACAGAATTAATTATTATTTCTTTTGCAGAACTTCATTGACAAAAAATAACATTTTGAGATTCTATTGTATATTTAAAATTTATATCAATAACATAATTTAAAATAGCTATTGTCATAAATAAAATTTACAAGTAGAATCTAAACCAGAAGTCTTTTTTGTCTTGTAGACCACTTTCTATGTTTTTCTGTTTTGGATAAGATACCACACCATACCCTGTTATATCAGAAAATATTCCTAAGAACTAAAATTTTAATATAATCCTTCATCATGTTTCATGAACATTTATATTTTAAATTTTTTATCTTACTAGGTACTTTTAAAATATATTTAGATAGTAATAAAAGTAGATATAAGTTGTTCCTAGTATTACTATCATTCATGGAATCCCAAAATTAAACATGACGTTCAGGCAGATTGTGTCGATGCTTGTTCGCGTAATTGGAAACCCTTCATCACAAAAAACCAACAGTTAAGTAGTAGGGATGTGTTTTTATACTTGTAACTAATTGCCATTTTTTCCAAAAAAAAATTTACAACATATTAATTAATTTTTGATTAATTACAATGAGTATGTATGTTTTTTTATAAATATTTATATAGAGAAATACCAATACAGTTATAAAGAAACAAAAGTTATCATACAAATAACAATAAATCATTTCAAATATATGGCAACTTTATAACAGCACATTTTTACTGAAAATATTAAAGCAACTCAAAAAATGACAACACTATAATTTGAATAAACCACATATAAAACCTTAAACATATAAACATCACATAAAATTATCTTAAAATACATATTAAATTATTCAATAGTATGTACAATTCATTTGCATACAAATTTTCAATGATTAATTTGAGTTATTTGGCCAATCAGTTAACCACACATAGTTTACACATGAAACAAGAAAAATATAAATGATGTACATACTAAATAATTCCTAGTTTAATACACTACGTCTTATGTCGAATGGAGAGTTTCATCAATGGAATTTCAATAGATATGTTCATTCACATATTGTTACCTTTTCTTGCAGTATCTGATAATAGCATGCCTAGAAATTAATACATATTATAAGAACAAGAAATATAAATTTCAAACAAAAAAATGTCATATTTATGTGTAGCGTTTCTAAGTTTGCTGAATCAAAATTTTAATAGAGTTTTTTATTTAAAGCTAAAAGACAATAAATAAATATCTAACATGAATAAAAATTAGTGTCTGACCGAACCTTCGGTCGGTCACTACTAATAAGTTAACATATGATATAAATCAATTAAAATTTACCTTTAATGTAGTAAACATTATACCAAGTTCTCCATTCTGCATGCAAGGTTCTAGAAAATCTTCTATAAAATGTATTTCTGAACCCAGTTGTAGAATTCTGGCACGGACTACCACAAAATGAAACACTGGAAATAGCTCATCCATAGTCCACAAATATGTTGCACCTTTTATAAAATTTCATAAATTTTTATTTCAATAAGGAACATGAAATTAAAAAAAATCTATGAAACAAATGGAGCGAAAAACATATGATAATTATTATACTTCTGATAAAAATTAACCTCTTTTTATAATTCTACTTTATAACGAAATAATAAAATAAGACAAACTTAGATTATATATGAAGACAATATATAATTTGGTTATTTTAGTTTCACGAATAAATGTTTTCACCGATAAACATTTTACTTAATTTCTTGTTGACCTATGAAATGCATAATTACCTCAGTGAAAATGTTTGGTCATAAAATAAAAATTATGTGGAAATAATGTTCCATTTTATAATTTGTTAATTTATGGCATTAATCAACATTTATTAACTGCTAATTTTAGGATAACTAGAGAGAAATTTTATATTATTCATTCAACATAAAGAAAAATCAAAGAAATTTTCTTGAACCAGATTACACCTGGAAGGAATTTTTCATTCAGGATTTGAGTAATTTGTGGCTTCAAAACAAGAATACTTGCTATTCATCAAAATACAATATAAAAAACTAATTATTTTTCTAAAATAGATATATAATTTACCTAATTCTTTTTGGACGGCTGTGGTCATTTGTTGAAAAGTGTTTTTAATGACAAATAATTTTTCCATGGGACAGAATGTAGTTTTGAGCTGCTGTAATGTGTCAACAGCTTCAGAAAAAAGTTGATCTTTAACAGGTGAAAATGATGAAGTTTCAACGGCTGACCTCGCAGCATATCCAATCCAGAATTTTCTGAAATTTTCATTAGTGAAAACAGAAATGAATAAATTATCAAATCAAACAAATAAATAATCCAGTATGAAACGAAAAAAAAACATTTGACTAACTGTTCTATTCCTAAAAATGCCATCAAAGTTATGTCAGTTTGACGATTCCATTTTAGTAATCTTTTCCAATATGCGTTGTCCTCTTTTTGATGATGAAGAGCGTATAACACGTGCAATGAAGGATGAACCCTTGGAAGAAGTAATGGCTGAACAATTCCTGACACAGAAACTACTTCATCACTGAAATACAAAATGAACGAAGAACAAATTTGAAACAAACTATTTATTAATTTTATTTAAATGGATATAGACAGTTGTATACAATTTTCTGAGAAAACATAAAACACTATTTACAAACAAAACCAGTAAAGTTCCCTAGTGCATTTATACAATCAAATAGCTTGGTAACCTTTACATAGCTACATAAAAAAATACTTATATACATTAACAATTAAAAGTACAAATCTCAATTGAACAGGAAGGGAGAGGGAATATAAATAACCTCAAAGATTTTAAAATTTTCGCCTTAATCAATCTCACCAACAACAAAAACTTAGATCTAATGAAACTAAATAACACCATATTGGATGGTAAGCTTCAGTCCTACGTCATTAGTCCTTTTAAATTATTCAGCTCTACCGTACACATACATTTTTTATAAAATTTATTTGATTCCAGATCTCACCTGGGACCTAAATTTACAAATGTCATCATAAAAAATATTCAGGGTTTGCGAATTATTTAATTTGTTGTAGTTAATTTTTAAACGATTTATGAATGTATGTTTTATGAAATTGGTTCACGGGCATTTTACAAAAAACAAATTGTTCGGTCGAGTGAGACGCTCGGGCAGTCAAAGAGTTATTTGTTCAAGTAAATATGAATAATCACTAATGTCATTTACAATTCTGTATATGAAGTTAGTATCTAATACTAATCTTCTGGAATGTAATGTTTCTGATGGTATTATTAAATGAAACATTATTTCGAAAACAAAATTGTTTTAAAAATATGTGCTGAATACTTTCTATTTTGTTGCTTTAAGTTGATAGATGTGTATTCCAGACAACTGATGCAAACTTCAGTTGACAGGTAATTCTTTATAAAAAGTAAAAAGAAAACTGTATAAATTTTGAACATCAAAATCATGTTCAACTATTGTATTATAAAAGACACTAAATTAGTTATCTATATTATAAATTTGAATGTTTGTATGTATGTGTTGAATGCGCTCCTAAACAGTTCATCCGATTGCGATGAAACTTTGGTGAACTGTCGAGAGTATACCAGGGATGGTTTCTGGATCAAAAAATTTTAACTTCCTCTTCTTCTTCATTGAGTTTTGGACTATCCTGGGAACCGTTCATCCGATTGCAATTAAACTTTGGTGAATTGTCGATCGTATGCCCGGGATGATTTCTGAATTTAAAATATTTTCTTCTTCTTCTTCTTCATCGGGTATCAGGTCATTTTACATATGAAGGTGGACTAACCTGAGAACCGTTCATCCGATTGCAATGAAACTTTGGTGAATTGTCGAGCGTATGACCGGGATAGTTTCTGGATTAAAAATTTTTTCTTCTTCTTCTTCTTCATCGGGTATCAGGTCATTTTACCTATGAAGGTGGACTATCCTGGGAACCGTTCATTCAATTTCAATGAAACTTTGAAGAATTGTCGAGTGTATGCCCGGGATGGTTTCTGGATTAAAAAAAAATTCTTCTTCTTCTTCTTCATCGGGTATCAGGTCATTTTACTGATGAAGGTGAACTATCATTGGAACCGTTCAATCAATTTCAATGAAACTTTGATGAATTGTCGAGCGTATGACCGGGACCTACTGAAGGGACGGGAGGTAATGAAGGGACGGGAGGTAATGAAGGGACGGGAGGTAATGAAGGGACGGGAGTAACTGAAGGGAGGGGAGTAACTGAAGGGACGGGAGTAACTGAAGGGACGGGGGTAACTGAAGGGACGGGAGTAACTGAAGGGACGGGAGTAACTGAAGGGACGGGAGTAACTGAAGGGACGGGAGTAACTGAAGGGACGGGAGTAACTGAAGGGACGGGAGTAACTGAAGGGACGGGAGTAACTGAAGGGACGGGTGTAACTGAAGGAACGGGAGTAACTGAGGGAGGTACTGAAGGGACGGGAGGTACTGAAGGGACGGAAGGTACTGAAGGGACGGGAAGTACTGAAGGGATGGGAGGTATTGAAGAGTCTGAAGCGACGGGTGGTTATGGAGGACAATTTTTAATTATACAGGCAATACGAAGTTTGCCGGGTGTTCACTAGTGCATAATAAAAAGGGATCTATCAACTCTCTCTTCTTCCTTCAATACTACTGATTTAATTTTAAATCCCAATCACTGAATATGTACATACTTTTCAAGTTCATCTTCTGCTTCATTGTTTTCTTTAAGAATAAGATATTCCCCAGAGGAAGGTAATGCAGGAAACAACAGTCTAATAGCGGAATATATTCTCGAGGCCAAACATCCCAATTCTGCTACAGCATGAGATAGAAGAAGTGGATGAACTCGAACACCTCCGTATGAAGCGCTAAATGCAGCAGCACAACCAGATACTAACTGACCCAAGGGATGGGAATTTATTTCACATGCCTAAAAGATATATAGAAATCAAAAACAAAGTCCATTATGAAAACTATTATGAAATAACATTTGAAAACAATGGGAATTTTGGTCAACATAAAATTTTCAAATTACTAATATTCCTGAAAAAAATAGTGATGCTTTGTGAAAAGATTCATCCTTAATAAAAAATAAAGAACTATTATTTTATCTGATATAGATTAAATGAAAGAAAAAATGTAATTTAGATATGTAAGATATGATTATGTATATAAGATATGTACTTAGATTAAAAAAAATGAATTTCTAAATAAATAAATATTAGTAAACCATTCGTATATAATATAAGTGATAAAAGTTTACTAAAATGATGTTTCAATATTTTTTTTTAAATACGAATGCACACATTTTAAATAAAAATAAATTGTATTCATGTACATCACAAAATAACCATGAAAATGTATTTCATATATTATACAACTATTATAATACAACTCTGCTCACTGCTCTGTGTAATGTTGGCGTCTAAAACTTATTTTATTTCATGTACATAGTTATGCTAATTTATAAGCAGTACTTACTTTGTTCAAATATTGTTTAATTTCAAAATAAGATTTCAATGTAAGTGATGTCTGACCAAAATGTGGAATCACATCTAATTGTTCAGTAGAACATGTCAGCCTATTTTCATTTCTCAAACTGTTGTTAACATTTTCTTTTTGAGCATTTGAAAGTAATACGGCGACATTCTGCCAGATTTTTTTATTGAAAGTGGAAGGAGGATGGTTGCTTAGAGTTTGATCACCCATCGGTGTGAGAAGATTATCCGGTACACCGAGTTGTTGGAAACAATTACGAAACAGACCATTCCACTTTTGATGGGGTGACACACAAAGCTTTCCAAATGAACTGTAAAATATATATAATTTAATTCAATAACAAAGATATATTATGTACCTATTGGTAGATCAGAAATACTGAAACGGAATTTCTTAGTAAATTTAGCATTCAGGTAATTGTTAAGTGTATAGTTGAAAATTATACTTTTAATAAATTGTAGTTAGAGTTGGGAAAAACAGCTTAGTTTTTACAATGTTTTAGAAGTATCATTAATTATAAATAACATTTTTTTAAAGGTTTAAAGCGTATTTATATTTGTATTGTATATACAATATACCTATATCTAAAAATATGTATTTTTAATAATACATTATTTTATTTAGATACCAAATTAATGCAATGAAAAAACATTGTTATGATTTTGAAATAGGCATACCGTTTTTTGCTTCCTTTAGAAAGTTTTCAAAATGTAGTTTAAAATCTTTGACTAAAACACGGTCAAAATGTAACAGGTACAATACCTTGATCATAAATTTGTACGCTTGAATGATCCGACAATGCTCAATGAATCAACCCGATCTGCGTTTGAAATGATACTAACTAAAACTAAAGTTTACAAAAATAACAAATAATAATAACTAATAACATTCAATGAAACAACACTCTCTGTTGCCTGGTCACTCTGATCTCAAACATATGTTAACTAGCGACAGTGCCGGACAGATAATATCATTTTGCAACAATGTCGTTGAAATAATACATCATTTTTATCATTATAAAAAATAGCTATTAACAAAATCTTTCCGTAACATTCGGGAATGAGGCATGTGAAGAACCAGTTAGCACCGCAAAGGACAGGGAAAGTTTCTTCCAAGTGATCGTCAAAGTAGGGGGGACACGAAGAAAATTAATACACTGGTAAGTTGAAATAAATTGCCAAATGGCAATAAACTCGCCATTTGCATAGGGTGCAAAGGAGTGTTAATTATTATTATATCAATAATACACTTACACTATTTTTATGATAAAATTTTATACAAAAAAAAACACAGTAAGACTAAAAATCAGCTATGAGGTATTATTATTATTAGTTATTACTTTGGTATGTGTTATTCAATTTATTTATAAAATTTTACAAACTGCTTTCAGCATTAAATGTTATTATAAATACTTCTTAAAAATTGAATGGTACAATCAAAAATTTTAATAATATTAATAATAATGAACACTTCCTTGCACCATGTGCAAGTGGCGAGTTTTCCAACTAACCAGTGTTTTCAGTCCAGAGAAGCAATATTAGCGTGAGAAATAAATTTTAATAAATTTCCCCTCTGCTGGGGATCGAACCCAGAACGCTCCGACAGAAGCCAAACGGCTTACCAACTGTGACACGGCGGTCGGCAACTTCAAAGAGAACAAATCAACCACTCACTTTGAACAGTATGGGAAAAATTACAATATTTAGATTTCAATTCTTCGTCTACATCTTTCATGTTCTTCAAATACATTAAATATAAAACAGGTAGGAAAAAGTCTACAATGGAGTATCATAATATATGATAAAAAGGTACATAACAAAAATAATAACAAAAATATTATAATAAATAGAACATTCATCAAAACATACTTGGGTTTTGAATTAGCGGGTAAAGCTGGATTAGAAACATTCATGTGTAGAGTTCCTGAACTAATTTTGACTCCATCTGTCCAGGCTCCGTTCAATGTACCCTCAATGCAATCTCCGCTGGAAAATGTTAATGTCCCTTTGCCACTAAATACTCCTGCTGATCTAAATTCACCTTCATAATGTGTGCCATCTTCAAAAACCATTACTCCATGTCCCTAAAATCCCAAATGATATGACAAATACTGTTACAAACATACAAACCAATGTATCTTAAAATAACATCTTAGTGAAATTCAAATTTTTAATCATTCCTTGCAATCTTGATCTAGTAAACTAAGTAATTGAGAATAAAAGATGAATGTAGAAGAAAAAACAATTCTGTAAAATGGTAAAATAAACTAAAATATAAATAATCACTATTTTCATCATTGAATAATATAGAGTGTAACTTGGTGCAAACAAAGTGGGTCTAGGATAGATGAAAACACCAACTGTCTTTGTTAAAGTTATTTTTTAACCAAGCTATTATTTTTCAGTACGAATATTTATAGTAACATAATTATAAATAAATATACTTGAACATACCGTCAATGTGTCATTCATAAAAACTCCTTCATAGTATATTCCATCTAGGGTTACGATTAATCCACAGCCATTCTTTTTACTATCGTTCCAAGATCCAAGATATTTTTCACCTTTTCCTATATCATCCATAACACCATAGCCTTGTTTCACACCTTGAACCCATTCACCCATATAAATAGTAGCAGTAGACGTTGTGAAATCACCCTGCTTCCTTACGCCGTGACCATGGGCTAAGCCATCTTTGAAGTATCCCTCGTAAATATCTCCAGAACAGTATTTCATAATTCCAAATCCATTTTGTAAATTGTCTTTCCACTGTCCTTCATAAACACCTAATGGAAAATACAATAAACATTTTAAAAATAAAAATTCAACACTCAAGGATTTTTATTGGTCAACTCTGAATCATTTAGTAAATGAGAATATCAACAATTTCAGAATACATTTTTCGGATAAACAATCATTTTTTTTACACATTTTATCTAAAATTCATAACTGATTTCAGAGAATAACCATGGTTATAACAAAAAAAATCTCCAAAATCGTTTCGAGTTGTCAAAATATAAATTTATTTACTTAATTTTAATGACATACAGCCCCTGAGTCAAATTAAAAAGGCTGTTCGTTAACACAAAGCGCTATTTTTTGGTATGGGATTTGACATTTGTTGTAGAATTTCTTTCTACAACAACGGACAACAAACATCAAATCCCATAAAAAAATAGTGCTTGGCGATAACGGTGTTTTCAATTTAACTCACGCCGATAAAAAGAAAAATAAATGCTCACCAATGTTGGGTAGTTCCATTCTTCCTTGACCATGTATTTGATTATTATGAAATTGACCGATATAATTTCTACCATCATGCCACTCGATTTTACCAGCACCATGAAGTTTTCCATTAAGCCATCGTCCTGAATATTTTGCATCTTTATACAGCTGACTTTTATTGGTATAAGTGTAAACGGCTGTTCTTACAAGTGGAGGTTGAGTGCTATGTTTTTTATTTAAACTCAATTTTATAGTAGATTGTAATGCAACCAACCATTCATTCTTGTCTTGTGATGTTGCGGTGGAAACAGTAAAAGATTCCTCAGGTGTAATCAAATGAATGGCATTTTGTAAGGCTTCTGTATCAGCAACAGGATCCACCCAAAGAGTTATTAAAGGATGAACACTTTGAGTACTTCCATTAACATGTATTAACACATCATTCAATAGAATAAACCAATGAGAACTAAATCGTCCAGAATGGAGAAGTGACAAAGCATTAGATTTTGATTCTCTCACCAACCGACGTTCAGGAGAACGATAATTTTCTAATATTTTACCAGCACTTTCCCAAAATAATTTAGTGACATTTGCTTCTTTCTTTTTCTTTTCTTGATAATCATTAAAACTATCCCATTTATTAAGAACATCTTGTAATTTATGCTCAATCAATGATTTAATTTCTATTGGTGAAACGGACATATTATATCTCATAAATGACTGCATCATACATTTATAAGTATTAAGTCTACTTAAAGGATGCATTATTGCACAAAATGTTATACCTTCTGATACAGTTTTATTATTTTTCTGTTTACTTGAAGGTATTTTATCTGTGAATAAATTTTGTAACGCACTAGGTACTTCTAAAAGGAGTGATATTTGATTAAAGCCATTAACAACAATCAAATTGCATACAGCATGCATGTATTTCTCATATAAAGATATGTGTTCATCACTGTTTTGTATAATTGCTATTTCAATAGCTTGTTTTTGTCCCTCAGTATATTTCAGTAGGGACAATACATTAATTGCAGTAAAATACATAATATCAGCATAAGCACCACAGAGCATTTCATAAACATTTGAATATAAAGAAATCTGAGCAGTTTTTTTCAAAAGTGGCTTTATCAGAGTTTGATAAACCAAAAGCATTTCTTCTAAAAATTGTTGCTCAATGGCTAAATCTTGAAGAGCTGGAGATTCTTTCCCATTACTTGGTTGCATATTAAATAAAGACATTGTTCCAGATGACAGAATACGACAAGTAAAATTAAGATCATTTGACAAAGTTGTGTAATAGTCTTCATGTTTTTTCATGTGACGGTTTGTTTTTGTGTGTTTTCCACTCATTTTCTTGTCTAAGGAATACTTGTCCAGTTTTTCTTTTAAATTTTGTACAACTTCTGTAAATCCACTGAGATGCTTGCCAAGGAAAAATAAATTAGCATCTAAAGTAAATACAATAGTATGATTTTCACCACATGCGAGGTCCCAAGCACGATCTGTATTAGAATTAGCAGTAAATTGTAGTGGACTGCTTTTATCATCAGTGGAATCTGTACTGACTTGGTGCCATAAGTTATGGCCCCAACTAAATACACGACCATCCAAAGTAATAGCTGCACAGTGAGACTTACCACATGACACTTTGTACACACCAATATTTGCCAATTTTGGAATTGAAATTGGTTGTGATCTTTTTATTGTATCACCAGTACCGAGTTGACCATTATTCTCATCACCCCATGCCCATACTTCAGAATTAAGTAGATTCTGTCCAATCTTAACAAGAACCTTAGCTTTATCTTGAATAACATTGTGCGTATTATCTTTGTCACTTACTGTACTAGAAGATATTTGTATATCATCCAGTTTATAATTAGACGTAAGTGAATACATAAGTGGATTTAACTCATCTGCCAAACTTTCATAGACATCAGCAGAATCGTTGGCTTCACTTCCACCACTCATATGTCGAGAGAGTGTAGCTACCTTATCTCCGACAGTTTTTACTCCTTCAACGACTAAATTTGTCAAATTGGAAACATTTTCTTTGATAATTCTAGTAGGTTTTTCTGTACATTCAGCCAAATAATCTTCTCCGGCCGATACCCAGGACAATTGTCTTGTTAAAAATTGTTTTGCAGCTTCAGTATTAATAAAAATCATATTATGTTTATCTTCTGTAGTAAGTTTTGTACTTGAATCTTTCAATCCTTCTTCCTTAACTGGTTCTAAACCAGTATCTGCTGATTCTGTACTTTTATCTGATGTAACATTGTGTTTATTATTTTCATCATAATGAATCTTTGTTAATTCAGAATCTTCTGTGGAGGGGCTAGTATCCTCAGTAATTGTATGTTGATCTCCACGTTTATCTGTGTTAGTATGAGCAGCTGAAGTACTACTGGTGTCTTCGCTAGACTTACTCATCTTAATACCTAATGGACATGTTTCTATCTGTGAAAGTTGAGATGTTGGAGTTGAAAGTCTACTAATGGAATGACATTCTAAACAACTAGAAGTGAACACATCTTCGTCATTTTCACTATCAGTTTCATCTTCGCACATTTTTTTTCGAACCACAACCATTCCAAAGCTATCACCTATGGCAGCATTGTATACAGAACGCCCTTCAAAAAACTGAACTTTTTTTGGTTCAACAGAATTAATAGAAAATTGTGGCATACACCCCGAAGCCCATAGTTGGCCACATTTACTTATATATAAAACTCCATATTCTCCTCCAACGATAAACTTTATTTTTACTTTACGGCTAGGGGTTTTATGGCCATGGGAGCAATTTTTGGCATCTTCTTTTATTATTATTTCTCGTTTACAGTCCCACGACTTTAATTCACATTTAAACACTTGTCCATGAGCGTCTACGTAAAGCAATTGCTTATTGACAGAAGTGATATCTATTGCACTAATGTCAGGTATTTTACGAAAATCCAAAACACTTGAGGAGTTCTCAAGGTTGGCGTGATACAAATTACGATCTTGGCATAAAATTACGACTTCGCTACCAATAACACATAATTTTAGAATAGGATAGTGATTAGAATACTCATTTTTGATTTCCAAACATTCTAATCCTCTCCACAGGATCATGTTATCCATTTTCAAATAAACATATTACGTATATTTGTAACTAATCATTCCGGCCATATATTATAAGTGTAAAAAAAACGATTACCCGCTAACTAGATTAAAACTAATATAAGAAATGTATTACGAGTATAAACAAATCACAATTAATTAATGAATCATCTGGAATCATCACGACAGACAATGTTTTGAAAATTTTCCTTATCAAAACGTCATTCAAACCTGTCAAATTAAAAAAATCGTCTATGGAATTTTGATTTTGTGATAAAATATGGGTGCGTTCGCAAAATTTCTAGCGATCGCTTGAAGATGTTGAAGCGTCGTCAGACCAAGGCCCTCTGGATTGTTCGTCGTTCGTTTTCCTCTAGACAGGCCGCAAGGTAGGGGAAAAAAAATGGCCGACTTATCAGTCGTATGGAGTTTGACAGCTATCCATATTGGCGGATTGTTCTTTTTCTCATGTTCATAGAACATGTTTTATATACTTGAATGTGACAGATCAGATTTGAATAAAAACATTTTTTCATTTATAATGTTCATTATGACATAAAAAAATAAATTTTATAAATCTACATAGTACAAAAAATCATTTTACGAATTTTTCAAGGTCAATTTTGCAATCTTTAAATAATTCATATTGCATCATTGCATTATGAAAGTTATATTTCAACTGTCGATTTGTTCAGGAGAACTTTGTTCTCTTAACATATCGACAATGTATCAAGCCAGAATACGCGAGAATTGTATGGAGAGGTCTACTTTTTTCACGGCATTTCCAACTTTGAAGTCAAAAAACACCAACTTAGAGGCTTCGCAGCATATATGTTCCATACACGGATTTACTCAGAATTCGGAGTAGAACATTTCGTGTGTCTGTGTGTGTGTGTGTATGTGTGTGTGTGTGTGTGTGTGTGTGTGTGTGTGTGTGTGTGTGTGTGTGTGTGTGTGTGTGTCTGTGTGTCTGTGTGTGTGTCCGTCCCCCCCTTATAACTTTTGATCCGCTCAATTTACAGAGCCTAAAATTTCAGAATATATAAAAAGTTACAGGCCTACAAAACTTTTATACTCGGAATTTTGAATTTTTGTTTCAGTCAGGGGTTATCAACTTTTGAATTTTTATTTTATTTTTCCATATATCTCAGAAACCATAAACGCTAGAACGCTGAAAATTGGTACAAACATAGACAAATACAAAATCTCAAATTAGTTTTTTCAAAAAAATTCCAGGGTTTCTCAAACATTTTTTATTAAGAAAAATATTTTTTTTATGATAAATTTATGAGTTTAACTGCCTATATTTCCAAAACTTTTACAATCATCGAAAAAAGCCGAAACACCCCAACTAGATAATTTAATTTTCTATAAAAAATATTAACATTGTAGTAGAAGATCTCAATTTTTTTTTAACAATTTTTTTTAAAAATTGAATTTAGTGACGACATCGCTTCATACATTTTGTATGGCAGTCGCCTATATACAATATGTAAGAAGACTTAATAGTTTGATACTTCATCTCCAAACAAATATACATACCATCATGCTATTTTCATATTCTGGGTAGGAAAAAAGGATCTTCCTCCATACTATCCTATCTTGACATACATACCTACATATGTTGTATAGAAAACAAAATATCTGAAAATATTCAATAATTTGTATTTATGGGTTTATAGTTTGGTACATATTCTTCAACTATACATACTATCGCTATCGTCAGTTGGATCTCATGTGTTACATGCAACTAGTTATAAAAAAAATATTGAGAAAACCTTAGATTATATATGAGAAAACATAATATTTATTCAGAGTAATTGTATAAAAAGTTTATATCAAAGTATGACAACAAATTAGTATCTTGTTACACGAGCAAAATACAGAATAAATTGTCAATTTTATATAAATAATTATCAGGGAAATCGAGCTTCCTTCAATTGTTTTCAATATTATCATCCAGAATGAGCTAGGTACGTTCATTTATTTTAAATATAAAGAAATCTCGAGCACCTAAATAACCAATAATACCTACAATATAATATAACCTCCTCTTTTTTTCAATCGGTTAAAATTTATCTACTGTACCAACAGATATTCTGTACAAGAAATAGTATATATTCATCATAAGGTTGCAGAACAAAACAACGGTAATAACCATATTCAAATTATAATTGATATACTTATGTCTAGAGATGTGCCAATATAGAGTGAAATATAGAATGCCAATTTGTCTATCTTGGGTACAGGATCACATACGAGATGGACGTTCAAAGAGTGAAATAGATAATCTCATCCACCAAGCAAAACTTGCCTTAAACAATCAAAGATCTTTGAGTCCAGCAACTCCGGAAACAATTAGTAAATCTGTGTGGAGTATTTTGCTGTACCTATATGGTTTTCACACATTATGCAAAGTTGAGGTCCTCAGCAAAATCAATTAAACTAGTCACAATACAACATGTTGATCACCATATTGAAAAGGCATGCAAATTGGATGGTCATGCGTTGTGACATGAGCATCTCTTACACATCTTGTTGGAGGGAATAATTGAGGGATCGACTGACAGAAGGCGTTCCCGCTGGGAGTATATGGAACAGGTGTGCATCGCTGAAGACCAAACAGAGTGGAGGAAGAGATTTACTGCCAAACAATCTCCAAGATGGAAACTGAACAAGTAGAGCTTATATTAAAAGATATTTTTTATCAGTCTTGATACAAAGAGTTATGAATTATTCTAGGTAAATTGATAACTAACTATTCATATTGCATTGTTAATATGTTCATTAATAATATTTGATACATTTATAATTCAATTATCGTTTACTAACTGTATAAAATTTTGAAAACAAATAAATATCTAGGCACATGACTAATTTCAGCAAAATACTAATAAAGTTAATATATTATAAATTATTATCAGGGATATTGAGCTTCCTTCAATTGTTTTGAATATGATTTATTATCTATAACGACCAACGTTCAGCTGTTTAAATATGAAAAATCTAGAACACCTATGTAAAGAACCAATTGTAATAATAAAATTATAAACTTAATTATGTAACTACAAATGATATTCCCTATTAGAAATTTATCTCCTAGAAATTTTAAATTGCATTTTCTAGTCTTTTAACATAATCTAGTCTTAAAAATTTTGCTTGTTTGATCATATAAAAATACTTGACATGATGCATAATATATAGGTACTCTATTAAAATGCACATTTGTAATTTTATTTTACTAAATTTTATTGACTAACTATTTTTGCTCTAGACGAGCATTCTCTGAGTAGTGGACCACTCAGAATATGCTCGTCTAGAGCGAAACTAGTTATTCAATTAAATTTAGTTGAAGAAAATTATAAATCTGTATTTTATTGTAATATATTATAATCAAATTCCATCAAGTATTGTCGATAGAAAAAGTTAAAAAAATATGTATACTCAATTACTTCCAAATACCCACCATCTCCTTAGGTCTTTTGTTTCACAAAAAAACTTTTCTTCGAAACCTCATATATTTACAAGGTTTATATTCAAAATACTGTTAGGGAAAAAAGGTTGTTTTAATATAAAAAAAACACAAAAGTATTTGTTTAAAATTTGTCAATAACATAGAAGCATTTTCTGTAAAACTACAAATATACTGCAGTTATCTTTACTAATGGCACCAGTTATTGACTTTTTTTATTAAAAATAAACAAGATAATATCCGCCAGTTCTAATACATCTACCAGGAAGAACTGGCAAAGAAAACTGATGTCTGATATTGAATTTAAAAAATATGTATCCAGTTGAAACATTCATTCTTGTTTATCATACACTTCAATTTCATGTATCATTGTGTACGTATAGAAATATGAGTAAATAATTTCTTCAAATTCTATTGAGGAATTTAAAATACATGATACAGGAATAGGAAAAGGGATGGTGTATTGAGGCGAACTTAGCGATACAATAAAAGAACAATATTCTTATTCCGAGCCACAGTGAACAAGGTGGAAATCATGTTATGAGATATAAAAAAAATGTAGAGAGAAGCGAGCACCATACATTCATTGCCTCACACACATTCATTCGTCTGTTATTTAAACATATTAAGATTTATCCTTTCCTTTGAGAATTTTGTTTACATGGTCATTATACAGCTCTATGAAATATTCATTATTTTTGTTTAGACAGAAGGCACTACTAATAGTTTACATTTCAAATTTCCAGTTATGATTTAAACAGTCTGTTTATGTTATGCCCATTTTAAGATTGTATACATTCTTATCAACAATAAGTTTGAACAATTGATGTGTTTTTAGTTTTTGAAATAAATACATAGGTAGTTACTATTGTTGCAAATATTAAACATGTTCATAGTATCATGTGTTCTCCAAGCTAATTCAGAAATTAAATTCTACATTTGGTAACCCAAAAATTCATTATTGTAAATATTATGTTCATCAATTAAAACATTTTACATAACTAAAATACAGATTATTCCACACACATAAATTTTACATACATGGCCTTATTTATTTAGATTCAGATCCTTCATACATATTATTTTGGAAAACACAAAAGTTATTGTTATCTATACAAACATTTCTCTTTCCAAATATATTCATTCACATTATTCTTCAATAGATTAGCATTTAAAAACAGCTTTATATTTCTTACTTTACTCAAGTTTTCAATTGAACAAATATATTAGAAGATCAAGATATCCTGTGCTGAACGAAAAGTCAGATACACCTTTACAAAGATGCTGAATATTCTAGATGGTGTATTGAAGAAATCAATACACCTTGAGGTCCAGGCTCCTAAGTTAAATTGTAAACGTTATCTCCAAGTGCTTGGCGATAACGAACAGCGTTTACAATTTGATTTAGGGGCCTTAATTAGATGTCTAGATTTACTGCATAACTCACTTCTTTGTTGAGGTGTATCAAACTAAATACAACTTTATACATGGATATCTTTTTTTTATTTTTAAAAATGAATATGTCCTTGTTAAACAAGTACATATACATCTTCCTACGTTCCCTAAACTAAGCATAAATGCTTGTCCTATAGGTGAACGATAATTTGAACTTTCATTATATATAATTACTTTTTCATTGAAAAAATATTCAACTAATCAATCATGCATACATTCACACATATAAATACCTTCTTTTATAAATTTTATCGAAACTGTAAGGAACCATTCAGTAGGTAGTCAATTATCAACATACAAAAATACAGCAATTATTAAAATTTACACTTCTGTCTAGGAAAAAAGAATGACTGATGAAAATACTCGTACATAATATAATCATTTTACTTATTTATAATATACATGACATTTTACATAAAGAGGTTTGACAACAATAATAAAAGGTATATAAAAAAATTAAATATTATATATATTTAAGACAGAGACGATGGAAGGGTACACATACACATCCAGACCATTGACACTCTACGAATTCTCTCATTAACAAATTACATAAAAGATAATATCAAAAATTCCACATTTAGGGTAAGCGTATATTTTTATAATAATACATTTACTCTTTCTTTCACCCTGTAACGACATGTGGTGATATTATTGCCAAATTACTATTTATTTAAAAAATATACTTTTTAATATACTTCTTCTCCCACACAAGTCTACCCGCAAACCTCTGACTCTATGGATACTAGGAAAACCGAGCAGACGTTGTCTTGCCTGTGTATAGATAAAAATGGTTGATCCGTATGTTTTATTTTTTAAGATTATAATCTAGAATCTCTCATTATTATTCTGTCCCTTCCATAACTTCAGACACTTCCGTCCCTCCTCAGTCACTTCATTCCTTCCTCAGTCCCTCTTCCATCACTCCTCATTCACTTCAATCCCCCCTCAATCACTTCAGTCCCTCCTTAGTCACTTTAGTCCCTATTCTCTCTTCAGTCATTTAAGTCCTTCCTCAGTCATTTAAGTCTCTCCTCAGTCACTTCTGTCTCCTCAATCACTTCAGTCCCTCCTCAGTCACTTCCGTCTAATAAATATTTTCCTGTAATAATGCGTTATGTGTAATATTAAAAAAAATACATTTAAATTCAAAAACATTCTTGGGTATGGACTGAACGAATCCCCAATGTTTCATTGCAATATCAAATAGATCATTTAAAAAAAAAATTTGGACCGACTTATGTTACCCTGGTAGCATAATTTTCAAATCCTCATAGTTTCATTTTTCAAAACTTTTTAGTGACAAGTCGAACAAATACTTAAATAAATTTTAATGCAAAATCCTTCTCCGGTGCGCGCTGAACAAATCCCCAAAGTTTCATCGCAGTCGGATGTGCGGTTTAGGAGTCCATCGATCACATACAAAGAAACAAATATACCAACATCCACTTTTATATATCGCCTTTTTGCCAGAACAACGTAACATATAGAAATGTGTTTTTTTTTCTTCAATCCTCAAAAACCGTGACGTGATTAACTTTATTTTCTATGAAAACATGTTTATTAAAAAAATTCAAACCTTTTTAATTTTTTTTATACTTAGTTCGGTATCTTTAAAATATATCTTAATTTCAAATGATTCACATAATAATTAAAAATGTTACAAGAGCAAAAGGACAAAATTTAACACTGTATAAAATTATTTTTGATTTTAAATTCCAGTTACTAATATTAAAATTCAAAGGTTGGTTTGAAATGTTGAAAATCTTGGTGATTTTATCGGATTGATCCCAAGCTTCATTTTGTTTGTTGGTTCGGACTACGAAATCCGTTTTTCTTTTTGATGGTTCCTTACGACGAGGTGGCAATTTCTTTGATAAATATTCTGGTAGATTGGAGAACACTGATGGTATAGCATCTTTTTTCAACCTCAATCTTTTTCGATGTACATTAATGATTTGACCTGAAACATTGAAACATAATTATTAGTCAATTTATTTATGGTGATAAATGATAAATAATAGTTTGATGGAACATAATAAATGTCTAAACTTGAACGCACTAATTGTAGAGTTCTTTATATATAATTTTTTGTATATTTTTTTGTTTGTATGATTCTTATTTGTCGGTAAGATATCTGACTCTGAGATAGGTCTTGGGTTCACAGTTTTAAATTGCATTTTCTGTCTAAATTTGTGAGACTATAAATATCATAAATCAAAGATATTTTGTTAAGATCAAAGTTTAGTATGAAAATGTCATTCATCAAGTCTGAATCTGATCTTAAAATCAACTTCATGGGTAGCCATGCTGGGGGTCTATTCTCCAATCTCGCATGATTAATGTCGCATACGCCTATGTCGCCTAAAAAATGTCGAATGAAATGTCGTATGTTGGGCATTTAGTCTATTCTTGAAATCATTCGACTTGAAAATCGTTCGACATTGAAATGTCATTTGAAAGTAGCGGCAACATAGCATTTAGGATGCGTTTGAAATATTTTTTATGCATTATTTTGTCATTTTTTCTATGGTTGTCAAAAATCTATGGTAAATTTTTGTATTTTGTTCCTCGTTCATTGCTGTTGATTGCTGTGACGCTCTCGAAAGTCGAATACAAGTGTATTTTGAATTATTTTGAAAATGAATTATTGTTCGAATGCACAAAAAAGCATGTTGGTGGAATTGATGAATGGAGAAAAAGAACTTTTATCGGGGAAGTTCTCCAATACCTTCACAAGGCATACGGCTAAAATGCGGTGGATGGAGATAGCTGAAAAACTTAATTCAATTCCGGGCGCTAACAAGGATTGGTTACATTGGCGGAAGGTAAGCAGTATTTTTGATTTTGAGTCTTTCGTTTAAATAAATTGATTGACAATGTTTTCAGCTATATTAAATTAGAAAAATGTGATTTTATACTATTGTAATTATAAAACAAGTTTTTATGAAAACCTTACCAGTAGAATATATAGTTTGTTTGTTTTTAAGAAGAAATTACGTAGTAAATCAACAAAATTATGTACTTCTATAAAAAACGTTTGTTAGTGTTGACAAGTAAAAGGATTAAAAATAATGTTCTAGTTTGAAACCACATGTCATGTAATATAGTTAGAAATAACTGTAAACAGCTGATTTCAATTTGGTTGGGAATTAGAAAGCTTAGCAATGAAAACTGAAACCATATCTTTATAATAAGAGCCTAATTTGACATACTTGGCGCTAAGTCAAATTCCATGTGCCAAACAACCAACCTTTTTTTGTATGGGATTTGCCGTCTGTTGTAGAAAATTTTTCTATTTTGTAGACAACAGCGATTACGAACAGTGCTTGACAATTTGACTCAGGGGGCTTGTCTCAATAATTTAAAAAAAGTTGGTTTGAACATTTATGCATTAAAATGTCCAAACCTATAGAACAAAATATGTGTGTTTTCTTATAAGATTCTTTCAGTGCTTAAAATTATTATAAAGATTTGTTAAACTGTATTATTATGTCCAAACCTAAAGTATAAAATATGTGTGTTTACTTATAAGATTCTTTAAGTGTTTTTATTATAAAGATTTGTTGAACTGTATAATTAATATTATCATTGTTTTATTCTTTCTAGACAAGTCTCTGGTCAAAAGCCAAGTCCAAAGAGGCAGCTGTGCAGAGGGAGAGGAGAGGGACTGGGGGCGGGCCATCCATAGGGAGTCAGCTAACCCAATCAGAAGAGGCCATTGTTAACATGTTAACTCCAATAATAGTTGTTGGCCATTCTGAAAGTAGAGTCGGAGGTATGCCGGACAATAGGAGAAAATATCAATGAGAGTTCTATGGAGGGAGGTAATCATGACACAGAAGATTCTTTTATTGAAACAGAAGAAATACTTATACCGCCAGTTGAAGAAACACACAATAGCAGAACCACGCCTCGTCCCAGAAGAAGAGGCGTGCAAGAAGATCTAGTAGAGCTAGCAAAAAAAAATCGAGATCAAAGAAGCATACATGAAAAAAAAACTAGCATTGATGGAGAGACATGTTGTTGCCATTGAAAAACTTTCGGATTCATTTGTTCGAAAAATTTAGGTTTTAATAGAGATACATAAAGAAAGTTATATATACTTTTAGTCGAGATATAGAAATGTTTCATATGAACAAAAAAATTCTTGTAATGAAACTTAACAGATTATTACTGTAAATTTATACGAACATGTTTTAAGAGAGATAATAAAAACAAAGCCAAAAACTCAAAAGGAACATTTATAAAGCGTATTAAAAGAGATTTATAAAAAAAGTTAAGTTCTTTCTATATGATATGTCTAACGCTTCTCTTCATTTACAAAACAAAATTTGATCAAAATATATTAACTATTTTCTTGTAAGTATGTAATTTTCTATATGATATGTCTTAACGCTTCTCTTCATTTACAAAACAAAATTTGATCAAAATATATTAACTATTTTCTTGTATGTAATTTTCTATATGATATGTCTTAACGCTTCTCTTCATTTACAAAACAAAATTTGATCAAAATATATTAACTATTTTCTTGTATGTAATTTTCTATATGATATGTCTTAACACTTCTCTTCATTTACAAAACAAAATTTGATCAAAATATTTTAACTATTTTCTTGTATGTAATTTTCTATATGATATGTCTTAACGCTTCTCTTCATTTACAAAACAAAATTTGATCAAAATATATTAACTATTTTCTTGTATGTAATTTTCTATATGATATGTCTTAACGCTTCTCTTGATTTACAAAACAAAATTTGATCAAAATATATTAACTATTTTCTTGTATGTAATTTTCTATATGATATGTCTTAACGCTTCTCTTCATTTACAAAACAAAATTTGATCAAAATATATTAACTATTTTCTTGTATGTTATTTTCTATATGATATGTCTTAACGCTTCTCTTCATTTACAAAACAAAATTTGATCAAAATATATTAACTATTTTCTTGTATGTTATTTTCTATATGATATGTCTTAACGCTTCTCTTCATTTACAAAACAAAATTTGATCAAAATATATTAACTATTTTCTTGTATGTTATTTTCTATATGATATGTCTTAACGCTTCTCTTCATTTACAAAACAAAATTTGATCAAAATATATTAACTATTTTCTTGTATGTAATTTTCTATATGATATGTCTTAACGCTTCTCTTCATTTACAAAACAAAATTTGATCAAAATATATTAACTATTTTCTTGTATGTTATTTTCTATATGATATGTCTTAACGCTTCTCTTCATTTACAAAACAAAATTTGATCAAAATATATCAACTATTTTCTTGTATGTAATTTTCAATATGATATGTCTTAACGGTCTTAACGCTTCTCTTCAATTACAAAACAAAATTTGATCAAAATATATTAACTATTTTCTTGTATGTAATTTTCTATATGATATGTCTTAACGCTTCTCTTCATTTACAAAACAAAATTTGATCAAAATGTATTAACTATTTTCTTGTATGAACAAAAAAATTCTCGTAATGAAACTTAACAGATTATTACTGTAAATTTATAGGAACATTTTATAATGTATTAAGAGAGATATAAAAACAAAGCCAAAAACTCAATAGGAACATTTATAAAATGTATTAACAGAGATTTATAAAAAAAGTTAAGTTCTTAGTAGGAACATTTCAAAAAGGTTTTAATAGAGATACATAAAGAATTTTATATATACTTTTAGACGAGATATAGAAACTTTGTTGACAAATGTCTTTTAATACAGCATTTTATAAATGTTCCTTTTAAGTATTTAGCTTTGTTTTTATATTTCTATAAATAACATTTTATAAAAGTTCCTATTAATTTACAGTAACAATCTGTAATAATATGTCATTAATACAATTTTTTTATGTTGTTCATATGTAACATTTCTATAAGTATCTCAAATAAGTTTTCTAAATGCTCCCGTTTAATATTTAACTTTGTTTATATATCTCTATTAATTCAATATAATGTAATAAATGTTTTCTTATACCACACTGAATATATATTTTTTTTCTTTCCTTCCAATTTTAATTTAGGTAGAATAATAAACAGTAGTAAATGCAATACACTTTATTTACTCATATATGTACAACCTTTCCATAATGAAATGTATGTAATAATTTTGACAAATTTAATACAAGAAATGAGTTGTTAAATTAATTATCTATGTAAAAAAATAATTACTAGCTATAAAAAGACTACCAGGAAACAAAGCATTAACATTTAATATTTTTAAAGAGTCATCACAAATTAGTTGGACGTTAATGGAGTGGTAGCTCTGACGGTTTACATACACATGTTCAGGGTAATTTAAATTGTTTCCTGCTGGCGGTACAATTGCAACATGGGTGCAATCGATGCATCCGATTATACCTGGCAGATTGTACTTTCTATAAAACCTGAAACAAAAAGTTTTTTAGATCTATATAATGTTTTTGAAAATATTGTTTTTTGGTTGTATTATAAAATGTTACTATGAGGAATCTTTAGAATAGTTCCCCAACCAACACTTTTTTTTCAGGTATCCCGTAACAGACAAGTAATTTATTTTATTAAATAACATTTCACATAACATATTATTATGTAATTGAAAATTCAACGGGCAAAATAACATCTCATATAGTTCAGCAATGAGGTTCACCGCACATTCTGAATCTAGTGCCTTTTGTGAGACAAAGTTGGTGTGTGTCATGATTCTTTGAGAAGGTAATGCATGCTGCTGGTTACTACACACTAGGGATATGGCGTGATGGTATGTATTATCGAACCTGAAGTATATATTTGTTCCATTTGGATTCTACACTTCCCAACACATCCAACAACACACCTTAAGTAAATCAATACTATAGTTTACCTATTTCTTATACTCCTTAACTCTTGGATTGTGCTTGGAAATTTAACCCATGCATTGAAAATTTCTGGTTTATTTAGTACATCCACAAATTCAGTCAAAGATCTTGAGACGGAAGATTGCGATATATTATTATTTATGTTGCTTCCCACCTAGGTAACTGATAAGATCCTGTTCCCAGAAAATTTAAGGCTGTGAGAACCTGAAAAATATAAATCATGAATTAATTATATGTAGTAGGTTTATAAAAACGCAATGAACTTCATCAGCTAAGACATGAATCCATGAGCGTCAAATCCACTTTTTTCAAAATTTACCAAATGTGTCAAATCTTGATCTTCAAATCAAAATATGTTTTATCTGTAAAATTGTAGACAAATGGAACGTTCGACAAATTATTCTAATGCTCGTGTAGCAATAGTTTAAAGCGTTAGATAGTTTTTTCACCCACAGTCTCATTTCACCTTACAAGGGACTACATTCAGAATGGGTGAACCTCATTGCTGAATCATGTGAGATGTTATCCATTACCCGGCTCTTACGGGACACTTGCAAACAATGAAAATAGTGGAAGAACTATTCTAAGCCAGTGATTCACGCCGAAAATGTTCATGTAAAGAATACAAAAGTTTATAGTATTTACTTTCGACTTTCTCATTCATGATAGTCTACAAAAAAACCCATAAGAGAGATATTGGTTTAGTAAAAAATGATTAACATACCTTGGTTTCGACACTTAATGCAGATGCTCGAGATGGCAAACACATATGAGGAGTTACAACCTCGATAAGGGACTTTGTAAGTTTTTTGTTGAGGCGGAAGTGTTTTATGAAAGACGTATCGCTTTGTGCGAATGCATCCACTATTTTGGAATTATTACGTCGTCCGTGAATATTGTGATTCTGTTCAATAGACAGAATAACCAACTCGTCGAAACTAGCCATTATTATTACAAAAAAAAAACACGAAATTGGAAAAACAATGATTAAACACACTTCACTGATGTACTATGTCAATGGCAATCGTAATATGGCGGCTATTTTTGACAGATAAAATCATGCGACATTGATGCGACATTGAATGTCGAGTGGTCCTATATCACTCGTCGAAATCTCGAATGATTTTCATTCGACTATGTCGCATGTGAGACTCAAGAATAGCATATTCTAGAAATCGTGCGAAAGTAATAAAATGTCACATACGACATCGATAGGCGACATTGGAGAATAGGGTCCCTGGTTTCTTTTTTGAAGTATGTGATTTGACTTTTCATAGCCGTATGAAAAGATTTGTTAACGTTAATTTTCATTCCAAACTTATTTTGTACGTTTTGGTATATTCTTGTGTATTGCTTTTCGGGCAACTAGGTACTATGTTAAATATTATCTAACATGCATCCAATAACAAGTAAGTTGCTACATTCTGGAGACTAATATTATTTATCTTCGTATCTCAGGAGTCAGATATCTATACATACATACCAGCACGCCATGTCCCTCACGGGGTAGGCAGAGAGAACCGAACGCCACGTTTTTCTATCTTGACACACATTCATCGCCTCATCAACATTCATACATTGTCTTATACACGTTCATCTGTTGTTCACGCTTCTTACATTTCCATCTTTAAGAATTTTGTTTACATGGTCGTGCCATACTTTTCTTGGGCGCCCCCGACCTCTTATTCCATTCCTGTCAGCTTTATATATTTTCATCAGGCGTTCTTCATTCATTCTCCCCAAGTAGCCAAACCATCTCAATGTGTTAACTTTAATTCTGTTAATTACATCTTTCTTCATCTTACATTCTTTCCTTGTATCTTCATTTCGAACTCTGTCATACATCATTCTGTTACAAATTCTTCTAAGCGATCTCATTTCAACTGCATTTATTCTGCTTTCGTACGACTTCTGCCATGTCCAGGTCTCACTTTTTTTTTTAACATGTCTACGTAGGGGACGCCAGCTATTGGGATTTGGGTCCATTTTACTCTTCCGAAGAAGCGCACTACGTAGCGTTGGGAGGGGTTTGCAATAAAGAAAAGAGTTTATTAATTCGGATTTTAAAAAGACCCGGGTTGTACGAAGATGGAAACACAGAATTCGGAAGATCGTTCCACAGTCGGGCTGCTGTATTAATAAAGGAGTTCGAGAAGCGACTTGTTCGTATACATATGTTGAAGGTCCACTGTGAATGGATGCTGCGATTGAGTGAAGCGAGTGACTCTGTTGCGAGTGGGTGGAGGAGGGACCAAAGATGCAAGTTTTTCTGAGCAATTCCCGTGGTAGTATCTATAGAATAAACTTAAAATACCGACTCTGCGTCTGTGTTCTAGTGATTGCAATCCATCAGTCAGTGATGGATCATCAATCAGACGTATAGCACGCCTTTGGACAGCGTCGAGGGTATTCAGTAGGTATTGGGGGGCGCCACTCCAGAGGTGACTGCCATATTCAATAATTGGGCGTATTTGCGCTTTGTAGAGTATACAGATCTGGGTCTTAGTAAAATATCTGCGCGCTCTATATAGTACGCTCAATTTTTTGGAGGCAAGTTTCACCTTAGCTTCGATGGAGCCCTTGTAGTGTAATTGGTTCGTTATAGATACTCCAAGCAGGTCGATAGAGCTGCTGTTAGGTAGGGTGCTTCCGTTGAAAGACACTTGCAATTCATTGGGGTTTCTCTTCGCAGAAATTAGACAGGCTTGGGTTTTTGAGACGTTAAATGAAACAAGATTACTTTCACCCCAGGTATTGATTGAGTGGGGGTAGCTATTTATTTTTTTAAGAAGGTCTTTCCGGGCTTCTGATATTTCACTCTGTTTAGGAGGTTTGTCAAAAGAGAAATTGTCATGGACTGTGCTGTCATCAGCGGAACAGTGGATGGGGGCGCGTAAGAGCAAGTCATTGATATGTAGGAGGAATAGGGTTGGAGATAGAATGGACCCTTGAGGGACTCCCGCATTAATGGAATGGGGAGAAGAAGAGCAACCGTCCACTACAGTTATGACTTCGCGATCTTTTAAAAAATTCGCAATCCAAGTACACAGAGACTGGGGTAGTCCATAAGAAGGGAGTTTCATTAAGAGACCTCGGTGCCAAACCCGGTCGAAAGCTTTAGAGATGTCAAGGGCGACAGTTTGAGCTTCTCCAAAGCGTTCCATAACTCGACCCCAAACGGACTTGCATACGTCAGTCACTTACAGAAAAATCACTTACCATCTGTGCAATTAAATGTATCTTCCTTAACTATGTCTTCTTCGCGAAAATGCTTTATACACACACTTGTATATGGAGAAGCAGTTAGGTTGGCTCTTGGTATGCTTTGAATCCATTGCCTTCTTAATGCATCAGTTTTAGGAAAAGAAAAGCAATTTGTATACTTCTTATTGTAATTGGACTGGCATCCAGGAGCACGACAGCCCTGCATATTTCTGTAAAACATTTAATTGATTTAATTGACAAAATCAACAGAAATTTATATTGTAACTATAAGGAGCGGGTAAATAAGAAATTTATCAATTTTAGAATACCTATATTATACCGGTTGTCATGACAGTAACATAAAATATCTGAAGAAAGGATCTCGATACAAAAAAATATAAATCACAATCCAAACCTAGCCACGGTTTTAAATATATTTTCTAAAATAAAGATATTTATTTGAAATCAGAAATGCCCTTAAAATTGTCTACATTATAATCGATGGACTCAAATTTGTTTTCCATAAAACATGTAAGGTGGTTTGGGATAAATTTTGAAAAATAAACGCATCGAAATACTATTCATGTTCGTTATACAATCAAAAACTAAATTTAAACATAAACATACAAAAACACATTATAATTCTATGACAAAAACAAATAATTCAATAATGAAAATATTAATCAACCCAATAATATGATTGTGAACAAATACGATCGCCGTGACACATTTTAGTCGCATTAGTGTGATCATATTTCGAAATATACCTATATATATTTTTCTTAAATAATATGCACTATATCATACTAAATTTGTGTTTAATCACTTCAAAACATTAGATTACAATTTTAATGACAATTTTGTATCGATAAAATATTTCATAACCATGAAAATGTTTCTGACATTACATTTCAATGTATTTACGTTATATATCAAAAATTATGGTAAATAACCAAACAAAATAATATGAAAACGCTTAAATAATGTTTAATATTAATAAATAAATGATAAAAACAATTATATTTGTACTTACGGAGATTTAAAAAACAGCACGACAAACCAACACTAACCGAAAACGAATCAAAATGTACTGATTTCTATGCAAAAACAGACGCCAAGACGCGTAAACCCCCGACTGATACGTCGGCCATATTGGAAAATATTCTCTCATACATTACGGCATGATATAACTGCAAAAACTGCAAATCCAGAGGGCGCTGGTCAGACCCATTTGGACCATAGATTTTTTATTATAATATACTGTAGTACTCCGTGCAAAAAGTGAGTTATGGAATATCGTGCATTTGACGTTTTGGTTGGCAACATATTTCAGTTTTCCTTACATTTCAAGACATCCTAGATAACTGTTCTATAAAACCTCTGATACCCTCCTTCCAAGATGCTTGGAGGTAGAGCTCACCTTTTTAATGTCAAAATGAAATTAGATTGTCCACACTAAACGATAACTGAAGCCGTGGTCTGACGATACATAAATGTCAAGTGTCAGAGCACAAACGTCAGACAGCACGGTCATGTCACAAAATAAAATAAATAAAATTTCTAATAAAATAAAGAATGAAAATTGGCAATAAATTAGGACGTCACAAATTTAAAATAAATAAGAGTCAATATTGGACGTCACACGTTAAAACAATGTCAATAAAATAATTAAATAAAATCACACACAGCCGAAACATTGTCACCACGGAAATAAAAAAAAATGTCACAAATGTTGTTGTTTTGGGGCACACATAATTTTCTCTTCTTGGCCATGGGCATGCTGATGCACCGCCAATGCCGGAATGGACCGTCGTCGATGGGCGAAGGGGCAAGGCTATCGGCGAAAGCAACCTCGGGTCCTAGACACCGGCAGATGCCAGTTGGGTGACTGGCGGGAGCGAACGACGGCGGCGCGAGTCTCAAGGAGATGCAGGCCGTTGCTCCAGGGTCCAGCGCGACCCAACAGCGTTTGGAACACTTTCCAAACTCAGCACCCGCTTCGGTCCAGGAAAGCGGCTCTCTCGCCGAATGGTGGTGCGCCGATCCATTTCGGCACTCCAGGTGTCATGTCCATGGCTGCTGATGTGGAGCGAGCCTAACCGACACCCTTTGGTGCGGCTTGCAGCTGCTCTGGCCACGAGGGATGCAGACATTCATCCCTCGACCGCGGTGAGCGCGGTCCGTTTCGACACGACGCGTGTCTAATTTCGACTGTCTGTCACTCGTAATGTCACATATTTTAGGTTATGTGTTATTGTCAAATTTTTTCACATTTTATTTTTCTTAAATATTAGGTTGTGGTCTGATTTGGGGCCGAATTCAAATAAAAAAAATAACGCGAACAGGAGAGGTTGCGTCACCTCCAAGATGCGTGTACGAAGGAACATTTTGTATTGGATTTTTTGCATGTTAATAACACCAACTAGTCATGGCTATAGTGCCCTTCTATCTGCTGAATAAAAAAAATGAAATTCCAGAGTGTCCTTGGTCATTTCTCTGATGCCCAGTTTTACAGTCACAGGCTTGAAGTACTCTCACGACAATCCATGTCTGTGAATATTATCTTCACCGACGTTGATTGTTATTTTTTGCACAATTGTGCCGAGACCACGAGTCTAGAGGAGCTTCTAGAGCTACTCTTCGTGCCATGCATTCTTCGTCATTCTTACTAGCGTTCTGTGAAGGGGCCGTTTCAGTCCCCATATGCGGAGCGGGTGGAGGTGGCCGTAGCTAGATACAATTTGTAAATTACAAAATAAATTAAAACAATATAAAATATCCCTAGTTTTATAAATATACTCACTTACACTACAGAGAAAACACCTATTCGGAATATTATTGAAAATAACGAAGAAATATCGGGAAAATGTATGGAAAATTGCAATATGTTACTAACCAAGAAATCAAACGCGCGATATACGACTCATTTATTTCACGGAGTACTACTCCATTTATGGCCAATATTTCAATGTACAATTAAATGCTTGATTGTCGATTTTCTCTATGGTTTTCGGCATGTCTATGGTTAATCGGAGTTTGGCGTTATTTCATTACAAAATCAACGTTGATCGTCAATTACGAACTGTCAAAAATTGATTGGCCGTTTTTCGGCAATCAAGCGAGTTAATTGTGTTTTTTGTTAGCAAAGAACTGTCAATTGTGAACATAACCTTTGTACGTATTGTGTTATATGGTTTTGTTTTTTTATTATCTATATTGTATTAATTAAATAAATGGTTGTTTCAAAACAATATGTTATTTTATTATAACAGTTAAGGTTTCAAAATACCTTTTCAGCGTGTTTCACTGAAACCAAAGCTGCACAAACCTACAAATTTTTCAGGGTCCTAAAGATAAATGAAATGAAACATTCTATAAAGCATCTAATTTTACTGAAAAAAATGGGGATAATGGAAATTTTACAAATTGAGATAGTACGAATTCTGTATCAGTGACCAATTAACTGTATAGTTTGCTTTACATTTTATTTTATACATGAATTACAAAAAAATAAAATAATCATTAGAAACATCTGTGTAGGTATTGACGGGCCGGCCATGACGTAATGAATATTTCACAACAAAAACATTTTAAAAATTGAGAAAAGAGAAATTTTGTATTACAATACATAGATTAATTATTATCTTTGTAAATTTATGTAATTGAATAACAGAAAAAAAATAATAATAAAAATTCTGACAAATATGTCGACTATTATGTTAGCGTCCCGCAGTTGTCACAACACAAAATAATGGCAAACAAACTGTAAACCATGCTGTAAACAACGAATACCATAGAGCATAAGACGGTATTACACGTGTTAAAAACATTGATCGACGATCAGTTGATTTTTTCTTAATTGTGTATTGAAATAACCAATTTTCTAAATTGGCAATTACGAATCTAATCGACGATCAGTTGACTGACAATTAACTCTGATATTTCCCTAGGTATTGTGATCGATATATTTCCATGCATTATGATATCAAAGAAACCCAATAACCATTATTTTACTTCGGCATATTGTATTTCTTCTATTAATTCTGGGAACGGCTTATAACGGCCCCCAGGCCTTGTTCATATATTTAAGCATTGTCTTTTCTATTGAAAATAAATTTAAAATGTAAAATGCACTAAGCAGATTCCTGGAATCTTGGCTTTCACCCGGTGGTACGGTTTGGTTCTTCAGTATAACCCCCTCCCCACCCCTACTCCATGTTCCACGGGCGCTGGGTCGCCCGGCGGTGTCCGATCAGTTGTCATTCGGTAGGAGTCAGTGGTTGGTCGGTAGTTGTAAAGACCCGCGTGCGAGAGTGCGAGTTTGCTAGGCTATCGGACGGCCTTAGCATTTTTTTTTAATTGTATAAAGTAGTGATTAAGTTCTTTTCAGGTTCTCTACCTACCAACGGGGGTGAATTTAAGATAGTTTAAGTTAATATTAAAAATAACTTTTAATAATAAAAATAACAAATAATTGCATAATAGTGAATAAGTGTGTTTCAGGTCCGCATAACCAACGAGGGGTGAATTTAAGATAGTTTTAAGTTATTTTTAATTAATAAAAAGTGATATGTAGTGTAAATGTTTCCTCTACAGCCTAGTTACGAGAGCAGGAGTTTGGTAAGATCTTTCCAGCTATGTATATATTATTTTACCATGCCTGTATTTGTATGTATTTGTTTTTTTAGGCACATCGCAGCCGATTATGTTTTATTTGATTTTTATTTTCAGGGGCAGAGTTTAATGTTTATTTTTATTATGTTTTTCAGCTTCTTTAGTTATCAATTTCGCGTCCCAACATGGGACCAACATATTTCTTCCCAGCCTCCTTATATCAATCTCGCGTCCCAACGTGGGACAAGTATTTTTCTCCGCCTTCTCTAGATATCAATTTCGCGTCCCAACGTGGGACGAGTATTTATCTCCGCCGTCTCTAGATATCACTTTGGCTCCCAACGTGGGACAAGTACTCTTCTCCGCCTTCTTCATTTGTCAATTGGCGCCCAAAACGTGGGACATTTTAAAAACGGTAGTTTTTAACGAACCGCCCTGAGATTTAAGTTTTGTTTGTAGATAGCTGTGTTTTTTTTTTGAAGCGTGTAATTTTTAAGAATGATTTTTAGGTATATTTATTTAACTTATATTGAAATATTTATTTGTCGGGATACTTGAGCGTGTTTTAATAACTGTTGTTTTCACAGACCACGTGGAGATTTTCAGTTGTAGAAATTTATTACTGTTTTGATAGTTATATTTTTTTGAGGTGGATTTTCTTTATATATTTTCGGTCGTTATATATGTATGTAATTATCGAATAGTTGAACGTGATGACGAAATCAGTGGAATACTTATAAAAATATGAGACAAGATTTGTAGCGAATAATATAAATGATAATATAAACCGCTATATTATAGATTTGCTGTTGTATGTTAGCCCAGGAGTATGATTATTTTATTTTTAAATATTTTAAATTTATGTTAAATCAATAGAATACTTAGTACTATTTTTACAAAGTCGGAAAGAATTTTTTTGTTGCTGTTGTTGTGAGTGTTCTAAATAAATATAACCTGCGTTCCACCAGGTAAAAACACGTGGAACTGGCGCCCTGATTATGATGATGATTATAATAATGTAATGACGTTTGAAGACATCGTGACCTCACGGGAGGCTGTAAGAATCTGTAGGTGAATTTGTAGAAAATAATTCTGTATGAAATGAAGATTGATGAATAATAAGTCTGTAGGTGACGAATTTATTATAACTCTGACGAAGTATTGATGAATAGTAACTCTGTAGGTGACGAATTTATTATAACTCTGACGAAATTTCGTGGATTATAATTCTGTAGGCAAAGCATAATTCTGTAGGTGAAGAATTTAAAATAACTCTGACGATAGAGGTGGAGAATAAATCTGTAGCTGATGAAGTTATTGTGGTTTATAACTCTGACGATGAAGATGAATTATAAATCTGTAGATCATGATGTTGTGGTAGTTTATAGCTCTGACGATGGAGGGTGATAATAAATCTGTAGTTGATGAAGCATGGTGGTTTATATCTCTGACGATGAAGGTGGATAGTAAATCTGTAGATGATGAAGTTATGGTGGTTTATAACTCTGACGATGAAGGTGATTAATAAATCTGTAGATGGTTTTGATGAGCAATAAAAATTTTGTGAATGAAGAATGAAGTTGTTTGGAGAATAATGATGATCCCAATTCTGTAGATTTTGCTGTAGTGGTTGTGGAGGCTGTATGTGCATAGAGAGGATGATGACGATGTAAAGACCGTGGAGGCTAATAGCGAGAAGATACGCATCATAAGAAGTAGTTCAGAATTCGCGTCGGAAGTAGAACTGGTAGTCGCGCCAGATACGTCGAGCAGTAGGAAACTGATAGTTGATTAGATACGTCGGATGAAAGGAAGCAAGCAGATACGTCAATAGGTAGCAAGATGATGATGAAGATACGTCGGATGAAAGGAAGCAAGTAGAAACGTCGAGAGGTAGCAAAATGATGATGATGATACGTCGGATGATGAGAAGCTCCTGAGAAATTCGAAGAGAGAAGACCGGTAGTCGCGCCGGATCATGAGTTAGGTACGCCAGTAGTTGCGCTGAGTAGTAATGAGATGAATAGGTACGAAGAGGAGTAGAATGACGGAATTACGAATAAGAATACAATATAGACGATCTATGTATTATTGGTAGGATTAGCCTCCCCGCAGATAAACTAGACGATTGATGATTCTCTTTATGTAGCATTGATAGACTCTACAGCCACTCGCAGTTTAATTCGCGCAGATTTGGAGAAATCTGTGACCCAAAGAGACAACGATTTGTAACAAAAGCAGAATTAGACTACTCGAAAGCGAAGAATTAGAGGAAAGGAATAAGTTTAGTAGTAGCCGGTTAACGAGATGCAATAAGATGAGTAATAATGCAATGAGATGAAGTCGAGATTAATTACGATAAGCTAACGATAGAAGATGACATAATGACGTAGTAGTATGAGATAATGACGTAGTACGATGATATAATGACTTAAAAGATGAGATAATGACGTAATAAGGTTGACGCGACCTCTCCTGTTCGCGTTATTTTCTATTTTAAATTCGGCGCCAAATCAGCTTACCACAAACAAACATTTATGGTAAAATAGTGTGTGAAAATTAAAATGTAAGAAAAGAAATTTGACAATAATAACGATAACCTCCAAAATGTGACATTTACGAGTGAAAGATTTTTGACAGTCGAAATTAGACACGCGTCGTGTCTGCACGGACCGCGCTCACTGTAGCCGGAGCAGCTGCAAACCGCACCAGAGGGTGTCGGTTAGGCTCGCTCCACACCGGCAGCCATGGATGTGACACCTGGGGTGTCGAGATGGATCGGCGCACCACCATTCGGAGAGAGAGCCGCTTTCCTGGACCGAAGCGGGTGCTGAGTTTGGAAAGTGTTCCAAACGCTGTTGGGTCGCGCTGGACCCTGGAGCGACGGCCTGCGTCTCCTTGAGACTCGCGCCGCCGCTGTCGCTCCCGCCAGTCACCCAACCGGCATCTGCCGGTGTCTGGGACCCGAGGTTGCTGTCGCCGATAGCCTTGCCCCTTCGCCCATCGACGACGATCCATTCCGGCATTGGTGGTGCATCAGCACGCCCATGGCCGAGAAGAGAAAATTATGTGTGCCCCAAAACAATACTTGTGACATTTGTTTATTTTATGTGACAATATTTCGGCTGTGTGATTTTAAGTTATTTATTTTATTGAATCCATTTTAACGTGTGACGTCCAATATTGACTCTATTTAATTTTGATTTATGACGTCATAATTTATTACCAATTTTAATTATTTATTTTATTTCAAATTTTATCATTTTATCTTGTGACATGACCGTGCCGTCTGACGTTTGTGCGCTGACACTTGACATTTGTGTATCGTCAGACCACGGCTTCAATTATCGTTTATTTTTTTTATGCATCTCGTCCAGCGAGGTAATGTGTGGAATATCTAATTCCATAACAGACGTTGAAAGAAAAGTGAGCTCTACCTCGAAGCCTCTTGGGAGGAGGGTATCAAGGTAAATAGCAGAATACGGCGTGATGGATTTTTAGTGTGTTATATTCCTGTGGGAAAAAGTGCGGTATTATTTAATTGAGAGGACAACGTAAGTAAATCACCGAGGAAAATGAGATAACGGATGGACACGAATGAATCAGCCGACGAAGTAGAGGTATTAGATAAAGGGACTTGCGGAAGATATTGTATTGCGATTGAAGATAGATATACGAGCGTAAAACTATGTAAATGCGTTATGACGTTGAGTTATCGGAAATCGAATTGTATTATGGATAGTTGTTATACGGTTTTGTTTGTTCGGTGGTTGGAAGCGATTGCGGTATGGTATTGGCCCCATTATAATTAAGGTGAAGCTTCTTCGCGATGCGGTTTTCTGGAAGTGATATTAAGCGTTACATATACGTTTATCGGTAAAGAAAATGTTATTATGTAGAACATTGCGGTGGAAAGAAGAATCGTGTTTAGTCGTATACGTTCTCGCTCTGGTAATGCGTTTACTTTTGTCTGATAATTTTATGATATTTGGTTTCTTTTGTCTTTGCATGGATTATCTCGATCATAAAAGGAGAGGCGATTGATATTCCCATAGGTATTGTGATCGATATATTTCCATGCATTATGATATCAAAGAAACCCAATAACCATTATTTTACTTCGGCATATTGTATTTCTTCTATTAATTCTGGGAACGCCTTATAACGGCCCCCCAGGCCTTGTTCATATACTTAAGCATTGTCTTTTCTATTGAAAATAAATTTAAAATGTAAAATGCACTAAGCAGATTCCTGGAATATTGGCTTTCACCCGGTGGTACGGTTTGGTTCTTCAGTATAACCCCCCCCCCCTCCCCTACTCCATGTTCCACGGGCGCTGGGTCGCCCGGCGGTGTCCGATCAGTTGTCATTCGGTAGGAGTCAGTGGTTGGTCGGTAGTTGTAGAGACCCGCGTGCGAGAGTGCGAGTTTGCTAGGCTATCGGACGGCCTTAGCATTTTTTTTTAATTGTATAAAGTAGTGATTAAGTTCTTTTCAGGTTCTCTACCTACCAACGGGGGTGAATTTAAGATAGTTTAAGTTAATATTAAAAATAACTTTTAATAATAAAAATAACAAATAATCGCATAATAGTGAATAAGTGTGTTTCAAGTCCGCATAACCAACGAGGGGTGAATTTAAGATAGTTTAAAGTTATTTTTAATTAATAAAAAGTTATATGTAGTGTAAGTGTTTCCTCTACAGCCTAGTTACGAGAGCAGCAGTTTGGTAAGATCTTTCCAGCTATGTATATATTATTTTACCATGCCTGTATTTGTATGTATTTGTTTTTTTAGGCACATCGCAGCCGATTATGTTTTATTTGATTTTTATTTTCAGGGGCAGAGTTTAATGTTTATTTTTATTATGTTTTTCAGCTTCTTTAGTTATCAATTTCGCGTCCCAACATGGGACCAACATATTTCTTCCCAGCCTCCTTATATCAATCTCGCGTCCCAACGTGGGACAAGTATTTTTCTCCGCCTTCTCTAGATATCAATTTCGCGTCCCAACGTGGGACGAGTATTTATCTCCGCCGTCTCTAGATATCACTTTGGCTCCCAACGTGGGACAAGTACTCTTCTCCGCCTTCTTCATTTGTCAACTCCATTTTTTATTGTCCATTGAAATATCGGCCATTAGTATATTATATGGAAATCTTTACGTGAAATTCAACCCATAGAAATGACAGCCTGACAATATCTATAAGTTCTCTTTTCTATGCAATATCTTTTCTATGAGCCTGACTGCCCGGTTTTGTAATTTTGTTGTGTCATTGGTCGTTTTTGTTGTTAATGTAATTTTACTACATAATTTATACCTAAAATAAAACATTGTTTTTTAAATCAATCATATACTTAGCATTCAGATATTTTCTTATTTTGAGTATTCATCATCATGGCTTCGATTTTGGTTCCTGATATTCCTGCTGCAGGATTTTCTTTTGACAATTGCCAAAGGTATTAAAACATTTTTCTCATTTGGTATATTCCTATGTTTATTTAATCTGTCGTTATTTCCAAATCAATAAAAATTGTTTAAATTACTTGTGTTCATTGAATGCTGAATCTTAAATTTAAGGTTAGGATAACATCGTTATTCTTATGATAGTGATGGACCACTTCAAATTCTTGTGATATTTTTTAGATGCCTTTAAATAAATATTTATTTTAATACCTTCATGTAATATTCAAATAAATAGAAATGATATTTTTTTTTTATTTCCATGTAAAATTACTCTATGGAGCTCTACCCATTACTATTGCCCTATAGCCAAGGATCTTATTCACAATGCTTTTCTAATTTGCACATAATAATTTATACAAAATTAGTTTATTATTTATAGGGTGTATTCAAATATTTTGTTTACAAATGTGTTTGGTCTATAGTTAAAAAAGATTTGGACAGTTGTTTGACCTTTTAGAAACTCCCAATCATAGTAGTAATTGTTTGAAAGAAAATTAGATAGTCAATTAGTGGCTTACTATCAACTTTAAAATAGAATAAATTAAACTCCCTTGCACGGAGTTTACAATTTTGACACTATCAGTTATTTACTTCAAACTACTTCCCTTGAAGAAATTAATTGAAACAGATAAAAAATTTTATAAAATTCTAACAAAAACTAAAGATACATTTAACAATCTAAATTGGAGTATGGTTTATTTCAATATATTATTATTATAGTATTGCTTTTTGGGCACTTCACATATTGCTACTATATAGTCGATAAAGCTATTAAGATTCTATATTTTATTTTATGAATCTCTCAATTACTTTGCATATTGTTACTATATATGTAGTTGATAAAGCTATTGAGATTCTATGTTTTATTTTATGAATTTCTCAATTAAGTACTTCACATATTGCTACTATATAGTTGATAAAGCTATTGAGATTCTATATTTTATTTTATGAATCTCTCAATTACTTTGCATATTGTTACTATATATGTAGTTGATAAAGCTATTGAGATTCTATGTTTTATTTTATGAATTTCTCAATTAAGTACTTCACATATTGCTACTATATAGTTGATAAAGCTATTGAGATTCTATATTTTATTTTATGAATCTCTCAATTACTTTGCATATTGTTACTATATATGTAGTTGATAAAGCTATTGAGATTCTATGTTTTATTTTATGAATTTCTCAATTAAGTACTTCACATATTGCTACTATATAGTTGATAAAGCTATTGAGATTCTATATTTTATTTTATGAATCTCTCAATTACTTTGCATATTGTTACTATATATGTAGTTGATAAAGCTATTGAGATTCTATGTTTTATTTTATGAATTTCTCAATTAAGTACTTCACATATTGCTACTATATAGTTGATAAAGCTATTGAGATTCTATATTTTATTTTATCAATCTCTCAATTACTTTGCATATTGTTACTATATATGTAGTTGATAAAGCTATTGAGATTCTATGTTTTATTTTATGAATTTCTCAATTAAGTACTTAACATATTGCTACTATATAGTCGATAAAGCTATTGAGATTCTATATTTTATTTTATGAATCTCTCAATTACTTTGCATATTCTTACTATATATGTAGTTGATTGAGATTATTGAGATTCTATGTTTTATTTTATGAATTTCTCAATTAAGTACTTCACATATTGCTACTATATAGTTGATAAAGCTATTGAGATTCTATATTTTATTTTATGAATCTCTCAATTACTTTGCATATTGTTACTATATATGTAGTTGATAAAGCTATTGAGATTCTATGTTTTATTTTATGAATTTCTCAATTAAGTACTTCACATATTGCTACTATATAGTTGATAAAGCTATTGAGATTCTATATTTTATTTTATCAATCTCTCAATTACTTTGCATATTGTTACTATATATGTAGTTGATAAAGCTATTGAGATTCTATATTTTATTTTATGAATCTCTCAATTACTTTGCATATTGTTACTATATATGTAGTTGATAAAGCTATTGAGATTCTATGTTTTATTTTATGAATTTCTCAATTAAGTACTTCACATATTGCTACTATATAGTTGATAAAGCTATTGAGATTCTATATTTTATTTTATCAATCTCTCAATTACTTTGCATATTGTTACTATATATGTAGTTGATAAAGCTATTGAGATTCTATATTTTATTTTATGAATCTCTCAATTACTTTGCATATTGTTACTATATATGTAGTTGATAAAGCTATTGAGATTCTATGTTTTATTTTATGAATTTCTCAATTAAGTACTTCACATATTGCTACTATATAGTTGATAAAGCTATTGAGATTCTATATTTTATTTTATCAATCTCTCAATTACTTTGCATATTGTTACTATATATGTAATTGATAAAGCTATTGAGATTCTATATTTTATTTTATGAATCTCTCAATTACTTTGCATATTGTTACTATATATGTAGTTGATAAAGCTATTGAGATTCTATGTTTTATTTTATGAATTTCTCAATTAAGTACTTAACATATTGCTACTATATAGTCGATAAAGCTATTGAGATTCTATATTTTATTTTATGAATCTCTCAATTACTTTGCATATTCTTACTATATATGTAGTTGATTGAGATTATTGAGATTCTATGTTTTATTTTATGAATTTCTCAATTAAGTACTTCACATATTGCTACTATATAGTTGATAAAGCTATTGAGATTCTATATTTTATTTTATGAATCTCTCAATTACTTTGCATATTGTTACTATATATGTAGTTGATAAAGCTATTGAGATTCTATGTTTTATTTTATGAATTTCTCAATTAAGTACTTCACATATTGCTACTATATAGTTGATAAAGCTATTGAGATTCTATATTTTATTTTATCAATCTCTCAATTACTTTGCATATTGTTACTATATATGTAGTTGATAAAGCTATTGAGATTCTATATTTTATTTTATGAATCTCTCAATTACTTTGCATATTGTTACTATATATGTAGTTGATAAAGCTATTGAGATTCTATGTTTTATTTTATGAATTTCTCAATTAAGTACTTCACATATTGCTACTATATAGTTGATAAAGCTATTGAGATTCTATATTTTATTTTATCAATCTCTCAATTACTTTGCATATTGTTACTATATATGTAATTGATAAAGCTATTGAGATTCTATATTTTATTTTATGAATCTCTCAATTACTTTGCATATTGTTACTATATATGTAGTTGATAAAGCTATTGAGATTCTATGTTTTATTTTATGAATTTCTCAATTAAGTACTTCACATATTGCTACTATATAGTTGATAAAGCTATTGAGATTCTATATTTTATTTTATCAATCTCTCAATTACTTTGCATATTGTTACGATATATGTAGTTGATAAAGCTATTGAGATTCTATATTTTATTTTATGAATCTCTCAATTACTTTGCATATTGTTACTATATATGTAGTTGATAAAGCTATTGAGATTCTATGTTTTATTTTATGAATTTCTCAATTAAGTACTTCACATATTGCTACTATATAGTTGATAAAGCTATTGAGATTCTATATTTTATTTTATCAATCTCTCAATTACTTTGCATATTGTTACTATATATGTAGTTGATAAAGCTATTGAGATTCTATATTTTATTTTATGAATCTCTCAATTACTTTGCATATTGTTACTATATATGTAGTTGATAAAGCTATTGAGATTCTATGTTTTATTTTATGAATTTCTCAATTAAGTACTTCACATATTGCTACTATATAGTTGATAAAGCTATTGAGATTCTATATTTTATTTTATCAATCTCTCAATTACTTTGCATATTGTTACTATATATGTAATTGATAAAGCTATTGAGATTCTATATTTTATTTTATGAATCTCTCAATTACTTTGCATATTGTTACTATATATGTAGTTGATAAAGCTATTGAGATTCTATGTTTTATTTTATGAATTTCTCAATTAAGTACTTCACATATTGCTACTATATAGTTGATAAAGCTATTGAGATTCTATATTTTATTTTATGAATCTCTCAATTACTTTGCATATTGTTACTATATATGTAGTTGATAAAGCTATTGAGATTCTATGTTTTATTTTATGAATTTCTCAATTAAGTACTTCACATATTGCTACTATATAGTCGATAAAGCTATTGAGATTCTATATTTTACTTTATGAATCTCTCTATTTATTTGTATTGTATTAGATAATTCAAAAGGTACTATGTCAAATATTAATTAAACATGCACCCAATAACAAGTTGCCACATTCTGGAGACTTATGATATTAATCGTCTCACAGATCTAGACTGAAAACCCACTTAAAAATTGTGTCTCTACCGGGAATCGAACCCAGGACCTTTGGTTCAACAGTCAGACATCTAACCAAATGAGCCACGAGGATAATGATCAAAATTGTATTTTTATTTATATTTTAACTTGTTTTGGTTACTTTCTCATTATATTTGTTTTACTAACAAGTGATTCCCTCAACAAGCACATTTTAATCTGCAAAAATTTTACCATAGTAAATATCATGTAAATTCAACCATGTTATGATTCTAGAATATAATCCTCTTTATACTATTCTTTATCCGTCTTACTTACTATTTTCAATAAAGGCCTGGCTCAGTCACAGGTCTCATAAATTCATACTAAGCGCAAACTATTGGTTTTCGTCATATCGTACTTACTAAATTTGAAATGTGGCGGCTTAAGCGAGTCAACGAAATGCGTATTTTTCAAACGGCAACATCGCTTTTTACCAATATTATGTTGGTACCATCGTACAATGTCAAAGTACTTCGCGCGCATTCGCGCGTTATTCCAAATTACGTTGTGTTTCGTTTACTTTGCGCTGTGTAAAATTATTATTAATTCTGTTTAAAATGATTACAAATAAGAAGAAACGTTCGGAAAATTGAGAGGAAGACGAAAAAGTAAGTTATATGCACTCTGATTTCCCGGTTCTCCTACAATAAATATTCCAACTTCGTCTCTATTGAGATAATTAAAAATCTGTTAAAAAATATCTTTGACTCCCGACCGGGAAAAAAACCCAATGTTTGCGCATATGCAATAATAAAAATATTCGATTATATGCACTCATATAATTGGTGATTTATCATTTGACATATTTTTTTCTGTTTTCAAAAACTTTTAATTGCGTTGTTTCTAATTTAGGTACCTAGGTATTCAATATGTATTTTGTTTAAGTTCGGAAACTAACTTATACTGTGGCGTTATTATAAATAATTTATAATATACCTACAATACAAAATTAACTAATTTGTTTACGGATTTATGCCACTTCTGAGAGTAAACATCGACCGGTTTCGATAACAACATTCTGTTCTGTGGGACACTTATTTCACCTATTATATCCATTATTTCATTATAATCTCTAACATGTTCCAGAAAATCTGCCTTCGTTGTAATATTAGTAATAACAATGACATGTCGTTGCTTCATAATATATTACACAACAAAATAGACTCACCTTACATTCTTTCTTCGATCGCCTCTATCGATAATCTCTAACATGTTCCAAAAAATCTGCCATCCTTGTAATATTAGTAATAACAATGACATGTCGTTGCTTCATAATATATTACACAACAAAATAGACTCACCTTACATTCTTTCTTCGATCGCCTCTATCGATAATCTCTAACATGTTCCAGAAAATCTGCCATCCTTGTAATATTAGTAATAACAATGACATGTCGTTGCTTCATAATATATTACACAACAAAATAGACTCACCTTACATTCTTTCTTCGATCGCCTCTATCGATAATCTCTAACATGTTCCAGAAAATCTGCCATCCTTGTAATATTAGTAATAACAATGACATGTCGTTGCTTCATAATATATTACACAACAAAATAGACTCACCTTACATTCTTTCTTCGATCGCCTCTATCGATAATCTCTAACATGTTCCAGAAAATCTGCCATCCTTGTAATATTAGTAATAACAATGACATGTCGTTGCTTCATAATATATTACACAACAAAATAGACTCACCTTACATTCTTTCTTCGATCGCCTCTATCGATAATCTCTAACATGTTCCAGAAAATCTGCCATCCTTGTAATATTAGTAATAACAATGACATGTCGTTGCTTCATAATATATTACACAACAAAATAGACTCACCTTACATTCTTTCTTCGATCGCCTTACATGTACATACCATCACGATCCACCCGCTCAACAAACACATTTCATATAAAAAATATTAACACGACATACGCTAAAGACTCTGTTTTAAACAGGACACTATCTACATATAATAACAAATTTTATAATATTGACGTGTTTCACATTAAATACGAACCATATCTAAGTAAAATCAAAACGATCCTCAGTTCAGGTAACGATATTTCCTGAAATTAATTTTTACTTCATCTTAATATAGACATTTTTTTTCTCATCCGTTTTTTTTTTTTTCCGTTTATTTGATAAATTCATGACGTAAGTCTTGAGAGATTGTGCATCTCGATTTTTCTATTGATTTTTTACACAATGTTTTAAGATTTCTTCTCTATATCATTAATATATTTATTTTTTATTTTTCAAATTATTGTGAATTAAATTCATTGTTACTGTTACTTCTGTCATCATAGTTCGATTTGTTTTATTTGTTAATACTTTTTTTCTACCAAGCTTTTATAATTGTAATATTTCACGAGTAAATTCATAATTGGAATGTATTTATATTTAAAAGATTATGTAAATAATGTTATGTAATACATTCTGTGAATTTTCCAATAAATAAAAATAAAATAAACAACTACTAGTTGCGATGTTTCTATATAAGAATAGACTGTCATAATATGTTAAGCCGATGTAAAACAAGGGGTCTAGGTAGTTTAAAGTGACAGCTGAAATTGTGGTGGTTTAACGCACGCTTGACGCCAATTTACGGAAAGTAAGTACACTTTTTTGATAAATCATGCCGAAACATGGCTGAGCGTACCCTGATCGTAAAACCGAAAATAGTAAGTAAGACGGTATATGTTTCAGATGTAATCCTATAATTTTGCTTTTCTCATTTATTGTAAATTGTATGTAAAACTTTAAAATAGTAAGTAAGACGGTATATTATGTTTCAGATGTAATCCTATAATTTTGCTTTTCTCATTTATTGTAAATTGTATGTAAAACTTTAAAATAGTAAGTAAGACGGTATATGTTTCAGATGTAATCCTATAATTTTGCTTTTCTCATTTATTGTAAATTGTATGTAAAACTTTAAAATAGTAAGTAAGACGGTATATTATGTTTCAGATGTAATCCTATAATTTTGCTTTTCTCATTTATTGTAAATTGTATGTAAAACTTTAAAATAGTAAGTAAGACGGTATATGTTTCAGATGTAATCCTATAATTTTGCTTTTCTCATTTATTGTAAATTGTATGTAAAACTTTAAAAATTACTTGATATGATGTCCTATAATTATGTACCGTAGTCTACATTTACTTGTTTTTTTTTTCTTTTTTTTTAATATCATTATACTCTACTGTACTGTTGGATATCCAAAACAAAATAAAATAAAAATATTGTAATATTGTTAAACATAAAAGAATATTAAATAATACTTTGTTTTGTAGAACCATCAAAAGCTTTATGAATGATCATGTGTCATTAAATGGTGCTTTGATGATTATTTTTTAAAACAATTCTCAACTGACAAAAAGTAATTATTGTTGTATGTATAAATAATATATTTTATTTTTCAACAGAAACTCTTTCCTATGTGCGAAAGGATTTCCAGCTCCCAAGGCAACAAAGACTGGCACCACAATTGTTGGAATTATTTTTGAAGGGGGAGTTATTTTGGGTGCAGATACCAGGGCAACAGAAGACACAATAGTGTCTGATAAGAATTGTTCCAAGATTCATTATTTGGCCAACAATATGTATTGCTGTGGGGCAGGTACTGCCGCTGATACTGAAATGACCACTCAGATGATCTCCTCTCAACTTGAGTTACAGCGTCTTCACACGGGGCGTGTGGTACCTGTCACTACAGCGGCAACTCTTCTGAAGCAAATGCTCTTCAGATATCAAGGCCATATCGGTGCAGCTTTGGTTCTTGGAGGTGTGGACAATTTAGGACCACACATATATTGTATTTACCCTCATGGATCAGTCGATAAGCTACCTTATGCTACAATGGGTAAAATATCCTTATATATATGTTTTTTTTTTTAATAATTTGTCATGCCCTAGAAACAATATCGGATCTGACATTTTAGCTAAAATGCTTTTATTGCATAAAATTAATTAGATGTCTAGCTATTGTAAAAATAAAAACTTACAATTTCATAATATTTCGTCTATATTACAAAATAACAATGTTGAATATGTACTAAGGAGTCGTACATATAATGACGTACATTAAAATCTGACATTGTTAGATGCGAAATCAGCCTTGTGCTTCGCGCATATCTACCACTTCCTATGATGTTATAGGGATTGCGCCACAGCCTACATGTATTCGTTATAATAATCATATGTCAAAACATACAGTATCCTTTTATGAGCTATATTTGATGAACTTTCCCAAAAATAATGTCGACTGTGGTAGTTACAACAATATTATTCGAACCTACGTTTGAATATTTAAAATGGATTTATTTATAACATATTTTAATAATAATAGAAGTAAAAAGCTTTAGCTCTGCCGAAATGAAAACTGCTGTACCCCAATGCTCAATCCTAGGACCGTTACTGTACCTGCTCTACATAAATAACATAAGCAAAATAGGTCTTAAGGTTGTATATATAGTTTTTGCAGATGATACAGCAATATTTTTATAAGTCTAAAAGTGAAACTGACCTCGAAAAAATCATAAATGATCTAAAAAAATTCATGGGCTGGCTTAAATACAATAAATTAACAATAAACAAGGTAAAGTGTAAATATTCAGTTTACAAAGAAATAAACCAAACATCTCAATAAAAATAAATATGGAAAATGTTGAAATTGAGAGACTACAGAACATAAAATACATAGGATTAACTATTGATTAGAAACTGTCGTGGATGACACACGTCAATAATTTACATAATAAAATATCAGGAGTTATTGTTGCACTGAAGGAGTAATCTACCTATTCATATCAAAAGAAATGATAAAACAAAATGCAAATAATTCCACATAATATATAATTCTTCTGCTCCTAAACGGCTGAACCGATTTTGATGAAACTTTTACGTGTGTTTATGTAAGTCCCTGAATAGTTTAGATTCACAAAAAAGAATTTTATACATTAATATAATAAAAGAATAATAAAAATATCAACAATCATTTTAAATATTTTCGGAATACTTACTTTACTTTGTGTATGGCATCGGCATCTGTTTGGCTCAAAGTCGAAACTCTGCTGTCAATAGCCAGTCGACCGCCGTTGGGACAAGTTTGTGGATGTCCTCCATCTCTCCCTCGAATCCGTGTAAGGTGCACTCCCCCGCCAAATGAGTCTCCGCTCTGCATTCGCAATTGGGAGAGGTTCTCTTCCCCCACTTCCAGAGAAGGTAGTTACAGCACCCCTGGCCTGTGCGGATTCTGTTGAGTTGAACCCAAAGTCTTCTAGGCAGGTTGAAGCCAGGGACTTGCACTGTGGGATCCGCAATCAGTGACTTGTTGTGGCATTCCGCACTTGTCCATCTCTGTTTCCATGCACTTTTTATGTTGTAATTAACATCTTCCATGGTCCATATTGGTCTTCTGGACTTCAGTCGTCTGGCGGGATGTTGGAAGATGTCTTGATGAGCTGGTAGTGATGGGTTCTTTTTTATTTTGTCCATCAAGTTAACAGTTGCCATGGATCTGCGAAGCTCAGGGGGGGCTATGTTAGACAGAACTGAGAGCCAGGGGAGGGGGGTAGGCCTCACCGTTCCGGTGATCGATCGGTGATTTTCGGAATATACTGGCAACACTGCTATCGATATGTCATATTATTATGCAATGCTCGTTATGCCATTAAAACTTGATGTTTTTCTCAACGCTCGCGCCGTCTGTGGTATTTGTTTTCATATTTTTAATATTTTACGAAATTAATAATAATACTAATAATAAAAGACTTCTATTGAGTTAAACAACGTGGCAGACTTATTACCCGCAGGCAATCTCTACCAGTCAACCACCATAGTAAATACGATTACAGGTTAAGAATATCATTATCAGTTAGAAATACAAATAAAAAAAAAAAAATATATATATATATATATATATGTTATATTTGATGTTTTCACGGGTGAAATATGTTATAATATTTTTATCTCGGTATTCCCGTGTCAGTAGGTCTTGACTAAGACCCTTTGTCTTCCGACGTTTCGCCTGAATATCACCAGGCATTTTCAAGGACTTAACGAAAAGCACGCGCGCGACACACGTCTACTCACACTGAAAGCTCACCGTCAAGTGACTCGTAGCGTACAAGATGGCCGCTTATGTCAAATATTGTTAGCGCGACGTGATTGGCTCCTTGTGACACGCCCACCTGCTGTCGTGTTCGTTGGTAATAATATTTTATCATTATCCCAGCATACAAAATACATGCAAGCAACCCAATCACGTATCTTGAGAAAACCACGAAAACTAAAATAATGGAAACAAAACTTAGTGATGATATCAAGAAGTCACTTATTCCACGAGAGAAGTCGTCACGCTTTCCAAAATTATATGGTCTTCCAAAAATTCATAAGAAAGATATTCCTCTCAGACCAATTGTTAGTTCCATTGGTTCGCCGTTACAAATGCTTTCTAAATTCCTCGCGAATATGTTGCAGCCCTATGTAGAATCCGCAGACTCCTATGTCAAAAACTCAGAACATTTCATATCACTCATCACTGACTTAGAACTGGAAAGTACAGATATTCTTGTGAGTTTTGACGTTGTTTCTTTATTTACAAATATTCCAATTAACGAGACACTAGACATAATCAAAGAAACACTCAATACCACAGACGATATTTTAAATTTATTTTATCACTGTTTAAATAACACATTTTTTTATTACAACAATAAGACATACAAACAAATAAAAGGAGCACCTATGGGTTTGTCATTGTCACCAGCAGTCGCCAACTTATTTATGACGAGGTTTGAAGAAGAAGTCTTAAAGAAAGTAATACTCAAACCAAAGAAATGGCTAAGATATGTGGATGACACATTCGTAGTATGGTCTCACGGAGAAGAAGAATTAAATAATTTTTTGAACACTATTAACAGCATTCATAAAGATATAAAGTTTACAATGGAGAAGGAAAATAACATACAAATACCTTTCTTAGACGTTTTAGTGTTAAAAAAAGCAAACGGTAAACTGGGGCACACAGTATATAGAAAGCCCACACACACCGATAGATACCTACACGCAACGTCCAATCATCACCCCGCACAAATATGCTCAGTCGCAAAAACACTAATAACAAGATCAAAAAGAATTGCAGACCACGAGCATAAAAAACAAGAATTAGAATACACGAAAAATGCTCTACGTTGTAATGGTTTCTCAGACTATATAATAAACAAAGCATTAAAGAGTCCAAAAACAGTGAAAGAAAAATCCAATGAAACACCATTATCAACAGCCCGACTACCATATATCAAAGGCGTCACCGATAAAATCAGCCGTCTATTAAACAAAAATAACATACGTACCGTTTTCAGCACAACAAATAAAATATCAACCTTTCTAAGAAACCCGAAAGACATCATTCCACTTGAAGCTCATGGAGTATATGAAATACCATGCGGATCGTGCAATAAGACTTATGTAGGAAGAACCAATCGAAAAGTTGAAGCACGAATAGCGGAGCACAGAGTCGACATGAGAAACAAAAAACTTACATCCTCACTTGTACAACACTCGCTCACAGAAGGACATACAATAGATTTTGACCATTCAAAAATAATAGCAAGTTTAAACAGTGAACCTCTCAGAATTTACAGGGAAGCTATAGAAATATATAAGAGAAGGGATATAATGAACAATCGGGACGACGGAGTTCGTTTGCCTAGTACCTGGAAGAACATTTTATATGACAAACAATACAATAATAATATTAATAATACCATAGCGAAAATAACCCCAAAACACAACAATAATAATATTAATGTCACAACTAAAATTAACAATAAATCACAACACAAAAATAATGATAAAATATTATTACCAACGAACACGACAGCAGGTGGGCGTGTCACAAGGAGCCAATCACGTCGCGCTAACAATATTTGACATAAGCGGCCATCTTGTACGCTACGAGTCACTTGACGGTGAGCTTTCAGTGTGAGTAGACGTGTGTCGCGCGCGTGCTTTTCGTTAAGTCCTTGAAAATGCCTGGTGATATTCAGGCGAAACGTCGGAAGACAAAGGGTCTTAGTCAAGACCTACTGACACGGGAATACCGAGATAAAAATATTATAACATATATATATATATATATATATATATATATATATATATATATATATATATATATATATATATATATATATATATATATATATATATATATATATATATATATATATATATATATATATATATATATATATATATATATATATATATATATATATATAAATCATAAATTAAAAATACAAAATAAATATAAAAAACAAAAAATAATATATGTATAAATAAGAACAAAAATAAGAATATCAAAAATCATCAGATAGAAATTATTAAGTTATGTGTATAATTTTTTATTATTATTGTATGAAGTTATTTAGTTTTTTTACAAGTATATTCTGTTTTAAGTGGTATTTTGAGGATAGGTATGTCAAAGTCATCTCAATGTAATATTTCCATTTAAAAAAATTCTATTAATTTACGAATATTATATTAAATAACTTAGTTTTATGTATATTATTATCATAATATTATTGTGTTTGTGTGTGAGAGAGAGAGAGAGAGAGAGAGAGAGAGAGAGAGAGAGAGAAGAATTTGAATATTAGTGTGTACCAAGACATATAAATGAAATGGAATGCGAAAGAGAGTAGCAAAACTGCTGCGCAGGGTCAGATTTTTTCTATTATCATTTTCTGGTATCCTATCAGGGTCTGGTAATCGAAACATCTTACATATATAGTTCATTACCCAATCTGAATGTTGCCGCCTTTTTTAGGTGAGGCAAGACTGATATATGGGTACACACGCATGTGTCATGCTTCCTTTTATAAGGTAATCCACACCTGTCACTATGGGATATGCCATGATAGCGTGTGGTATTTTTATGTTTGTTAAACCAGCTAATAACAGGCAAGCCAACGTCTGTGGGGTCCGCTAGTAACATATAATATTGTAGTTTGGTCACATTGCTCAAAGCAGTTGATTGGGACTACAGGAAGGATGCTAACCAAGGCACTTAAAACTATATACGGACTACACTGGCGAACACCTACACAAACTGTATATGAAATAGTATCAGAACCCACAATACAACAGATTATAAACTATGAGAAAATAATGTACATTAACAAAATCAAATATGACTTACTTTTACACAACACACTTCTGGAAACCGTTAGTGACACACATAGGTCCGAATGTAGAGTCCGACCTAAATACTAACCACGTTTTCATTACACAGTCGCTCACTTAAGTTAGGAGATCACGATTTTAATTTTGTCCAAAAATTGCGCCGCACTGAGGTGTTATATTGTTTAGCAAACAGAAAAGGTTCAATAATATTGCATACCTGACAGGCGACTAACCTCTGTCCTCATATGTATCATAAAAATTTACTCTACACTATCCATTCTGCATTTATTCTATTTTTTATTAGCATTGAACTCTACCAATCAAAACGTGCTATTTATATACACTATTTGATTGTTATCAGTTTGAAATTGTCTTTTCTCTAACTTATTTATGTAACTTTTCTTTTTACTACTCAACTTATGTACTTTTTTTTACTTCGACTTATGTAACTTGTATAACTTATGTATTTTTTTTTTTTTTGCGGGTGGCAGTTCTTGAGGAGAACACACTTAGACCAATTTGGCCCTTTGTGATACCACATTGGGGTTGTCCTCCCACTCACTCATCCCCCCTGAACCAGCCTGAGCGGCTAATGAATGTCATAATGTCTGCGATGTCGGCCGACGCTATGTCAATTAAATCATCATAGAAGAAACTTCCCAAGGAGCCTCTTCTAATTCTAGAGAGAGCAGGACAGTGACAGAGGAAGTGGACCACTGTCTCCTCCTCCTCCTCGTCCTGGCATGCTCTGCAGTAATCGTATGCCTCCAGCCCCAGCCTTCTGGCATGCTTTCCTATAACCCAGTGTCCCGTTAATACTGATATGACTCTGGCAAGTGAATCTCTTCTGAACGAGAGTATTTCTCTGGTTCTTCTGAGATCATATTTTGGCCATGTTTGTCTGGCAATGGAGCATGTGCTCTCCTCAGACCACCTTTGGTCAGCACAAGCAATAATTTTCTCACTGACCCGGAGTTTACATGTTGCCATGGGGACTCCAGGTCTGTGTTTGATATTGTCTAAAGATAACAGGGTACCTGCTCTGGCAAGTTCGTCTGCCCTACAATTCCCCGCTATATTACTGTGACCCGGCACCCACATGATTTGTAGATTGAATAACTTATGTAACAAATTTTTTTTTTATTTAACTTAATTTTCTCTCATTTATGTAACTCTTACTTGTGTAACTTACGTGTGTGATTAAATATGAGCTCATGTAATTTTGTAATGTGTGCATCCATAATTGGACGTCCAGCACTCATAATAATAACCAATATTGTTTTCTTTTTATGATGAAAATTGTAAGCTGGTTGTCTTTTGATGTACCTTTTTTTTATAAATAAATAAATGTTCGGCTTCTGTGCGGGCGTCCTGGGTTCGATTCCCAGCGCGGAGGAGAAATTTATTTAAATTAATTTCTCACGCAAATATTGCTTCTCTGGGCTGGAAATACTGGTTAGTTGGAAGAAATTGCCATACGGCAATAAACTCGCCACTTGCGCAGGGTGCAAGGGAGTGTTCATTATATTATATTAAATGTTAAATGCAAAAGGTGCCAGATTACATTGCAGTTTGTTGAAAGTCCAATTAACAACGGCGGATGTACATATCTCAAAACCGAAAAATTCTTAAATACCATTTCAACAATAACAATTAGAATGCAACATGTGTAAAATATCCTTTAAAAATGTAAATTTTACAATGAAAAAACACATATTTTTTCTTCATTTCAGTCTCCTGTATGATTAAGTTTTTGCAAATCCGAAATAGTTACTAGGGCATGGCAAATTAGGTACATATTTATGAGAAGATAAACATTTTTATAACTGCCATCCTCAGAAACATTTATCCACATTATACTTCCATATTTATAAAATTTTCACTTCACAATATTCCTGGATTTACATAATGTACTTTTTCAATTCAAACTATCATATGCATATTATTTAATTGTCTTAGTTGTGTTATACATCTAATAGTAAAACTGTTGAAAAACCCACGTACCATGAGTTAGAAGTATTCAAACTTAGCCACAAGCCGCCTACAATTGTATTTAATAGAGTTTCATTTCTACAATGATTTTAATAAGATTAAAAATTTTATTTCTTTTTTTTTGGGTGATTCTATATTATTGTTTTTGAAAATATTTTTTGCATTATTTTCAGGTTCGGGGTCGCTAGCTGCTATGGCTGTATTTGAGTCCCGTTGGAAGCCCGACATGAGTGAAGAAGAAGGAAAAAAATTAGTTAGAGATGCTATTGCCGCCGGTATATTCAATGATCTCGGTTCTGGATCCAATATTGATCTTTGTGTTATCCGTAAAAACTCTGTGGACTATCTGCGAACATACGACGAAGCGAACAAGAAAGGACAACGTCAAGGTTCTTATAAGTATCCTAAAGGTACTACTGCTGTCTTGACCACCAAAACAATCCCAGTTGAAATAGAAGAAGTCACAGTTCGCAAAATAGAATCAATGGATATATAATAATATAATCTTCCAAATATTACTTATTTTATCAGAGGGCAAATTGTGAAAAATCTTTGTTATGCTAATTTTGAAATAAAATACATTTCAACTCCATTTTTTTTTTATTAAAATACAAAAATAAATAATGCTTACAAGGTACATATTGAACAATAAATTTTATTGAATTATATAAAAATACTATTTGACTTTGTAGTTTATATAGCAGCGTATATTTACACAATAATTTAATCACGATGCTGAGAAAATAAAAAAAATACTTAAAAATGATTCAAGTTGCATTAAAAAAAACAGTATTTACAATGTAGAAGCAGAAACATAAACTAAAATAAAAAAACTCTTTCTACCAATCGTCTAGTATATGTATCTGCAAATAGCATAGTGGTGGAAGATTTACGCATCATCCAACCAAGCAAAAACCACAAAATTTGTGTTCTGCGTAGCGACTCAATTATTCAAGATGACCTATTTATTTATTTAATGTACAATGGCGGGTTTACAGCCATAAGGCAATTTCTTACAACCAATCAAAGGAATGTACGTATTTATGTTTTATAATGTAACAAAATTCCTCCCCACTACTGAATAAAAAGCCTTTTGATATTCAAAATTTTTTTTAATTTAACATGTAATAATATAGATAATATTCCTTTAATTTATGCTACACCAGTGTCAAAGAATGAATTGAAGGATACATAGTATTTTCACTGTGTATTATTTCCGATTTAGTTTATAAATCATCAAGTAATTTCAAAAAAACATTATTCTAAACAGTTTTCTATATCTAGTCTAAAAATAAGGTATGTAATACATAAGACTAAATTAATAGTATTACTTACGTTGTAAAATAAAGTCCCATGTATCTTTCCATCGTAGATCAATCAAATCATCTTCACTTAAATCTTTTAACCCATAACTAATAGCTGAAAACTTAACAAAAGTTTGAACAATATAACCTAACCATATAAATACAAACAATATAAATATAAGTGTGACTGTACTCTTACAATATTTGAAAACAAACAAATAAACATGTTCAATAACAGCAGCCAGTAAGAGTGTTTTAAAAATAAAGGCTGGGAGGTAATGATGCAGAAAGAGAGTTCTTTCCATAAAAAAGTATGGAATGTAATGGAATAAATAACCAACTAAAAACACTTCTCCAATTTGTAAATATTTCTTCCAAGCTGCATCTGATAGATCAAAGCACAATCTTCTCTGCCTTACTAAGTAAAATAATAAAAAGCAGCAATAGACTATTAAGGCCAGGGATGCTGAATACCATATAACCAAATTACCTATTAGGTGTATTTGTGCCTAAAAAAAAATAAGATCAAGTAGGTATAATGAGTGCAACTTACATAATGTATTTTACTATTTTTATTGACAAATATTTTTTTAACATCTCAATAGAGACAAAGTTGGGATATTGTAGAAGAACCAGGAACTCAAGGCACCTACAGGGCTTACGACCTGTCATCGGCTGGTTTACGTGATCACTTTATGCGCTTGTGCAACATTCACCAATTATGTCTTCTTATTGAGTTCCCTTATCAATGTAATTTTGAAAGTTCTATATATTTGAATGGTGTGTAACAATTCACTTGAAAATAAGTAACTATACTATTGCCATCTATAGAGTAACGTAAAATCCTTTTTGTAATGCCATCTATTGAGAAATTAAGAAATTAGTTTATTTGTTAACAATGAAAGCAACAGTCCTTATAAATGAGATGACGGTGTCTCGCACAGTAAGCCCTGAAGGTGCCTCGAGTTCCTGGTTCTTCTACAATATCCTCTATTGAGATGTTAAAAAAATATTTGTCAATAAAAATATCACTTTACTCCTGAAAGGGAAAAAAATCCAATGTTTGCGTATATGCAATTAAAAAAATATTTGATTTATTTTACTATTCTCATGAAAAAATTTTATAGAAAAAAGATAAACACAATTTTTTATTTTCTTAAAATCTCAAGCAACAGTCTGATCAATCTTTGTTTCTCCTTACTGATTCAATATTGGATTGTAATAAAATTTATAAATATAACTTACATTTGAATCTGCTGACACCCAATAAGCTATACCCCTAGTAAGGAACGGCCAATCTAGTGGCTCTGTCGAGAACATATGGTTTTGTACATACTCCTGGTTTTTAAACAACATTTTATATTGAAGTTCTGCAAATTTTTCCCAAAATGATAATGTTGTCGGAGTAGTGGGAATCATCTCTGCGTATACAAGTTGTCTTTCTCTTTCTTTTTTATCGTCCGCTGTGGAGAATATTAAAAAAAAACCATTAGATTGACGGTTGATTTTTTATCACAATATTTCTAAAGAATATGTTTATTTTTTTATTTTAAATGAGTTTTACTTTTAGGCTCTTACAAGGTGAAACAATAGACCTATTAAAGGAAGAAAAAAACATTGTAGAATATTCAATGTTTGATTTAACCAATATACATACTAATGGAGTTCTACAATCTAAATGCTGTTTAAAGGCTATCGTTCATACAGGTGAAACATCAGACGGGGCGCATCAGACAGTTTTGTTTGTGGCAGTGAATCCACAGAGGTGCACCAATCCAATTGCCAAACAACTGTCGTTTGGATTTGTTTACAATTTTCCATGGAAAATGCAAATACAAAATTTTTTTTTTTTTGCTTGGTAATCACATGCTCGGCTCGTACATGATTTTATTTAATGAAAATTAGAATGAAAGTAAAAAATATATAGCCCATAGCCTTTTTTAGGATATATAGATATCTTTATGCCAAATTTCATACAAAATCTCAAAACTGTTTTCGCTTTTTAGTAACAAACATATAAACATCCAAACAATAATGAAAATGTTGAAAATCTGCCTGAGGGAACAATTAAATCATAAACTGTTCGCAATTTTAATTTCAATAACATGGTTTATAGAAAGTAATAAAATACAGTTTATAAAAAAATTTGAATGACAATTTTTCATAAAAAAGAGGATATAACATCACCATAGAAAATGCACATACAAAAATGACAGATTGTTGCCTCTCCTAGCATCGGCATTCTGATGATTCGATGCGTGCACTCCATCCGATGCCGATTTGTGGACGCACTTGTATGAATTCCTGTACAAAGAATTCTAAAATCCGTCTGATGTGCTCTGTCCGCCGTGCCTGTATGGACACTAGCCTTTAATTGTCAAAATCAAATACGCACAAAAGTACTTACTTTTAGTATATCTATGCTCTTCAACATTCCATACAGTGTCATCTTGGTTGATGATTTTATCAGCTACAATTTCATGCTGATTGAATCCCCAATCTGGCAATTGTCTTCCACTGAACTTGAGAGCCAGTCCTGTATTGACATGTATAAGATGAATTTGTGATTGAATAGTACTCCATTGGGCTTCATCGCTGTCTCTGTTAAGTATTTCAACACGCCAAAGATTTTGTGCAGGCATCGAAACATTATAATCTATATAACAAGTTACTTCCTATAATAAAAAAACGTTACATAACTAAAATAATCAATGATATCAGTCACATTTATTTTACATCAATTTATCAACAGGTAGTATCATATAGAGCAGTTGTTCCCGACTGGGGCGATACCGCCCACCAGGGGGCGCTGTAGAGATCTAGTGGGGCGTTGAGGCAAATTTAGGAGACATTGAGGATTAGTCAAATAATGTCTGTGTAGATTAGGTGAGACATGGCAGTGTAGATACTGCAGTACTGTCTGCCACCAGCTTAGCATTGCGAATATTCAACTGTGGAAGGAGATTTCTGGTTCCTTTTTACTACTTCGACTCTTACACATTCAAACTGAATAATTCATTTTGAATTCAACAATCAACAGTGATATATTATAATTCACTGACAAACTTTTTAACATCTCAATAGAGAAGAAGCTGGGATATTACAGAAGAACCAGGAACTCAAGGCACCTACAGGGCTTACGACCTGTCATCGGCTGGTTTACGTGAACCAAACGATGACAGGTCGTAAGCCCTTTAGGTGCCTTGAGTTCCTGGTTCTTCTATAATATCCCAACTTTGTCTCTATTGAGATGTAGATGTTATAAAGTTTGTCAGTAAAAATATCATTTGACTCCCGACAGGAAAAAATCCAATGTTTGTGTATATGCAATTAAAAAATATTTGAGTGATATATTATTTAAAACTCTTAATATACATGTTATTACAATCTCAGTTATTTGAATATTTTGAAGATAGGCTTCCCCTCACTTTCATGTTCTAACTTCACAACCCATTAATTTTTTACTGACTCACTAAACAATGAACAATAAAAGACAAATAGTAAACCTGGCATTGCGGTGACATGGGCGCAGCTACATCATGAGAGTTAAGAGCTCTGCTTGTTATTCCATGGACCAGTTGAATAACGTCACCGTGTTTAATTGCGTCTATTGGATATTCCACAACTAAATCATTTTTCTCTGGTCTTTTCACAATCCACCAATTGTTGACATCTTTAAAACTGTAGCATGTGACCTGTTGTTGATGTGAAGAACCCCTCTTGTCGGGATATCGAATAGGATAAACGTGAGCATGAGAGTGTAGCCAACATGTACGTCCATGTGTGTGTCTATAGGAAAGTTTAAAATATTTTTAAAATCCTTAATTATGCGGGTTATTTTCAGTATTCAGTATAATTTCTATTTACTTTATTGAACTTATCAACAGACTCTTAATGGAACTCCAAATAAAACACAACTTTGTGTACACCACTGAACTTTTATTTTATTGAATAAAGAATAAAATCTCTCTGAATATTTTCTTTTAGTTTATTGAAAAAAAATTGAGAGAGTTTATTATTTATTGAATAAAATTTAAAAAAAGGGGGGTGTACACAAGGTTGTGTTTATTTGATTTAATTAATTAAAAATGCTACCACAAAGTTAGAAATTGTTTATCGAAGATGTGAAATCAATAATTTGTTTTGTGTATACATTAAATTATTCTCAACACGGAGATAATAATTTAATTTATGGAGTGATTTTAACAAAATAATTTGTTTCTGGTTGCATGCAATATATAAATGAAACATTCATTAACAACAGCAAACCATACAATGTAGAAGTTTTATTGGTTTTTTTCTGTGTTTATAATACATCAAATCACCTGATTCATTTTGTTTAAGTATAGTTAGCAGAACTCTGACTGCAAAATTAAATAGATATCAAAATACAGCTATTTACTTGTAACAATAAAGTATTACTTTATTTTTTAAAATATCAAAGACAAGAATAACTTAACAATTAGAATAATATAACTTACAAAACCATAATGTAGCATTTGCTTCAAAGCATTATAAAAATATATAAAAAGCATATATTATGCTTTTGGTGACTATATTTATTTATTTTATACACATGCACACCCTTAATGGGGCATTTACATATTAATTGGTAGGTATGTACATAGCAATAACATAATAATAGGTAAGTGTACACACATTAATTACACAAATATAAAAAGTAAATACAAAAGAGTAGTAAAAAAATACAATATTAATTTTAAAAAGGAAATTAAATTACAATGATAAAGAAATATAACAAATAAATTGACAAGAAAAAAGAAGAAGAGAAAAAAATATTGGCCAGATTAAAGCAAGGTTCAATTACTGCAATCTCAAATATGTTATTAATAAATTTAAAACATAAAAATATACACCTCAAAGTTATTTGTGATCCATGAGCAACATGTATTGGTTGCCCTTTGGTTATACTCGCCAATCCTCCTTCGAGTGATGCTTGAAAGGCACTTGTCATAACACTATCATGTGGACCAGCTTTGGATAGCAAATTCAAGTGTACAGCAAATATTGCCAAATACATTACTAATGGAATTACCAATATTATAAAACATATTTGAAGGAATTGCAATACTATCATTTTAAGTGTGATTGTTCGATCCGCCAAGAGATTCCAAAATTCTCTTCCAATAAGAAATAAACCCAAGAAACATGTATAAAATCCGGAATATTTCACACTGAAATGAAATAATTAATCAACAAATTATTTATTTTTACAATTAGAGTCTGCCTATAGGTTTATATCACTAACAAACATATTTTTACCATTAGAGTCTACCTATAGGATTATATCACTAACAAACATATTTTTACCATTAGAGTCTACCTATAGGATTATATCACTAACAAACATATTTTTACCATCACAGTCTACCTATATGATTATAACAAATTATTTATTTTTACCAATTACAGTCTACATAGGATTATATCACTAACTAACATATTTTCATACTTTAGCATATTTTAATACAAGGTTCAGCACACATGGAAGCTTAACTTCGTCGGGCGAAAGAGAAATTGGCGCGCATTCATTGGCCGATCAGTTTAAGCGCACATGGAAACTTGTAGAATCGCATGAATGGAAATGCCTTGGTGATCAACATTTAATATCATACAAAATAATGATAAAAACAACAATCAAGAATACAGAAATGACATGCACCTCTTATGTGCTATGCCTAATATCAAAACAGTATAATAGGGTTGTGTGATTGAAAGTGTATATATAAAATTAAATTATCAGATTTGGAAAAGGAAATGAAAAAAAATATTAAGTAAGTGGAAGGCAGTTAGAAAATACATATAAATAGTAGTTTGTCGTAATTATGTCACAATGTTAGACATAAGTTTTTTAAGTCATTCGTGAGTCAAAAAATATGTCTAGATCTATAAATATTTTCCTAACTGTTGAATAATTTTATCATTCTGTTAATCGGAGCATTTTTGGAAGCATTTGTTAGAGAAGAAAAGTGAAACTGACTTATGAAAAGTTTTAATTACTTATATAACTATTAATCATAACTGAATTTTTATAGCTGCTCCCAACCTTTATCAAAATTTTGCTAATATCTAACCATAACTTTTGTTATATTTGGCGGTTGCTATAATTTTTTTATCATATAATGCGGGCAGTGCTTCAATCAACGTTATTTTAGTTTCAGAATCTATATTTATATCGCCTGATGTAGAAGAGGTGGACCTTGATCTTCTAAGTAAGTTTTGGAAACTATACCAAACCAACTGAGCCACGAAGGCCGACAAGTTTTTTATAAATCGTCATCGAAAGAAATTGTGTATACAAAATTTAAGCAAGATTAGTCGTTGGGTCCTACAGTCATTTCTACTCAATGTACCTATTTGTTAATACAGAAAACAGCAAATTTTCATAGAAATTTTTACTTTATATAAATATGAATAACATTAGAATTAAACTAAATAATCACCATGTTTTTTACTCAAACGCTAATTAATACTTAAAAACATATTATTTTATTCATGTAAATTATGTAATTATGACATTTAAATAAACAAATAATATTTCACTCAGAACAAGTACATTTTTGACAATTCATACGTTAAAAGAAATTGTACGAAAATTGTTGAAAAAATGTTAAAAAATACAGAGAATATTAAAAAAATGATTTATTATTTGTCAAAAACAGTCACTGGTTGTGAATAAAGCAATGCGAAAAGTATTTATCGTTTTAAACATTCTCATTTTTGATTGATACTCGGCGATAAAAAAATACCACATACATACATATTACACGTTTAAAATATTATGGTGAAGATTTGGTTGTCAATAATTTGAAAAATATTTGCGAAAGTATGACTTTTCTATATGATAACATGTCTTGTTCTTTTTTTGAAAGAAATCAGTAAGATGAATTATAATATAATAAATATTTATAAAAAATACCTTAAACAGCAAATAAAAGACAAACTGCCAATAGCTAACCAAAACCATCTGATAATTTCATTGGAGTTTTCACTGAAATTCTTAAATTTTAATATACAAAATAAGCCAAATAATCCAAACGCCATAAGTATTGTTTCCATTAACATAAATCTTGATTGTGTTAACAATGCATTATCTAAAAAAAACATTTTATTCAAACTTATTTATACTAAAAACAAAAGTATCACGGAGGTGATTATCATTAAGAGTAAATAAATAGAGTATGGATATTAAGATATGTTTCATTTAATTATAAAACTTAAGCATTGATTTAATGCAGAAAAACCTAATTCTTCTTAAATGGATGTATTAATTATTTGGACATCATTGACTCGTTACAAGGCCTATATTGGCTATAGTATTCAGGCGAAATGTCATCAGCAACACAAAGATCCTAATCAGAACCAAAACAAAACAGATTCTCTAATAACACAAAATAATTCAAATTTCACAATCCGCTAAAATATAATATCTTAACACAACAGCATATTCAGTAGATATACATATTATGTACAATAATAAAATAAATAAAAAGACATTTATTTTTACCACAAATAATCAATATTGCAGCTAATGTTGCTGTCCATTCTGATGATTTGAGTGTAATCATTATTTTGTAGGCAAGTGGAACTAGAAGACTACCACAAAATGCTGGAATTATTCGCATAGCAAATATGGGAACATCATCACTGTATGAACTTCCGATCTTATCAAAAGTATAGTTTCCTGTGTATCCTGCTAAGTATGCCGTGGCTGATAACAACTGTTTACCCAAAGGTGGATGTGAATCAAAGAAAAATATTCTTTTCATGTACAGCGTTATGTACCGTCCATAATGAAGCTCATCAAAACTGTAAAAAAAATCAAAATAAATTTTTAACTAAGAAAGTAGTTTTATCTGGTATAATATGTACATAGTATGACATACGAAATTTATTTTAAATAAAAATATATGTGCATATAGATAACACAGGTGTTCCAAATCCCATTGAAATGAAAACTGAAATAAGTATAGGATTCTATAGTTTACATCGAAGACCATTCGCTTTAAACGAAAGTATTTACAGAATGTTTTTTTTATAATTTCCAGCAAATAACTTGAGAATTTTTATTGTGGAAGGGGGCAGTTAGTACATATACCAACCAAGTGAAAAACCCAAATTTTTAGATAACTATACATCTATATTTTTCTCCCTGGCACTGTCCCAATTTACGACCTATATTGGCTATTGGGGTCGGCTCATCTCATTCTCAGGCTGTTTACTCTGCAGTTCTGGGTATCACTTTCATGCAAGCCATTTCTTTGTAGGATCTTGTAACAATTGTTTATCCAGGTGTTCTTTGGTCTTCCTCTGGATGGTAAACGAGGAAGATTAATATTTATTGCCTTATTTATGGTATGGTCTGGAGGTCTCCTACATACATGCCCATAACATGTATATAGGAAATCTGTAGTTTTCAACTAATATTCTTGTTGTCTGTATTGCTATAGTAGACTTACCTGATACGAAGCTTGTATTGATCGTCATGTAAACTCAAAATATTTCTTAATCGAGTGTTAATAAACCGCTCTAATATTTTCAGTGCGGGGACATTAACTTTATTCCTCTATAATTATCATACTTCCTGGAATCTTTATTTTTAAAGAATGGGAGAAAGTAGCTTCCATTCTATAACCATACATCTATATTAAGTATATAAAAGTAGTTCAATTAAAATCTGAACAATATTTTACTGAATCCATACCATATTCAGTTGAATAATATCAGACAGTAAATATATTTATATATTTTTACTTACACAATATATTTAGGATCCTGTAATTTATAAAACCGTGTCATCAAACCAATGACAAAAAGAATGACTGCCATGACGTCTATTTGAATATTAATACAGAACTTCTGACTATTTTCTGTATTTTCCATGCAATGGTCTTTTTTATGAATATTAACAGATTCATTTTGCTATAATAAAATTTAAAGAGAACATCTATAGATTGTTTTATAAAAATATACTTACAGGTATAAAACTAAGTCACAAATAAAAATCAAACAAAAGTTTAAAAAAATAATAAGATAATCAGATTAGATGTAAATATTTATGCAATCCATAACACAGTATTTTTCTTACTTTTTTTTCAGATTGTAAAAATGTTTCTTTTTTATCAGAACTTTTGTCGACTTCAGTTTCTTTGAGCATTTTTAAACATTTCAATTCAACATTATTTTAATAATATAAAAAAAAGTTGCAAAAGGATTTATTATTTGAACAGAATCTCATATTATCGACTCATAAATTACAATATTAATCATTACACACTAAAATTTACACGCATTCCTAATAATTGTTATTATAAAAGGTACGAGAACGAGTAATATAACGGTACACACATAACACGTTAAATATTTTTTTAGAAAGTGTCTCTCACTCGCGCGTATTAAAGATTGACAGTAAACTTAAGTGCTGCCATAAAATTTAGTGTTCTTCCTCAAAATGTCAAGTTATCTATTTATTTTTTCTACTAGCAATATAAAAAAAGCATGTTGCATGCTTTTGCAGGGTCGCGTTCTCAATCAGAGTGAATCGCTCTACTGGTACGACCTGAAGTTGCAAAGAGAGCGACATTTGGGCGATGTGCATTCCGAACGGCACTGAGCGATGTTGGGGTGACTTAAAATTACAAGTTTGGTGTTACTTTAGTTGTATCATTTTGGTCAAAAATTATAGTAAAATAGTGGTTGTATCTTTTGTTTTGGTGTCTATCGGATGTTTCCATTATAATAACGAGAGAATAATTTATGAATTATTGGTTTTAAAAGTATTAAACGTATCGTGACAAGTGATTCGTATTATTCGTAAGTATTTACGATTTTTTCTTGTGTGTGCATAGTTTTCACGAGCTTTTTGTGTTTTGGGCATTTAAAAATTGTTTATTTCCCTTAAAACGATAACCACTCATTTAATAATGCATTATTTTCATAAAACAAAATACACTTACAATTAAATAATGGCCTTCCACATTTCTTTGTGGTTGACCATTATTATTCATGATAAATTTGTGGTGGAAAAGATGAAGGTATAGGGAGTTACCTTGCCTTGATATTTATTGTGCTGGTTCTGTATAATCTTTTCACCACATTCACAGCGTATGAAAACTTTGACACTTCACTAGTAATTCACAAGTTAATTAATTTAAGCGGATTTTGAAGATATAATTTTAAGAGCGGTGCGGTGCGGTGTGTTTGTCAAGATGACAGTTGATAGAATGAGAAAAAATTTTATATGCAACAATACTTCTTTTTTGCATATAGCTGGCAGGTATGTAGGTAGGTTGTTTTTAGGCCGAGGTACACTAGGTTAGGAAAGATGTGTGTGTGTGTGTGCGTATGTACCCAACTTTGCGTAACCAATTTGTATGAATTTATATTCATTGAATATCTTTTTGTAAATTATAATAAATAAATAATTAAATAGGTACATTAAATTATATCTGTGGAACAATGTAATTAGCTTACTTTCCTGATTATTATTTTTTTTTATTAATGTAAAATATGTAACAGCTGTTTTGTTTCCCAAAATAAAATAAATAAATAAAAATAAAACCGACTAAAACCATACCAAACTAAAAGTGCTGACGACTATGTGAAAAATTATAAATTGCCGCCAAGTAAAATGTCACTTTGACTATGCGAAAATTCATAATTCCCGCCAAAAAAATTAAAATTTTGACAGGAGCGACATTCACCCTACTATTTCATAGCATGGATGTATATAAGTTAATGTATATAAGTTACATCCATGTTTCATAGAGCGTCATTGGTGCGAGTCAACCGTGATTCCAAACGGGCAGAGTGAATCGCCGTGGGAATCGCTCGATGAATTCTGTGCGCTCAGGATGATGCTCTAACATCGTCGAGCGTCTTTCCGAACGCTACCCAGCATTGCCGCATTGCCGCCAAAATATGACATATTAAAATGTCAGTGTCAAAATATTGATTTGATCTATTGATCTGTGATTTTGTCACTTGGAGGAGTAAATTTGTCATTAAAAAAATCGATAAGTTATTTAATATTCTACTGAAGGAATAATACAAACTGTGATACATTTAATCGACCGAGAAGATATTATATAAAAAAATATAATTATGAATGACATACCATGTCCAATTTGTAACAAATCATTTGATACATCCCAAATTAGTATTCATGTTGAAAAATGCCTTTTTCTTCATTCTGATGATAATAAAACTCCATTAAAACATAATCTTGAGGTATCGCCAAGAGATTCTCTTCTAGGATCGAATCCTTTGAAAAAACAAAAACTTGATCAATCGTCTCCAAATACTTCAACACCCAAGGAAAATGAAATGCATAAACCGGTAACGTTATTAATTGAACTAATATATTATGGAATATGCAAACAATACCAACACCTCTTATTTAATCAATACGTATATATTTTCTATTGGTATGTGGAAATTTCAAATTGAAATAATTTTTATGGTGAAAGTACCTATTTTTTAAGGTCACTCAAGAAACCTACTTGGTACACTCGAAAATACATTGTTTATTTAGTGCATGTTCTAAATTAACTATATAGTGCTTAGAGATACTATTGATGGCAACATTTGCATTGAACCTCATTGTGAGGTAGGTACTTGATATTGATATGTCTATTAAAATTAATAAAATTTTCAGGAAACTTCATCTGATAATATCCCCCTGGCTGAGAAGATGCGACCAACTGTTTTTGATGAGTATATTGGTCAAAGTCATATTTTAGGAAAAGATAAGTTTTTGGCACAATTAATTTACAAAAAAAATATTCCTAGTATGATTTTATGGGGACCACCAGGATGTGGAAAGGTATTCTTACTTATTTATTATGATAGTTGAAATGACCCAGAAATATTCTTTCAAATCTTTATGTTGATTTGAAGGATTCTTCTTCATGGTCATAATCCTAGGATTGGTTTGCACCAAGCACTCCATTTCTCCACATATCTCTGTTGTTCACCAGCCTCTTGATCTCTTGGTAGCTACTACAGCGCACATCACTAATCACCTGATCCCTGTAACTGTCTCTTAATCGAGCTCTATAGTTTCTGCCCTCCATCATTCCTTTGGCGATAGTAACAAGCAGACCCGGATGCCTGATGTTATGGCCTATCCATTTGAATCATTGTTGGGCAACCCTCTTTAGGATTTGTCTTGTTTCTCAGATTCTGCTCAGTACCACGCCATTTGGAATTTGGTCTGACCAATGGATCCTAGCCATGCATACCTGTAGCACCACATTTCGAAGGCAGTCAGACATCCTAACATTGTCTACAAGACAAGTTTTTCCTAACATTGATAAGATTATATACATACATACATACCATCACATCATGTCCCTCATGGGGTAGGCAGAGAGAACCAAACGCCACTTATTTCTATCTTGACACACATTCATCGCCTCGTCGACATTCATACATCATCTTATACATGTTCGTCTGTTGTTCACGCTTCTAACATTTCCGTCTTTCAAAATACCATTCACGTGGACGTGCCATCCCTTCCTTGGGCGGCCCCGACCTCTCATTCCATTCCTGTCCGCAGTGTATATTTTCTTCGTCAGGTGTTCCTCATTCATTCTCCCCATGTTGCCAAACCATCTCAATGTGTTCACTTTCATTCTATTAATGATATCGTTCTTTATCTTCTTTCCTGTCGTACATCGTTCTATTACAGATTCTTCTTACCGATCTCATTTCAACTGCATTCATTCTGCTTTCATGCGACTTCTGCCATGTCCAGGTTTCACTTGTGTATGTCAAGGTTGGCACTAAGATAGCATTATGAATGACAACTTTAGCATCCTTTGATATGTTGCGATCATTCATAACTGGTCTAAGTGCTCCATTCACTCTGTTTCCTGTCATAACTTTTATTTTGATATCCTTATCAATCCGTCCATTGCGTTGAAACGTGCTTCCCTGATAGACATATTCGTCATCTTGCTCAAGTCATTCGTTCTCTACTTTTATTTGGCATGCTGTTCTGCTTTCACACTTTTCAAACACCATAACCTTTGATTTGCTAGCATTCATCCTCAGTCCGTTCTCTATGCATCCTTCATATATCATACTTACAAGATACTGTAATTCTTTTATACTTTCTGCTAACAGAACTTTATCGTCTGCAAACATCAAATCTCGCACTATTACAGTACTCAATTTCAGACCCTTGCTTTCATCCTTAGAGCTCTTATGCAGAAATCAATGTACAGGTTGAAGAGCCATGGAGACAGCACGCACCCTTGTCTAACTCCATTATTTATAGAGAAACACGTTGTCACAGTGTCGTTGACGCAAACACATGCTTCGCTGTTCTCACACAATGACGCGAATTGCGCATGTCAGCTTGCTCATTACTCCATACACCGCAGCTATATCCCATAATTTTTCTCTAGCAACTTTATCATAAGCCTTTTCTAGGTCTACAAAGGCATAGAAAATTTTCTGGTTTTTATCCAGAACCTTTTCTGTGACCGTTGGACATCCCATATCTTGCTTTTTGTAATCTTTCGCACTCTTTGATCCAGAATCCTTGCATACATCTTACCAACTGAGTTTAATAAACTTATGGCTCTATAGTTTTTGCAGTTGAGTTTCGAGCCTTTACCTTTATACAAAGGTACCACGACTGCATTTCTCCAGTCCGAAGGAGTGCGTACTGCTTCCCAAAACATGTTGAAAAGAGAGAGGCACCACTCCAACTTCTGCTCGCCGCCATATTTTATAAGTTCAGCTGATACACTATCATACCCAGCTGCTTTTCCTGCTTTTGCGTGTTTCTCTGCTTCAAACACTTTGTCTTGCGTAATTTCATTATTTTCATCTTCGCTTACCTGCCATGCTCTCCGATTTGCACCCCCCCTTATATTGCTATCATACAGCTCCTTGAAATAATCTTTCCATCGTTCTTTCACTCCCTCTTCATCCATAACAATTTTTCCATCTTTATCATTAATCTCTTGCAACGCTTTCACAGTTGCATTTTTCCTTTTCGCTACGCCTTTCCAGAACATTTTCATGTTTCCAGGAAAGTCGTTGGCTATTTTCAGGCTTTCTTTCTCTTTCATACCATCTTTTTCTTTTTCCACCTCTTTTAACAATACCACAGATATTCTTCGCTGTTTCACATACGGTCTCTTTCAGGATCGACCATGCCTCCTCGATATTTCCTCTACTGTGTATTGCTTTAAGAAGTTCGTGTCCGGTCTCTTTTTCATACTGGTTACTGGTATTTTTTTCAAATCTTTGTTTCCTTAATAAAACAAGTAGGTTGATACATAATACATGCTGAACTAAGTATTTCATTCTTGGAATTCATTTGGAACAAAATCAGTTGAGACAGGATTTGAACTACCGATTTGATAGTTCTACACACTGACCACTCTGCCACAGACTAATCTGTATTAATTGTACGGAAACAATATGTAATATGTATTTTGTTTCAGACTTCCTTAGCAAATGTGATTGCAAATATTACTAAAAGTGATCCTCATTTAAAGTTTGTCAAACTATCTGCAACAATGTCAGGAATCAATGATGTCAAAGAAGTTGTTAAAGTAGCTAAAAATGAATCTAAATTCAAAAGGAAGACTATACTTTTCATGGACGAAATTCATAGATTTAACAAACTGCAACAGGATACTTTCCTTCCACATATTGAAAATGGAACTTTGATTTTAATTGGAGCAACTACTGAAAATCCTTCTTTTAGTCTCAATTCAGCTCTGCTCAGTAGATGTAGAGTTGTAATTCTCGAAAAATTAAGCATTGAAGACATATTGAAAATTTTACTTCGAGCAGCATCATTAAAAAATATTATGGTAATGGATGGAAATCAACCATTACATGAACAAATTCCTTTGATGCCCAGGTATTACAAAATATTTAAGTAAATGCTTATCATATATAATGCGGCTTTAAGGACCTTGTATACCCTAGGTACACAAAAATGAAGGCTAAATTACCATCTAATGTATGAAACACGAAACAATATTGCATTTATTTATTTATTCATACAAATACTGATGACATTGCAATAATTATTGAATCTACAATGCCCCACTAGTCAAAAAACCTGTGCCGGGGCCAATGCATCTTGAGACAGTGACACTGTATTAGTTGATGCCAACATCAATCGTATATAAAAAGTGATAATATCAAAAACAACAATGGAAATAAAAAAAATATATATTTACAAAAAAAAAAAAAAAAATTAACAAATTAGAAAAAACAATTTTAAATAATTTAATTTTTTGTCTAACAAATTAGACCACACGAAAATAAAATTTGATATTAATATAAAATTTAAAGATAGAATTACGAAAATATTAAAATGCAATCTGTCAGCTAAAAACTTAACTAAAGCTATTAATACTTGGGCAATACCGATATTGACATATTCTTTTGGAATTATTAAATGGTCAAAAACAGATTTAGATAGTTTAGAAAGAACAATTAGAACGCGTTTAACTAAATTTCGTTGTCATCATCCTAATTCCGCGATTGAACGAATCAATTTGCCTAGGAATTTAGGAGGTAGGGGTATAATAAAAATAACATCGTTACATAATAATCAAATTGAATCGCTAAAAACTTTCTTTCACAAAAAATCTGATAGTTCTTTAATGCATAAAGTAATCTGTGAGGCGGACAAAAATTTAACAACATTAAATTTAAATTACGAGAATGCCAATAACAATATTATAAATATAAATGACGACCTTCTAAATTCGTGGCTAAATAAAATAATTCATTCTATACATCCAAAATTTCTCAACCAACCTTATGTTGACAAAATTTGGTCAAACAAATGGTTGAGTATTGGTGATTTGGACGCGGATTTAGAAGGTTTTATAATAGCAATTCAAGATAGAGTAATAAAAACTAAAAATTATCAAAAATATATAATAAAAGACATAAATGTAGATGATGATAGTTGTAGGAAATGTTTGGCTTTTCCGGAAACAATCGATCATATAATATCGGGCTGTTCTTTTCTCGCGCAATCAGAATATACATTTAGACATAACCAAGTAGCAAAAATAATACATCAAAATTTAGCTATTAAATATAAATTAATTGACGCGATAAACATAAAACCATATTATGAATATGATCCGATTTCATTTTTAGAAAATAATAATATTTCGCTTTATTACGATAAAACAATATTAACTGACCGGTCAATTCAACATAACAGACCCGATTTAATAATACATGATAAAATTAAAAAAATAACATATATTTGCGACGTGGCTATTCCAAATTCTAGTAATATAAAAACTTTTGATGAAAAAATTAGAAAATACACCGCTTTAGGTAACGAGATTAAAAGACTTTGGCATTCTCGTAAAATAATAATATTAGCGTTCATTATTTCAGCCACTGGCATTATTCCAAAATCGTTAATCCGTAATTTAGAAATTATAGATTTATCGAAAAATTTAATAATAAAAATGCAAAAAACGGTAATTATGAATACATGTAGAATCGTTAAAGATTTTTTAAACGTTAATATTCGGGAATCAGTAGGGTTGTTAGGTAGTATAGAGACCTCCTCAGAGCCTAATCCTTTGATATGTTAAGTATCTGGATGGGTGAACCATTCCCAATTGAAAGCTTGATGATGCGTTTTTTGCATTTTATTTTGCTCTTTTAAATCATTTACAATTTACGCATTGATCTGCTAATTCTTTTGAGGAAGTGTATAATGGTAATAATAATAATTGAGTGTTATTATTTGTAGTGCTTAATTGTTATTAATATCATTAGTAAATCGGCCAGCGCCGTAAAAAAAAAAAAAAAAAATTGCACTAATATACCTAGAGTAAAATAAAGTAAGGGGTCAAAAGCTATGGGTAAAAAATCTGCCTGATACTAAAAGCCATTCCTTTATTTAAGTTTTAAAAGCATGACTATTTTTTATTTGCTTTTTTTGCTTTCCATTTTTTTGTCGAGCTTATTGAATGTTCTAGGAGCAATGACTCCAAAACGTCTCTGTCCAAACGAGGTTTCCATTATAGGCACAGAGAAGTTCAGTTCATTTGCTTGCCTAATGTCAAATGTTGTATATCACCTAATATGTTATATATAACATTTTTCATGAAGAAAAGGTAAAATTTAAAGGTTTAAAGGAGAGGTTTTAGTAAGAGGAAAAGGTAAAATACTAAGAATAGTCATTAAAATATTATGATATTAAAAAACTCTGCCGGTAGATTTTCATATTCTCTTTCGATTGAGGTAAAAATCTACTGCATAATATATATGCCTTGTAGCTTTTTAGTTACTTATAATAAAAAAGGGTTTTACTAAAACTAATTTTGCAAGAAAAGTATCAAACAAATTCAAATTTAAAAAACTCATGCTATTAAAGATGTTAATATAAACTGTTCTTTATTTCAAAGACGTATCTTTTGAGGATACTGGGGAAATTATTTTCAAAATATACTATATAGCCTACTATAGCCTCTTAAGAATTTTTGTGTGAATTATTTTTTTATTACAGAATAATTATAGAAAAAAATACTCTAAAATGGTTGGCTGAAATATGCGATGGGGATGCCAGAATAGCGTTAAGTAGTTTTCAGTTGGCAATTCAAGCAAAAGATCCAGGAGAAAAATTTACTGTATCTGGACCAAACATACTGTCTCTGGATGATATTAAAGATGGAATAAAGGTTTGATATTTATTTACTAAATAATCATAATATAGGCAGGTATGATTATTATTTTATGATGTAGTGACATCTTTTATTTTACAGAGATCACACTTACTGTATGATAAAAAAGGAGAAGAACATTACAATATAATATCGGCTTTACATAAATCAATAAGAGCATCAGATGAGAATGCAGCTTTATATTGGTTAACTAGAATGATTGTGGGTGGTGAAGATCCTTTGTATATTGCAAGACGACTTGTAAGAATTGCAGGAGAAGACGTGGGTGAATAAAATATTTATTTATTTAAAGTTATTTGATTTTAATTATTGAAATTCACTTTGTTTTTAATCTTGAGTAAGTTGTTTGATACAAATTGTGGTTTTGATGCTTCTTCCTCAAGTAACTAACTCACTTGTGGTTTAAATCATAGCGAATTTTAGTCTTGGTTTTAGATAAAATATAACTTGATTTGTATATAGTGAAAATTGATCCAACTCTCTGAATGAATCGAAATTATTAAGCCAAGATGCGTGTACGAAGGAACATTTTGTATGGCGTAGTGGACTTTTTGCATGCCAATAACACCAACTAGAGGCCTCGCAGCATATATGTTCCCATACATGGATTTACTCAGAATTCGGAGTAGAATATTTTATGCGAGTTTTTTGTGTGTGTGTGTCCGTCCCCCCCTTATAACTTTTGATCCGCTCAATTTGCAGAGCCCAAGTTTTCAGAATATATAAACAGTTATAGGCCTACAAAACTATTATACTCAGAATTGTGAATTTTTGTTTCAGTCAACTTTTGAAATTTTGGTTTATTTTTCCATATATCTCAGAAACCATAAAAGCTAGAACGCTGAAAATTGGTATAAACATAGACAAATACAAAATCTCAAATTGGTTTTTTTAAAAAATTCCAGGGTTTCTCAAACATTTTATATTAAGAAAAATATTTTTTTTATGATAAATTTATGAGTTTAACTGCGTATATTTCCAATTTTTTTAAAAATATCGAAAAAGCCAAAACACCCCAACTAGATAATTTAATTTTCTATAAAAAACATCTCAAATTGAATTTAGTGACAACATTGCTTCATACAATTTGTATGGCAGTAGCCTACACACAATATCTAAGAAAACTTAATAGTTTGATACTAATCTCCAAACATACATACATACCATCATGCTGTTTTCATATTCTGGGTAGGATCAAAGGACTGACCTCCATTCTATCCTATCTAGACATACATACCTAGGCACATGTGTTGCTTAGAAAACCAAATATCTTAAAATATTAAATAATTTGTATTTATGGGTTTATAGTTTGGTACTTATTCTTCAACTATATGTACTATCGCTATCGACAGTTGGATCTCATGTGTTACATGCAACTAGTAATATTATATTAGTGCCCTTGAAGATCCTGAATCAATAAATTTCATCCCTTTTTTCACGGTTTCAAAATGACACTGCATTTTATTTTGTCAATATTACATAATTTAATATGTTACAATAACACGATAGAGGAGCTGTTCTAGTTAGTATAGTAGTTTTTATGTGCAATTTTATTTTTTCAATAAAACAAATAAGCACCCTTCGCAACTTTGTCCAACCACCAAAGGTTCGGCCTTCCAGATCACCTTCTTCTCCCTGGTGCTCCATTCAAAATTGCCTTTGGGATGTCTCCATCACCCATTCTTTGTACATGTCAGCCCCACCAAGTCTTCCCATCATTATCTCTCTGGAGATAATGGGATCTTTGTAAAGATCACAAAGCTCCTGATTAAATCCGATACACCACTCTTCATTGTCACAAGTTGGGTCATATATCCTCGCACCTTTCTTTTGAAGATCTCAAGATTTTCCTCGTTAACCTTACTCATTTTCCAGCATTTCGATCCATGCTGGTCAAATAACCCCCACTTTCACCAAGGTTCCTAAGCACAAAAAATATTTTTTTGATGCACTCAGCATAATATTTCATTTTACCAAATATAAGAGACGCTGGCGCATCAACTCTTAATTGACAGTCTATTGTGAATCAAGCCATTGATCAATGCATTTTACATTTTAGCACAATATCGTCTTGTAGCTATTTCATGCCCTAAAAGCTGTGTGTTGTTTTATAAATTATGATTTCTATATTATCCAGATATATTATTATCATAAAAGACTGGGTTTGTGAAATAGTTGAATAGGGCAAAATAAACAAAATAATTTATCTTAATTTCAAAACATTGCTTTTTGTATTTTTTAAATAAAATTGAAGTTCATTTAAAACTGCATAATAACTGATGTCAACGAAAACAATAATGGCAATATACACAATGCACAAGTAGAAGGGTTTGCAATGTGTTTGTAAATATGGTATACAGCGCTCACGGCCAATCACAACACTAATACAAGATTGTGATCTACATATTTAATAATATTTGATTGATATTTTAATAAAAGAAACAAATAAATTATGTGATATTGACATAATTTAACTTGAGTTTGTATTCCTATATAGTGGAAATTTAACAAGAGTTGAGTCTAGGGCTCAATAAAGAATGTTGGTTTTTAGTTGGAGAAATACAAAGTGATGCATTCGAGGATTTGAGCTCCGAGCAGGTAGTTAGTTGATGATCCATTTGATGTTCCTTGGTGAACGCGGCCGCAAGGGTTTTATAATGTGCCCTCATACATTTCCTAAACCAAGCATTAATGCTTGTGCTATAGGTGAACAAAATTGGTCATGGCAGGATTCTAACTAGCGACCACTGGATTACTAGCCCAGTGCGCCAACCGTTGCTGGTAACCCCACATTGTGAGATATGTTGTGATAGTATGAATGAAATCTATCCACCATTATTAACATTAACTGACAGCAAAACATAGAGGAGTGTCGATGGTATGGATATATATGTACCTTCCATTGTCATATCTGTTTTATTTTGTATCTTTATTATTCTTGTCAAACGTCTTCTTGTAAAATAGATTATTCTTTATTTTAGTACCAGTAAAAAGAGAATCTGGTGTACTTATTATAAATTAATCCAACCGTCGATTTGTTCAGGAGAACTTTGTTCTCTTAACATATCGACAATGTATCAAGCCAGAATACGCGAGAATTGTATGGAGAGGTCTACTTTTTTCACGGCTTTTCCAACTTTGAAGTCAAAAAACACCAACTTAGAGGCTTCGCAGCATATATGTTCCATACACGGATTTACTCAGAATTCGGAGTAGAACATTTCGTGTGTCTGTGTGTGTGTCCGTCCCCCCCTTATAACTTTTGATCCGCTCAATTTACAGAGCCTAAAATTTCAGAATATATAAACAGTTACAGGCCTACAAAACTTTTATACTCGGAATTTTGAATTTTTGTTTCAGTCAGGGGTTATCAACTTTTGAATTTTTATTTTATTTTTCCATATATCTCAGAAACCATAAACGCTAGAACGCTGAAAATTGGTACAAACATAGACAAATACAAAATCTCAAATTAGTTTTTTCAAAAAAATTCCAGGGTTTCTCAAACATTTTTTATTAAGAAAAGTATTTTTTTTATGATAAATTTATGAGTTTAACTGCCTATATTTCCATTTTTTTTTAAAATATCGAAAAAAGCTGAAACACCCCAACTAGATAATTTAATTTTATATAAAAAATATTAACATTGTAGCAGTACATCTCAAATTTTTTTTAACAATTTTTATAAAAATTGAATTTAGTGACGACATCGCTTCATACAATTTGTATGGTAGTCACCTATACACAATATCAAAGAAGACTTAATAGTTTGATACTTCATCTCTAAACATACAATATACATATACCATCATGCTGTTTTCATATTCCGGGTAGGAAAAAAAGACTGACCTCCATACTATCCTATCTTGACTACCTAGGTACATGTGTTGTATAGAAAACTAAATATCATAAAATAATAAATAATTTGTATTTATGGGTTTAGTACTTATTCTTCAACTATACATACTATCGCTGTCGACAGTTGGATCCCATGTGTTACATGCAACTAGTATGTTTTAAAATAAGAGGCTATATAGTATATTTTGAAAATATTTTCCCCAGTACCCCCAAAAGATACGTCTTTGAAATAAAGACCAGTTTGTTTTTACATATTTATTCTACTGCATGAGTTTTTTGAAATTTGAATTTGTGTAATACTTTTCTTGTAAAATAAGTTTTAGTAAAACCCTTTTTTAATTTAATATTGTATGATACTAAAAAAATACTAGGCCTATGAAGTAGATTTATATTTCAGTCGAAAGAAAATTTATTTCAGAGTTTTTTATTATTTTAATTGCTATTCTTGTTATTTAAAAAAACCTCTAAATTTTACCTTTTCTTCAGGAAAAAATTTTGTATATCACATATTAGGTGATCCATATACCCAAGGTATATGGGCCTTAATGTGCTCTCAGTAAATAAAATCAATTTAATTGGTATAAAATAAATATTTGATTTACGTAAAATCATTTATGTAATATTGTTATGGCTTACATAACAATAACATATTAATTGATACACATTGCGTAGACACAGTTCATCCTGATACAAGTGTATCCTGAAATGTATTTTTTAGCTCATCATATATTTAATTTGCAGGAATGGCTGATACAAAAGCTTTAAGTTTAGCAGTTTCTTGTATGCAAGGTTGTCAACTTATAGGAATGCCAGAATGTGACGTTTTGTTGGCTCAATGTGTAGTTTACTTAGCAAGGACAGCTAAGAGCACAGAAGTTTATCACGCACTCCTAAAATGCAAACAGACCATCAATGAACACAAGGGACCATTACCCTCTGTCCCATTACATTTGAGAAATGCACCAACTAAACTGATGTCACAATTAGGTAACTACTTTTCTACATGAACATCGGATTATTACTTTTGAAAATATTTAATTAGAAAGGTTAATCTAATTTTTAGAAGATGTTGATTTTCTCTCACTAGAGATGTGCAAGATATACGAGGGGAAAAAATTGTATTCATTTCGATTACTTCTATAGATTAAATATTTCCTTACTAATTTTTGCTGTCCTGTCACACTAAACTATAAACAATGGCATGCGAAAAATACCTCACATCATTCATGAGTATAACTATTGGCCCGAGGTCATTCACACCAACTATGAATAAACAAAGTTGTTACAAATTTTATATATCAGTTGAAATTCGTATTTGCAGATTTAGACACTTCTTAGACAGGAGGAGTTGGAGGCGAGGATTGATGGAGCTATGGGCAGTATGGATATGGGCTGTAGAGCCATCTGAAGAAGAAGAAGTGTCTAAATCTGCAAATACGAATTTCAACTACCATATAAAATTTGTAACAACTTTGTTTATTCATAGTTGATGTGAATGACCTCGGGCCAATAGTTATGCTCATTAATTATGTGAAGAAAAATTGAAATTAATTTTTCATGCGATTCTTGCTTCTCTGGGGGTGGATACACCGATTAGTTGGGAGAAATTGTCATATGGCAATAAACTCACCACTTGTACAGGGTGCAAGGAAGTGTTTATTATTACTATTACCCAACATAGATTAAAATGAATCTACAATTGTATGTTACAGGATATGGAAAATTATATAATACAAAACAGAAAGCAGAATCAAACCTCACATACATGCCAGAGGGGATGGAAAATATGGATTATTTTTCTGGTTGTAAATAAATCAAATACAATACAATGTATTTTTTATTGAAGTGATAATCTCTTAAATACATTTATAATCACACTTTACTTTAACATAAAATGGAAACCTATTTACATTCATTGCAACACAAAATGACATGATGGACGACATTGATGAATTAAATGCTTTTTTTTAAAGTAAGCATTTTTTGAGAAATTTATCTAAATTAAAATTATATTCAAAAAGTTCATTTGATATATCAAATATAAAATATGTATGTATTTTATGTCAATACATATATTTTATTAACTAAATATATTTTAAAAGTTGATACTCTAAAAAATATTTCATAATTCTAAATCTAACGAAAAAATAGTCCAAAATATTAAAACGAAAATGTTTATACCTAAGTATTAAATAATAATTTATTTAAAAAACATAATCAACGGTGGCCATATCAATAGCCCAGCGAAATTTGTCCCTCTGGGTTTTATTGTATATCTTTTCGATGGGAACACCATTTTTCTTGCACCTGTGAACAAATATTTCATATAGATTAACATGTATATTAGAAATAAGCATGTAAAAATGCTGTAGTAAATTATAATATTTATTTCCCACACCTCTGGAATACAAACATCTTAATTACTTGATGCCAAAACTATCAATAAGAATATGAAAATTCCCAAAAGGTAACTAAATTAGATATACAACCATTTACTGTTTCTGTGCTTCCACTCTTTTCTATTATTAATATTTTCGGGATAATCAAAAATACAATAGGTAAAATAACATCTCACATAGTTCAGCAATAAGGTTCACTAGTGTGATGTAATGTTTCCTTTTATGTTTATGCACACCCGAATGTATGTCGCTGGTTACCCCACATTGTGGGAAATGCCATGATGGTATGAATGAAACCTTTTACAAAAATGAGCGGGTTGTGGCCAACACTAAACTCTCCATTACATAGTAAGGGTACATATTTTTTCTTGAAAAGTTGACAATTCCTAAATGCATTTTTATGAAGTAGGTACATCTCTATACACATGTAAAATGAATCTAACGCCATGATCCAACAAAAATTTTGACAGCAACACTAGTATTTCTTCTGTAGTTCTTTAATTGAGAATAATCTAAAACAACCTCGACAGTTGGACCATATTCCGTGTGTAACGTCACTCTTTTAACGCATATTAGATTCCTATTAGTTTCCCAGAGGACAATAGTTTTCATAATACACCATACTGCCATACACACAATTTTTTTTTTAAATAAAATATCTTGATTATTCAGACTTAGAGCATGCATAGACACTTAGAGTTGATTATATTTCCATACACAACCATTAATTTTTTCTCTCTATGGTTTCATCATCTTTTTGTCTACTCTAAAGCCCTAACACCCAATTGACTTCATATTCATGTCATATATCGTCGGTTGACAAGTAAAACTCATTAAGTACACTTTTATGGCAAATTGACTTTTATACACTATGATTCCCAAATATTAACAACCTTTTGCAAGAAAAAGTCACTAAGTGCGTAAATCAATCCTAAATAGTAGTATTTTATCTAAAGATATCATTAATTGCTGTTTTGCAAGTTCTTACGGCAGGTAAAAGTCACGAGCGTACTTAGTGAATTTTTGTTGGCAACACATAACCATAGACGGGCACTTAATGACATCTGTCAAATGTAATTTTTTCGCGCCCGCTCTTTTTAATTACTCGTGGAACAATATTATAATGTATAATTCAAGAGGGAAATATTTAGTCGAATTGGCATTGAAAAAACAAAGACACTGTGAAACTACAAATAATTTTGTAAGTACATAACCTAAATTATATAATTATTTGGTGCATTACGAAGTTATTAATACTTTACTGGTATAATGTTATATTGTAAATATTATTTCGTGTTTCTGTGCTTTATTGGTACACTAAGATATTATCTTATTTTAGGATTTCGAAGCCACAATTCGTTCTCAAAAATATATCAATGATGTTGAGTCTGCCGGAGTTAGTAAGCTACCACAATGTTACACTTTGAATTCAAACCCAATTGTAAGTGTATTTTATTTTGTTAAAAATTAAAAAAAATTGGTTATTATTTTTCGACTTAACTAAATACGTTACTTAATTATTTTTCTTTGTTCATGTTTTAGGACTCCTTTGGATCTTCCCAAGAAGCTAGTAGTATTGTAAATTATGTAAGTAATATGTCTCACCTGAATGACAATATCTATTTTGATTGCTATTTATTTATTTTATATTAATTGATGTTGTAGGAAAACAAAATTTGTGATCAGAAACATGTGAATGAGAAAGTATTAACACACATGATTCCAACATGTACTCGTAATCTTGATAAAAGAGAAGAAAATAAAAATAATGTTGAGGTAATCCTTTTATAATATCTTTTTAACTTAATCATGACATCAATTAAGTTTCGTTTATGAATAATTTGTACTTTTAGGTAAAAATTAACTCGCAGAAACTTGTAGACTACGAGATTTATAGTGACGAGGAAAACGATTTTAGTGCAGATTCCGATGATGACCCTACTTTCCAGCTCCATGAACGAGATGAATCTGAAATTTCTGATTATATGACTGAAGAAAAAGAAAAATTGTTGACCAGACATAGAACAAGTCATCCAGAAACATGGAAAGAAAATATCACCAAATCGCAAAGGGCAAAATGTTTGCCATTTAGCAATAAAAAAAAGAGTTTTCCTACCAAAGCACCAAAAGCTGTTAATTGTTCAAATTGCAGGTTTGGGTGTGCAAATAATTTTTCGGAAGAGGACAGACAAGAAATTTGTAAGAAATATTGGGGGTTTTCTGATTATAACAGACAGAAGGATTTCATAATAAAATGTGTAACAACTGAGCTACCAAAGCGTAGAAAAGTTGATGTTATTAGTAATAACGCACGTCATATGTCTAAAACTTACTTTTTAGATAACAATAATGGCAGGCATAGAGTTTGTGCAAATTTTTTTGAGAAGACTTTATGCATATCTAACGGGCCTATTAATACAGCAGTCCTATGTGCCAATTTTGGATCATTTGTAGGCATGGATAAAAGAGGGCGAAAGACACCTGGCAACAAAACTAAGGAATCTATAGTAGCTGGTGTAAAAAAACACATAGAAAGTTTCCCTGTTATGGAATCGCATTATGTGCGAAAATCTACAAAGAAAATGTACCTAGATAGTGGCTTATCTATCTGGAAGATGTATGATCTATACCGGAAAGATTTCTGTCAAGAACATAACATTACAGAACCTGTCAGTGAAAAATGTTATAGAAGGATTTTCTGTGACAATTACAACTATTCCTTCTTCAAGCCAAAAAAAGATCTCTGTGCAATTTGCTCCAAGTATGAACAAGCTTCTGCCACCAACAAAACAGATTTAGAAGCAGAATATTCACTACATTTAATAAGAAAAGGTCAATGTAATGAAGCCAAGGAAAATGATAAGCTGAGATGCAAGGATGATGCTACATTCATTACTTGCACTTTTGACTTACAGAGTGTTCTACAGTTGCCTTTTTCTAATGTATCTCTGTTTTATTACTCAAGAAAGATTTGCGTTTATAATTTAACTATCTATGTAGGAAACGGAGAGATTGCTCATTGTTATACGTGGAACGAATTGCAAGGCAAGCGTGGTAGCAATGAGATAGGTTCAATTTTGTTCCAATTTCTTAAATCATTACCTTTGACTGTGACAGATATTTCTTTATTCTGTGACACTTGTGGTGGTCAGAATAGGAACCAGCAAGTGGCTGCTATTTTGAAGTATGCTGTACAAATTTTACCCAATTTAAACAGAGTGGAGCTAAAATTTTTAGAATCAGGATATTCATACATGGAATGTGATTCGATGCACTCTGCAATAGAATCAGCAAAGAAGAATAAAAATGCCTATATAATGTCTGATTGGGTTCAGATTTTTAAATCTGCAAGATCTAAAAAACGCGAAAATAAAGGTAATTACCAAGTACATCTTTTAAAATACACGGACTTCTACAATCTCCAAGAACTAGCGGCTACTACTATTAAAAATAGGAACAAGGACGAGTGTGGTGATAAAGTGTCATGGCTGAAAACAAAATGCCTAAAATTCGAAAAAGCATCTCCTGAAACCTTATTTTATAGATACGACCACACTTCTGACTATAAAAAAATTAATGTTGCTGGAAGAGGTCGTCGAAGAACAGTCCCTGTTGAACTGAAGCCGGCGCACTCTAGCCTTATTCCAATATCTCTAGCAAAAAAGGCTGACCTTGTAAAGCTATGTGATGCTGGTCAAATTCCAGAGGAAGTTATTCCATGGTACAAAAGTTTACCTACATTTAACACTGATCTTCCGGAACGGTTACAAGAGCCATCTAACGATGAAAGTGACATTGAGGAGGATTAAAATTTCTTTTATATTTTATAATCATTTTTATCTTAGTGTAATGTATTTTTCTTATCTTTTTTCTGTCTTTCACTACACTATCATACTTTTATTGACGTACAATAGGTATAATTTTATCATAGTTTGTAATTCATGGTTGGTTGGAAGAAATTTGCTTATGGCAATAATCCCGCCAGAGTACAATATACTAGTTTATATTTTGTACAAAAAGATAAAAAAAATATATGATGTCATTGTAATAATAAATATGCATTTGTCATTACATCCTCCTATGTTCCCATGTTCCTGGCAGGTAAAATTCACTAAGTGCGTTTTCTATATTTTTTGCTTATACATATAGCATTTATGAAATAATCTTGTAAGTAATATATAAATAAACTTATTTATTTTATTAATCCAAAATATCACAACGATATCTCAATAAATGGAATTTTAATAAGCTAAACCAACTAAAACTTGATTATCTCAAATAAGCTGCAGTGTTACTTAATGAGTTTTACTTGTCAACCGACGATATGTAAATTTTTCGTGCTCTCACAGTCTGGAAAACCAAGATTTTTTTGTTTGAATTTTTGATACTCTGCTGCATAAATGCATTCAGGGATTGTCAACCTTTAAAGAAAAATTATATAAAAAAATGTAGACGACAAGAAAACTGGCTACTGTACGGGAATATTGAGTTATCAACTTCATATGGATATTTTATGCATCTATAGACGAGTATATTTTTTTATTCCCCACTACTATGAATGTAATTAGTATTCATCTACATAATATAATGCCATCTCCCTCATGGGGTAGGCAGAGAGAAGCAAACACCATATACTTCAATCTTGACAAATTAATCACCTCAGCAACTTTTATGCATCCTCTCATTCATGCTGGTCTATTGTTAAAGCATATTTTTACATCAATTTCTCAACAGGTATCATGCAGAGAGTGCATTATGAGTTTCATGACAATGTTTTTGTGTGTATGGAGTATTATGAAAACTTAAGATAATATCATTTTTAAAATTATTGATTTGTGTACATGTATATAGACTATAAGAAATAATAAGTTCAATAATAATTACCATGCAATGGAAATTCGAGGATCCAAATAATTCAACTTTGATGTTCCCAATGCAATAGTTTTGTTTTCATCTCGATCTGTTTCTTGAACTTCCAGTTTTCTCAACTGATCTCTTAATCTTTCTAATGCCTTCTTTTTCTTGTCTGCATTTAGTTTCTCCTTAACAGAACCTTTTTTAGCTTGTTTGATAGCATCTTTTACATCAGCCTCAGCTTCATCAATTTGATCTCTTTTTGATTGAATCTTTTCTTTGAGTGCATCCATAGACTTTTGATGACCTTTAGGAACAGCTCTCTGATGGTTACATAATACTGCAACAGCTCGGTTCGCTCGATTATAAGCTAAAATCTTTTCTTCGATGGATGAATCTGAATCAGTTAGTTCGTTAAGTTGATTTTGAAGAGTAAATGAAGCATTGAACGTACGAAAAACTTTGGCTGTAAGATTTGGCATTAGTTCTCGTAAATGTTCATTCATTGTTTGTGTGTTTAAACGATCAAACAAATCATCACCCTCTTTTTTGTTTTCTTTAAATATTTCCAAATTTTTGAATACTCGTTTTTCAACAGGAACCTCATTGTAATAACGAATAGAATCCTTACCCAAGAAATCAAATACGACAACATACTCCCGACCATCTTTTTCTTTGTGCAGTTCAATATGTTCTACTCTTAATGAACAACAGCCAACCGTGTCTGCTTGATCTTCATCTTTTTCATTGCCAGCCCTAAGGGCAAGTCTGTCTATAAAGTATAAAGCTACAGCACGTTGTCTTATTCGCATTTCTTTAGCTTTCCATTCTTCCCTGTAAGTATTCCTAATTTTGTCTATACTTTTGGCCAGTTTTCTTGCTGTTTCATATTTTTGCCAATCTTTTTCACCTTTCAACTTAGAACTAGGATTAAGCATCACATATTTCACCTGTCCTTGCACATTTTCTGTCCATGATGCTAACCAAGTAACGGAATTATCATGACGTACTTCTTTCCATTTAAGTCCATCCGGTGCTTTAGGAATTTTGCTATCTTTGGAACAATTAATTATAACATGTTCAGGTTTGACTCTAAGTTTTAATTTTCCCATTTTAGGATGCTCTCCGCGACCTCTGAATAGTCCAGGAGGTTCAATACGGAAATTACCAATCTTTTCATTATGACCATCAATTTTGCAGAAACCATACTCTTTTTGAATTTCTTCATTTTTTAATTTAATAGCTTGCTTTTCTTCTTTTGTTTTATTTTTATTTTTCTCAGATTGATCTTTGAAAAATGCGTGCATATATTTAAAGTCACATTTTTGGAGATTTTTAATAATAGATTTTTCTTTGTCAGTCATAACTTTTCTCCAATCATTAAAGAAGTTGTCATTAAATGCACTTTTAGTTGTATAGTCATGATCAAGCATTTTAGCATAAAATCCTGCAACTTCTTCTGTTTCCTCTGAAAGTGCCATTTCTTTACCATCATATTTGAATATAACATTTTTTGGTAACCGTTCATAAGGAGGTGCAAAGAGAGGGCCTTTGTGTTCCAAAAACTTCCATTTAGTACCATCGTCTTTTTTTTCTTCTTCCCACCTGAAAACAATAGGCATAATGAAATTTTTATCAATAATATATATTATGCTAGGACTAAAAAGTTTTTAATATATGCAAGAACCAAGTTAACTACAGGGTTTATGTACTGTCAACAACTAATTAATAGTTTTATGTATTTATCAGAAAACTATATAGACCTTGTATCAAATTATCTTATTCAATATTTGTTTATGGGTCAATGGCAAAGCAGTGGTGGATCTACAATCAAATACTGTCATCACCTCACAAACCGTTCCTCAAATTGCAGTATTTTTATTTACCAAAGAATTTAACTCATAATATATGGCTTATAAATCTAACTACTAAAATTGTCTTGCATAAACACACAGGTATTAAGGTTAAAGAATTTTGTTTTTAATAAACAGAATATTACCATTTCCAAACTTCAGGTTCGTCTTCCTTTCCTTTCTTTTTCTTGGGGGATACTGAGTTACTGGTATCCATATTCTTTTGTGACTTGATTTCTGTTTTAACTTTGGATTTAGCTTTAGTTTTCTTTTTCTTCGGCACATCGTCCTCTGAATACTCGTCATCATAATCAGGTTCTGTAAATAAAATTGTTTGATAGAAATTTCACACCTAAGTACAATGTTAATAATTATAGTAGTCAGTTGTATACAATAAACAAAAAGACAATGAATAGTTTATATGACTTCACTCCTAGGACTCAGCAGATTAAAATTATAGACAAGGTAGGGGGCAAGTCTGGTCAACAGGCAGAATCAAAACCATCCATGTTATCTCATTTATTATAAGATAATTATATACATGATATGTTTCACTTTGGTAAAAATATAAATTATACAACTGTCTATCAAATGAGAATCCCAAAAAATGTTACTCATTATGTATATGTCAAACATGTTACAAAAAATCAAGTACTCCCAGAGCTATGCATTTTTGATGAAAATTAATGAATTCATTATATTGTGATAGGACACTTTGTTTCTTGTGATATGCATGCCTTGCACTTCAAATTAATTGAAATTTGGCAACAGCAATTTATTTTTAAATATGATTATATATATTTTATTAATTTCAAATCACTTCACAAATTGTGAGTAGAAAAAATAATCTTTATCAAATTTTAATGAACAATATAAAAACAAAGGGTGATATGATACTGCAACATTTAAATTTACAAATTCTCATATACCTATATTATCTTTATCTATTCTTAAAAGATAATATTTCGATTACTAATAAAAAAATGTACATATTAACCTTCTTTGATCTTTTTCTTTTTCTCCACCTTAGGTTTCTTGCGAGCAGCAAGTGGTTTTTCTTCTTCACTTTCACTATCGTAAGATTTCCGTTTTTTCCTAGCCAACTGAAACAAAAGTGGAAAACATCTAATACTTGATGGTGCAACACAATACAAAACTAAATGTTTGACTGAATAAGTGAATAACTTATTTCTAAATCAAATTGGAATCTTTTTATATTTTCAGGTAGATAAAAACACAATTCAGTCTCCTCACCAAAGGTATATCTTCTTCACTGTCTACATCCATTTGGTCATTTAAAGGTTCGTCTTTGAATTGTGAGAGGGAATAGTCACAAGAACTGGCTGTAACATTAGCCAAGGGGTCTTCTGCGTTATTGTATTGTTCCATCTTTATGTTATTTTTAACATCATCTTCATACATGTCCAGCTGAAAAATTATCATGTAATTAATAATGACATTGTCAACATACTAAGAATACTTTGTTTAACATCTCAATAGACTATATTACTGATGAAACCCTATGGCAAATTAAGAATAAACTTGTTTCAATAATAAAACAATTATAATTATGACATTAACACAGTAAAAATAAATACAATTGAAGGTAAATGCTTTATATAAATACATTTATTATTAATTTAATTAACCCAAGTTAAGCGGTAAAATTTATTTTATGAACCTTGAAAAAAAATCATTTCAAAATTATTTATGAAAAAGATTTTCATTATTTAAAGACACCCTATGTGAATATATATGAAACCAGATGACATAACCTAGAAGAGGAATATAAAGAGATTTAAGGAAGATCAAAAATGAAAAATAATAAATATAAATTACCTGTTCAAGTTCAATTTTTGGCTTGACTTCATCTTTTTTCTCATGACTTTTTGAAGATGTTTTATCATGTGAACTAGAATTATGCTTATCTCTGCTTGAACTGTGCGAAGACTTGTCTTTACTGAAAATAGTTTCATTAAAACATTTATTTACCTTTATTACACAAGTACGAATATTAAACCAAATTACATAACATAAAAAAGATAGTTACTAAAGTTCTAAAGAATACATTTTATTCAATGAAATCACAAACTGAATATTACATAGTAAACAGTAGACAACAAAATATGTTACAATTAAAAGAATGAGCAATAGTTGTTAAAATTCTGATTATATGTAGAACATAATACTAATATGAAGTACATGATATTCTATTTATATAATTGATTGAGTTTGGTATAATTTCTATCTTATTATATCCTCTTATACACATCAATCTGCATCAATTACTTTTTGGATTTTTATTTGCATTTCAAATCAAATAAATTTGGTAACACATGTCTGGGATTTTTCACTCAAAAATTATAGTTTTGAAATACCATAATATTCCAAAATACCTATACCGCATAGCATACCTATCAACCCCTCTTATGTATACTAGTGTATGTTGAAAATCCCAATTTTGCAGAAGGGCAATCAAAAGATTTCTGTAAATCCAAATATCAACGAATTTAATCAAATATTTATTGAAATAATAGAATTTTATTTTAATTATGAAATTTTGAAATAATAACAATTGACGCATAAACTGATTGGTTTCTATAGATTTTCTACATAAAAAATGTTGAATTGATAACCTCTCCTCATTTGAATTCATTTAAATATTATATATGGGAGAGATTGATAACTTTTGACAAAAAATATAATAATAAAAGCCAAACACACAATTTGTTGATTCATTTTTGTTGCTTTGTGATTTCTTATACATACATAATCTATGGTTCAATTTTCCATAGGTAATCATATGTATTTATCCCTTTTCTGAGTCAATAATCCGATGACTACTTGTACAAAAAAGTATAAGATCATGAAATATTATTTAAATAAAAAAATAATGGTGAGAATTGTAATTTAAATAAAACAAATAATATCATTTGGAGAAATCCTAAAATAGGATAGGAAACATATTTTTTTACCTGGAAGACTTATCCTTATCGCGGGATGAATCACTTGACCGTTTATCTTTGTCCTTAGATGAGCTAGAATGTTTGTCCTTATCACTTCGATGTTTATCTTTGTCACTTTTGGGCTTGTCTTTGGAACTAGAGGACTTGTCTCTGGAACTGGTGGATGAACTCTTGTCTTTAGAAGAAGAATGCTTTTTGTCTTTGTCATTAGTACTGTTGCTACTACTCTTGTATTTGTCACTCCTTTCTTTATCTCTAGAGCTATCACTGGACTTGGCCTTGTCTAAACTTTTTCTGTCTTTGTCAGATTTGCTTCTATCTCTGTCGCTTTTATCTTTATCACTCCTTTCTTTATCTTTATCACTTCTTTCCTTGTCTCGGCTAGATGACTTATGAGAAGAGCTTTTACTACTGGAATGCTTGTCTTTGTCTCTAAAACATTTACAAGATAAGTATTTTCATAAGCAAATTAGTAGGTAATATAGTTTCAAAATACATTTTAGGTGACTCATAAAGAATTATACTTCTATTTTCTTATAGTAATATTAGCTCAAACCTGAAATTCATAAAATAATAAATTTAAAAAATAATTCAAGAAAAAAGACCAAAATTATAACCCCATTTTGAATTGGTCAGCAACAACTGATTTGATTTCTTTTAATCAGAAGATTTTTTCATCCAATAGGTACTGTGAATTAATTGATGTTTGTGAATTAACTGCTAGTAACATACATTTTACTTGCTGAAAAATGCAACACCGCACTTCTCTATCTTGACAAACGTATAAAGCTAATAAGGCACTTACCGGGTGCTGCTACTCGAGCTATGCTTTGAAGAACTACTCTTATGGTCCCGGTCTTTATCTCGATGCTTATCTTTACTTGAAGATTTATGGCTGGACTTGTGTTTATCCGGACTCAAATAACCATTTTGCACGCCATTTACGTGCTCTGAACGACCACCGCTATCGTCTTTTATCTAAAAAAAAAAATATAGATCAAACGGCGAAAGTGACACATAACCGTTTCACATGGCTATCAAAAAATACTTTAAAAATTCGCATGCCAAAAAGTAACATCAGATGATTTGTCAATAATTTATTAGTTAACATTTTTCAGTGTCATTCACATTTCCTTTCGTAACTGCATTTCACAAAGCACGGGATTCGTCTTTGACGCCATATTGGGACTTAGAAAAATTTCAATCGTTTAACTTGCAGAAATTCACCAGATAAGCGTTGGCACGAATATCGTAATTAGTATATAAAATATCACAATCGATTTAAAATTAGTGGAAAAAAACAATTTGAATACATACATCTAATTCTGTTGGTTTATCAACACTCATTATACCAATTTTGAGTACACGCAGTATTCACGAGATCCAAAAGTATCACGGCGCGGCGTTAGGAAAGCAAACGCTCGCTACGAAAATGCTAAGTCCTAAAAGAGATTTAATGCGCATGCGCTAAGTTTAACAATAGCATGTCCGTTACCCATAGGGATGTCAAAATAATTTCAACGAAACATTTATCGACATTATCGATACTATATTTTGTAATATAATGTATAATATTTAAAATTAAATTATGTATTATATTATTATTAATACTCCTCTTCTTCTAAGCGCAACGTACCACAAAATTCGTAAACTTTTGCATGTTGAAATAATTTTATTTAATTAAATTTCCTCTATGTATTTAGTTCTTTTTTGTATGACTTTTCTATGTATTCTACATAATCTCCCTTGCTTTGTGTGAATCTGTATTAATTCTCTAAAGATCATACATATTATTATGTTCATATTATTGTATTCATTCTGCAAAACCTTTTATATTCTTAAAAATACAGTTTTTTAAAGCATCAGCAACAACCAGCATTTAAACGCGTTTATCCACGCTCTTTCATGCTATATGATTAAACAATTTTGGCGCTTGTAATTAACGTTTGAATGTTTTAATTTAACGTCTGAAACCAGTTATGAATGACCGCAACATATCTAAGGATGCTAAAGTTGCCATTCATAATGCTATCTTAGTGCAAGTGAATGCAAGTGAAACCTGGACATGGCAGAAGTCGCACGAAAGTAGAATAAATGCAGTTGAAATGAGATCGCTAAGAAGAATCTGTAATAGAACGATGTATGACAGGGTCAGAAATGAGGACATAAGGAAAGAATGTAGGATAAAGAAACATGTTATAAATAGAATGAAAGTGAACACATTGAGATGGTTTGGCCACATGGGGAGAATGAATGAGGAACGCCTGACGAAGAAAATATACATTGCGGACAGGAATGGAATGAGAGGTCGGGGCCGCCCAAGGAAGGTATGGCACGTCCATGTGAACGGTATTTTGAAAGACGGAAATGTTAGAAGCGTGAACAACAGACGAACATGTATAAGACGATGTATGAATATTGTCGAGGCGATGAATGTATGTCAAGATAGAAGTAAGTGGCGTTCGGTTCTCTCTGCCTACCCCGTAAGGGACATGGCGTGATGGTATGTATGTATGTATGTAATTAACGTTTTAATAATTTGGCGCTATTATCCACCATGAGGCCTTCAAAGCAGTAGGTTTTAACGTAAACAATTTTGGCAATAATTGTTAACGTTTTTCCAACTGTCGATTTGTTCAGGAGAACTTTGTTCTCTTAACATATCGATAATGTTTCAAGCCAGGATACGCGAGAATAGTATGCACGGTCTAATTTTTTCACGGCTTTTCCAACTTTGAAATAAAAAAAACACCAACTTAGAGGCTTCGCAGCATATATGTTCCATATACGGATTTTACGGTGTGTGTGTGTGTGTGTGAGGGTGTGTGTGTGTGTGTGTCTGTGTGTCCGTCTCCCCCTTATAACTTTTGATCCACTCAATTCACAGAACCCAAAGTTTCAGAATACATAAACAGTTATAGGCCTACAAAACTTTTATACTCAGAATTGAGAATTTTTGTTTCAGTCAGGGGTTATCAACTTTAGAATTTTTGGTTTATTTTTCCATATATCTCAGAAACAATAAAAGCTAGAACGCTGAAAATTGGTATAAACATAGACAAATACCAAATCTCAAATTTATTATTAAAAAAAATCCAGGGTTTCTCAAACATTTTTTATTAAGAAAAAAATTTTTTTTTTGATAAATTTATGAGTTTAACTGCCTATATTTCCATTTTTTTTTTAAATATCGAAAAAAGCCGAATCACCCCAACTAGATAATTTAATTTTCTATAAAAAATATACTCATTGTATTAGCACATCTCAATTTTTTTTTAACAATTTTTATAAAAATTGAATTTAGTGACGACATTAGCCTACACACAATATCTAAGAAGACTTAATTGTTTGATACTAATCTCCAAACATACATACATACCATCATGCTGTTTTTATATTCTGGGTAGGATCAAAGGACTGACCTCCATACCAAGGCCCCCTGGATTGTTCGTCGTTCGTTTTCCTCTAGATATAACTGCAAAAACTGCAAATCCAGAGGGCGCTGTCCATACTATCCTATCTTGACATACATACTTAGGTACCTACATGTGTTGTATAGAAAACCAAATATCTTAAAACATTAAATAATTTGTATTTATGGGTTTATAGTTTGGTACTTATTCTTCAACTATACATACTATCGCTATCGACAGTTGGATCCAAGGGCGTCGCCAAGGGGGGGGGGGCAGATTAAAAAAATGTAACAATTCATATTTTTCTCATCCTCCATAATATAGGGTATACGGAAAATAGCCTATGAATGGGTTAAATTGCCCCCCGCCTGGGCCTTGGGCTGGCGACGCTCTTGGTTGGATCTCATGTGTTACATGCAACTAGTTATAACAAATTGACGCGTTCCAGCGTGGTGCCCTTTTCACATTTTTATAGCAAAATGTTTCACAATTATACTTAAATAAATTTATATTGGATCAACTTTATTATAATATCTACTATCGATTTTGGATCTATTTTTATTTAAAAGCATAATTTATTTTTCACATCCTTTTAGTTAACTTCACATGTCTGTCTATAGTACATAATCTATACTGAAATTAAATTTTCGCCAAACATCTTGAATGAGCTTCCGGTTGCGCAGAGCTCAAATTTGTGTATTTTTGCTTCGTTGGTTTACGTGCAAATCGCCCCCCTTCTCGGCTAAAAGCTCAAGTTATTTTTTTTTATACTAGAGGTTGGAAAACGCACTTAACATTGGCAAACATACCAATGTCAAATGAGCTGTCAAAGTTGACATTAATCGCGATAATTTAAAAATGACAAATAGTGTTCAAAATCATAAATGTAGATAAAAATATATGTTGACAAATACGAATACATAATAAACTTATTACTAACCTCAAATGGTAAAGGTGTTGATAACATTTTCCCTGCAACCAATTTCTATTCAATTTATAATAGAGTCGCTATTATCATTAAACACTAACTAAACCTAACCGAATATTATACGGGATGTATTAAAATACGACAACGAAATAATAGTATGATGTGTACGTAAATCTCCATTCCTGTTATTTTTTGGTTATGTTTACTAAGGCTTCAATGAAAATAGCGACTCGCGTGAGCGAGTTGCTTTATAAATTAAATGGAAATTGGTTACAGAAATAATTCTATCAACACCTTTGCCATTTGAGGCTAGGAATAAGTTTATTATGTATTCGTATTTGTCAAGCCATTTGATCACATTTTTCAAATAAATTATATTATATGTCAACATATTTTTATTTACTTTTATGATTTTGAACACTATTGGTTATTTTTTATGTTTAAATTATCGCGATTAATGGCAAATTTTACAGCTCATCCGACATTAGTAAAATGATAGTGAAAGATAAGTGCGTTTTCCAAGCTCTAGTGCTGAAATTTTGTAATCGATTTTTAACTAACTTCCCGACCAGTTAGAGCTCTGAAACTTTCAGAATTTGTATATTTTTTATGTTGGGCTATTATATTGTATTCATCCAAGTATTGGCGCATCTTTTATTTTAATGCTTAGTAGATTCGACAATAATATTTTTTGGTACAGTATAATTAGTGTGTTGCTAAAAAAGGAATTTTCTATCTTCAAACCAACAAGATTCAAAATAAAGTCATACACTGGCTCTTTCTGTATTTTTTTTCCAAATGTCGATTTCTTTAAGAGAATTTTATTCTCTTAACATATCGACAAAGTATCAAGCCAAGATATGCGAGATTTGTGTGTATATTTTTCACGGTTTTTCCAAATTTGAAGTAAAAAAACACCAACTTTGAACTCAAAAAACACCAAATTAAAGGCTTTGGCAGCATATATGTTTTATAATATGGATTTACTCGGAATTCGGAGTAGAAAATTTAGTGTTGTTCCCCCCCTTACAACTTTTGATCCGCTCAATTTACAGAGCCCAAAATTTCAGAATATATAGATAGTTATAGGCCTACGAAACTTTCATACTCAGAATTTTGTTTCAGTCAGGGGTTATCAACTTTTGAATTTTTACTATATTTTTCCATTTATATCAAAAATCATATAAGCTAGAACTCCTATAAATATAGAAAAAGGCAAAATCTTAAAATTAATTTTTAAAAAAATTACTGAATTTCTCACATTTATTACTAAGAAAAACATTTTTTATGATAAATTTATTTTTAGCTGCCTATATTTCCGAAGTTTTTAAAAATATTGAAAAAAGCCGAAACACCCCAACTAGATAATTTAATTTGCTATAAAAATATTATCTCAAATTTCAACGTTTCATTAAAAGACATTGTTTCATACAATTTGTAAGGCAGTAAACACTACAGGGGACTCCTCAATAATTTGATACTAAACACAGAACACAATACTTAAAATCTCCAAACATACATAGATACCATCTTGTGCTGTTTTCATATTCTGGATAGAAAAAACAGACTGACCTCCATACTATCCTATCCATACCTACATGTTTCATATAGAAAAATATATATATATATATATATATATATATATATATATATATATATATATATATATATATATATATTAATTTGTGTTGTGTTTGGTAGGTATATTCTTCAATTATACATACTATCGCCATCGACAGTTGGATCTCATGTGTTACATGCAACTAGTATTATAAAAAAGAATCTCCAATATTCAAACTTACAAGGAACAAATTGTTATGTAATCAACTTAGATACAAATTGTTAGATAATCAACTTGATACAAATTGTTAGATAATCAACTTACATACCAATTGTAAACTCAACTAAAATTAAGACCATTTTAAAACAAGATTGTATTTTTTTATTGTATGTAAAAGCCACGGAATTTTTTCAGAAAATGAATTTAAATAAATTTATTCTCTGCTGAAAATAAAACCAGGGAGCCGGCATCATGGAACCATTCTTTTTTTCTAATGTAATCAAGTAATTGCCGACTGCCGTGGCACAGTTGGTAAGCCATTCGGTTTCTGTGCGGGCGTCTTGGGTTAGATTCCCAGCAGAGGAGAAATTTATTTCTCACGCAAATATTGCTTCTCTGGGCTGGAAACACTGGTTAGTTGGAAGAAATTGCCATATGGCAATAAACTCGCCACTTGCGCATGGTACAAGGAAGTGTTCATTATTATTTTTAATTGCAACAACCAATTTCCTTCACCTATAGCACAAGCATTACTGCTTAGTTTAGGGAATGTATGAGGATATACTTGTTCATTGTTTTAAAAAAAATATAGTTTTTTTTATAAAAATGAATGCATGTTTTTCTCCTGGGTATTAATATACTTACTCATTCTCTGCTTCCCAGGTATAGTTATTGAAAAATAAACTGAAAGATCACATGGACTGCACAGAGCACAATTCTGAGTTATTTGCTTGGTCCCCATCTCCTGCTAAATGTCAAGATATTTGACAACAATTATACCTAGCTAACAAGTATTGTCCAATGTAAATTTAATACACACCCAATCAAAATTTGGAGACTATGGTACTGATTGTTTCACTAATTAAGGCCAAAACTTCAGCTTAGTTAGGATACTTATATGGGACTCGTGTAGACTGCATCCTTAAAATAAAGGATAAGACTTATTGAGTCATGTAGGCAGACAAACATTTATAAAGATTTTTTAAATTTAAAATTAAATTAATCAAATTATTATATATAAATAATATTAAATCTTCAACAGTATCAATTTCCAAGAAAAATAAATTTATTTAAAAGAAAAAATACTTATTTTTAAGAATCAATTTCTTTCAGCCTCAAATAAGTTCTAGTAAAGTATTCATAAAGGTACTCGGTAAAGCATAAAGGTACTAAGTGGTTTAATGAACTCCCTTTGAGTCTGACTTGAAAAAATACAATATATTTAAGAATAAAATCAATCATTTTACTGATTTATTTTGTTTGTTTATTTCATTCTTGTTTTTGTGTAGTTTATTTGTTTTGAAATTTTTTTTTACCTTTTGACACAATCCTTGCATGTAAACTATTGATTTGTCTTTATATAATAATAATAAGTCATTTGTATAGCGCCGTTTAATGATTCGAGATCATACCAAGGGCGCTGATAGTCTAATTTTGTGTTGCTCTCTGAAACAAAGCTGTTTTTAATCCTTTAGTGAAAGTGCTCTTGCTTTGAGCACTGCGGACATCTAGAGGCAGTGAATTCCACTTAATAGGACCACTCACACTAAAGCATCGGTCATAGTAAGCCGCTTTGTTGACTCTGTCCAACTCCTTTAAGGAATCCAGATCCAGACGACCTGAGTGTGAGATGCCTCCCAGAGAGATCTCTTCTCTGACACAGCTCTTGTATATATTTTGGTGCCAGGTTGTTCAAAGCATTATATACTGTCAAACAAATTTTGTAATCAATTCGCTCTGGACACTTCAACCAGTGTAATTCGTTTAGTAGTGGAGTTATGTGACATCGTTTTTCTGCACCGAAAATAAGTCTTGCCGCTGTGTTAAATACCATCTGTAGTCTATCGAGCTGATACTTCGGCAATCCAGCATAAATGCCGTTGCAGTAATCAAGCCGAGACACAACGAATGAATTTACAAGTGTTTTAGTCTCATTCTTGGGTAAATTTCGACGAATGTTTTTCAGTTGTCTGAGTTGAAAAAAACATGAACTGACCGTTTTTGAGATTTGAAGGTCAAGTGACAACTTATTGTCCAAGTGAATACCCAAGAATTTGACACTTGTAGCTGGCACGAGTGTTTCTCCGTTGATGTTGATAGGAGTACTCTCAATGATGTGCTGTCGCCGTGGTGAAGCTACCCACATAAACTCTGTTTTAGTAACCTTATAAATGTAAACCTTAGTGATTTAATGTTTTGTGTATTATTTAGTAGATGTGCAATGTTTTGGTGAATGTAGCAATACAAAATAGATAGGTACTCCCCTCTTTTAACACGAGATTTTATCTCAATTAAAGAGGGTTATTATGAAACATATCAAGGAACTTGTAAACCTTTTTAATTATAATTTACATTTAACTTTGTATCGATTTGATTAACAATTCCTCTCTCGAACACGAGATTTGATCTCAACTCAGGGACGAATAGATCTTACATAATTTAATTTTAAGATACTCCTGTTTGTAATTCTTATTATTATGAATGTATTAAATTGTTATTTTATTAAATAAATAAAAAAAAACAAATATAATAATACATATTATACTATCAAATAAAGCAATTTCTTTTATTTGGGCGCCAACAAAAAACAATTATACTGATTAGAGAAAAGGGCATAAATAAATATTGTTGAAATGAGTACAAATTTTTAATAATCATAACTTGAATACATACACATAATAAATAACCTATAAATATTATGAGATCTTAAAATAAAATTATTTGTCCTCAGATGGTAGACATTGTCCTTTACGAAAAGCAAACACCATGTAGATTGCTGAAAAAAATATAGATATACATTAGAAAATTTAATAACATAATAAGCTGGTAGGAATACTAAAACTAAGTTTTTTTTTTGTAAAATAATAAAAATTTAGTAAAACCTTAAATAATGTACTACAGTTGAAATTTAAGAAATTTCTTTCCTTTTTTTCTAGTTGTTTTTTAATGCAAATATTATGTAGTTGCAAAAAAAACACTACTATAGGTCACATGCAACTCTTATACAATTTTATACTCCTTCTACTACCGGAAGGCGTATTTAACTTTCCATGTTGATTGGGAAGCAAGTACTGCCTCAAATTAGGTTTGTTACGCTAATGCACTTAAAAGCTCGTGTTGAATTCAAGGCACGTGTCCTCCAAAAGCACACGGTTTTGCAACGCAAACTGTTTCAAAAATTTTATCAAAAATGAATTATTTAAAGATTAATTAAAAAATTGTTTAATCTTTAAATAATTTACAAATTTCCAACAATGGAATGGGTGGTCCATTATGGTGGACCGACCGGTCCATTATAGAATCATCTTAAAAAATATTAGTCAAGAAATAGAACAGAGGAAGAAATTAAAAGAGGTTGCTTCGACTTCTCCGGATTCTTTTTCAACCCCATCATTTCCTGAAATCCCTATTTTTCACGAAAGTGGTGATTCACCATTGATAAACACTACAGACAGCGGTCTATGAGGAAATCACGAAAGTCAGTGATTATACACAAGTTTTTGGGAAGGAAAAGAAACTCAACAGTATTTAAATATAAAAGACCACACAAGGGCTGAAAGTCCAAGGATTAAGATCTGTTGACCAAAGCAGAAAAACCTACAGAATAATTAACAATGAAGTTTCGATCATTTTAACTGAACAAATAGAAAGTGTAGTTGCCTGAACCACAGGTGAAAATTGTAGATCCACAGATAAATTACTGTATGGATAAACGATTGTAAAAAAAGTGTATCTTTTAAGAAGTAAAATATAAATTGATTGCCATTAGTATTTTTTTATTATTTTACAAGAAAATCTATATTATAAATTTGAATGTTTGTATCTATGTATGTATGTGTTGAATGCGCTCCTAAACCGTTCATCTGATTGCAATGAAACATTGGTGAATTGTCGAGCGTATGCCCAGGATGGTTTCTGGAGTAAAACATTTTTCTTTTCTTCTTCTTCATCGGGTATTAGGTCATTTTACCTATTAAGGTGGACTATTCTGGGAACCGTTAATCCGATTGCAATGAAACTTTGGTGAATTGTCGAGCGTATGCCCGGGATGGTTTCTGGATTAAAAAAATTTTCTTCTTCTTCTTCATCGAGTATTAGGTCATTGACCTAATACTCCTGAAGAAGACTATGAAGGTAAAATGACCTAATACTCTGGGAGAAGAAGCTCCAAATGTCGTTCCATCTCTTCGCAGGTCTTCCAGGACAGTTTCTGGATTTAAACTTTTTTCTTCTTCTTCGTGTATTTGGTCATTTTACTTATGAAGGTGGAGTATCCTGCGAAAAGAAGGTCCAACTGTCCTTTCATCTCTTCGCAGGTCTTCCAGGATGGTTTCTGGATTTAAACTTTTTCTTAACCTACTGAAGGGACGGGAGGTAATGAAGGGTAGGAAGGTACTTAAGGGCCTGAAGGCTTGAAGGGACGGGTATTACTGAAGGGAAGGAACGTACTGAGGTTTTAAAGGGACGGGTGGTACTGAAGGGACGGGAGGTACTGAAGGGCCTAAAGGGAGGGACATACTGAGGGCTTGAAGGGACGGGTAGTACTGAAGGGAAGGGACGTACCTAGGGTTTAAAGGGACGGGTGGTACTGAAGGGACGGGAGGTACTGAAGGGTCTGAAGCGATGGGAGGTATTGAAGGGACGGGAAGTACTAAAGGGTCTGAAGCGACGGGTGGTAAAAAAGGACCATTTTCAATTATACAGGCAATATGAAGTTTGCCGGGGGTTCACTAGTTGATCAATAAAAATATATTGTATTTAATCCTTAAACACATTTCTTTCTCGACTAGCTTATTCACTGTAAACGGGGGCAATAGTATTATATCAGTGTGTTATAACACAAAAACAAGGTGGTCCATTACTGGTGCATTCATTTTTTGACAAATTTTAATTTTATTTCTGGACCAAAAATTGTTATTTAATAAACTTAATCACTGCGTCACATAAAAAAATACTTGGTTTTGGTCTATAAAAAGTTCTCTTCTTTTTTTTAAGTTGAGAAAAATATTTTTTTGTCCCTTAACCGATGGTTTACCCATGTAAAAGCTTGATAGATTACAAATCGTATTCAAAGCAGCTGCGAGGTTGATCTATGGAGCCGACAAAAGATGTCACAACATAACATGTCTTCTTAATGAACTACACTGGTTGAATGAGGACTATAAGGTATGCTTGATGGTCTATAAGGCGTTGAATGACTTGACTCCGGACTACATTCAAGAACTGTGTCAAAATAATGTACCACCAGGAAGATAGCTTACATTCATCTAGATTACATAAAACTTATAATAGAATTGGACAGAGTCAACAAGGCAGCTTAATATGATGACAGTTTAAGTGTGAATGGGGCTTTAAAGTAGAATAAAATGCACCCCTGACATTAAATTCAACAAATTATTTAAGACTTCATTGTTTCATTCTCCAATAACAAATTACCAAATGCTGTGGATAAGTCTTAAGGACAAAATACGGATTGATTAAATTAGACGCCATACTGCCAGTCTCACATGTCAGTGGGCAGGTCATGTAGTAAGACAGAAAGTTGACAAAACGACACCATTAATTCTAAAATGAAGACATTGCAGAGACAAGAGTTGGGTCGACCCCAGAAAAGGTGGGATGACGATATAAGATATAATAACAGTTGCAGGGAAAAAATGGTACAAGGACGCTTAGGATAGAAAAAGTTGAACGAGGCCTGTATCCAGCAGTGGAGAAATGTCTGAGAAAAAATAATTATGTAATAAATGAAAGAAATACTTACAAGCTGCTTCCCATTCTGATTTAGACATTGTTCCTACATTAGTAACATTGTTTTGATTGTGTTTAGAATCTTTAATGAACGTCTCAGCATGTTCATAATCACCTTCCACGGTACTTATAAGTATACTTGACGATGATGGAGGATAATTCTCAAAACAAATCATTCGTTTTAGCAGATCTCTTCCTTTGTCTTTTTCAATATGATAAAAGTCTTCAAATCTTTGTTTCAGCACTAAATGCAAGTCATACTTTTTAGCTAAAATGAGTAATGTTGGAAAGTGTACTAAAAACTCTGGACAATCTACGACACCTTCTAAATGAAAATTATATTTCGCTCCAAATAATGGATATTTCTCATCAGGATTAAACTGTAGTTCAATTTTATAAATACTATTTCCTATTGAAGTACTGTTGTTTTTTTTCATTCTTCGCATAATATCGTATGCATCAGGAATAGTTCCAATAAAATAACCACCATCAGATAGATTTTCTGATGCATTTCTTAACATGCATTCTGCTTGGGCTAAACTTTCAAATCCATAATGGAATGCAAATTGGCAGTTGACTAAATCAAATTGAATAGATGGATCTTTGTATAGTTCTCTTAAACGTACATTTGTGCAGTCAGCAACATGGAAGTCTGAAGAAAACAGCCGTCTATTGCCAGATTTCTTTTTTAATGTTTCATACCTATCTTCGCAATTTGACATAGAAACAGCCGCAATATCAACACAAACAAGATGCTGTATATTGCCAATTTTCCATTTCAAAAGATCACCTCCTTTTCCACAACACATATCAAGAACGTTCAAATTCCTTCTTTCGCGTTTTAACTTTGCCAAAAAATCTGATATTACCATGCCCTTGATCCAATTATTAAAATTTCTCATATAAAATATTGGTGATTGAAACCTTTTATCTAAACCTTTCTCTTCTATTGCATTATAATGGTCAGCAACAACTTTTGTATTATCACGAATGTCATCACCAGCGGCATTTTCCGATGCTACGGCTTGTAGTTTGATAGCTTTACACGCATTAGATTCTTCGTGACTTATTTTCAGACTAAACGAATTATCACGAATGTCATCACCAGCGGCATTTTCCGATGTTACGGCTTGTAGTTTGATAGCTTCACAGGCATTGGATTCTTCGTGACTTCTTTTTAGATTAAACGTGTCAGACATATTAAACACTATGTAATATTATACACACTAAAATCAAAATACGACCCTTAAAGTAAATAACTACAAAATGGAGTTGAGAGTTGATTCTAGTCACCGTCTGGAAACTCAGTACATTGGAAAAAAGTATTAAATTACCCCTTCCCCCCTCTATCCCCTTCGGGGACTTTGTATAGATGGCAGTAGTGTCAATTATGGCAGGTTTACTATTCAGTTACCTACCAGTTTTTTTACTAACCGATTAAAATAAAAAACGAGTAGGTAGGTTCCTACATTTGTTTATGGTACAAATATTATTTTGTCTATGCTTGTTTTAGTTATTCAACCAATTAGAAGCACCCATTTCAAATCTAAAAAGTGGTGTGAGGTCAACCAACAACCAACAGTTTTAATGGAAAGTTTGATAACATCAATGTGTTTATTTTAAAATTTACGAATTTTCAAATTTATCTGAAATCGATTGGTGCTAGTGTTCCAGTTTTGCACTTATATTATCGAAAATGCATATGAAGTATTTTGTTTTACTAAACAAAGGCAATTATACACTGTGATACATTATGTTCCAACGGATATTTTTTTGTGTGAGTGAAAAAATACAAAATATGTAGTATATTTTGAGAAAGTCATCTATTATAGATGGAAATTAAGAAAAACAAAGAGGAATAAATAAGATGCATTCAATATTTGCCCCAGGTAAAATAATATTATTACCGTTTTTGTTTAGAGGTTATGTTGTATGTATATTATAATTCTATGGTTGTATGTCACTTTGAAATTTATTCGATGTATCAATTTTAATGAAACAACTTATTTTATCGATAATCCAATATTTTTGTTAGTAACAAGTTGATCCGATATCTATAAATGATAGTACTAGCAATATTTTTAAAACAATTGCATGTAGTGGTGATATTTTACTCTGGTTAGAAATTTGGCAAAAACTTTATAAATATAGTTATTTTATCAATTCCAAGTTGACAACATTATTAATACTAGAAAACTAATAGTTCAATGCGCTTATGTATGTAATATAATGGTGTTTTGTTTTTCAGAATTGACTTTGAGCAGACTCGGCAGACTGAGCGATATTCCATGAAAATTTATACAGTTCAACCCATGAATCCACGAAGAAATTTATAAGTCCATAGTATTTTGTCTACTACATAATATTAAGATTTAATTATATTGTTTAATGAATACAAACATTGTAGGTATGATATAGTTTACAATATATAATAACTTTGTTTTAAATATTCTTTTATTTTCATAACTCAATTAGAGAGAAAAAGAATACTTACCTATCTTTCTAACTTTCTAGAAAAACAATTTGCTATCTCTGCTGTTCAAGATTAAAACACTGATTCTTTGATTTTTTGGGAAAAATGTCTTTTTTTGCATTATCGTAAAAATATTTTTTTATAATTTTTCTTTATAAAAAGTGATTTATACCTAGAATTTTTTGGTAATGAAATTCTCCCAAAAAACAAAATTCAGTGTTTTAATCTTAAACACTGGGGAAGGTCAGTAATATTATTATTATTATTACTGGATTCCAGTAACACTTTCGGGGACCAAACAGAGATGGCGCTAAAAGCGCGGCATCAAAGAAAAAGCCGAAGTTTCCCTTCTACAAACAGAGATGGCGCTAAAAGCGCGGGATCAAAAAAAAGTCGAAGTTTCCCTTCTAAATAAGTTCTCTTTTCTATGATTCTAGTCAAGTTAGTTTACTCAGTTTTGCTCAGTTTACTGAACTCACCATAGAAAAGAGAACTAGAATAGAACAAATAATTGACGCCAGATAGACTGAGATAGACATATATCTGTCTGTCTTTTTTTCCACTTTTTAATGAGGACCGCACTTCTCAGACGGCGCCACCGGCGGTACTCATCGTTGATACCATTAGTAAAAAAAAATTTAAAATTTACGCATGTTATTAATTTTATTATTATTTTTTATAGTTTGGTATTAAAAAAACATATTTTTTACTTTCGAAATAGTTTTTAAATAAAAAATGAATACTTCTATGTTTTATGAATATTAAAAAGCATCAAATCATTATGTTATATTAAAATTTTACTAATGCATTATGGGAACAGATTTCCCTATATGGCAATATTTTCAACGCGTTGAAAACAGCAGGCTGATTTTGTATGAAACACCAACCCCCACTTTCACCAAGGTTCCTTAGCGCTAAAATCAATTTTTTTGATGCACTTAGCGTAAAATTTCGTTTCACCAAACAATTTTACTACCGTTAAGTGACGCCGGCGACTCAACTCTTAAGTGACGGTCTATTGTGGATCAAGTCATTCATCAACGTATTTTGTAACTAAAATTATTACATTTTAGCACATGTTGTTATATTTTATATTATATTTGATTTATATATTATCCAGATATATTATTATCACGAAAGACTGGGTTTGTGAAAAATTCATGGTGTCAAAACATTGCTTTTTGTATTTGTTAAATAAAATTGAATTTCATTTAAAACAGCATAATTGGTGTCAACGAAAACAATAATGGCGGTATGCACAGTAACACAGGTATTAGCAAGGGTAGAATAGCAGGTATGCGATATGTTTGTAACATGGTTTCAGGTATACAGCGCTCGCGGCCATTTACGACACTAATGCGAATATACCTTCTGATGAGATCAAAGTACTACTTTTATTCAAACAATTTCAAAAACTTATTAAAATTGTGAACTACACACTGTAATAATATTTGATTGTTATTTTAATAAAGGAAAAAAGATAAATTATGTGTTCTTGATTTTTAAATATTTCTATATAATTTAACTTGAGTTCGTATACCTTTACACCGGAACTTTAAGGAGAGTTGAGCCTAGGGCTCAATTAAGAATGTTGGTTTTTAGTTGGTGAAATACAAATTCACTGAGTGATGCACTCAAGGATTTGAGCTCCGAGCAGGTAGTTAGTTGATGATCCATTTGATGTTCCTTGGTGAACACGGCCACAAGAGTTGTCTTAACTCTTGTCTTAACTCCCGAGAGATCTCGAAATTTGGTATTTTGTATGGAGTTTTCCGGTGTTAACTCCGTGAGAAAACTGCAGGGTGATTTTGTATGAAACACCAAGAGTTGTCTTAACTCCCGAGAAATCTCGGAATTTGGTATTTTGTATGGAGTTTTCCGGTGTTAACTCCGTGAGAAAACTGAAGGGGGCGTGACCCAAACAGACCCAAAATATATATATATATATATATATATATATATATATATATATATATATATATATATATATATATATATATATATATATATATATATATATATATATATATATATATATATATATATATATATATATATATATATATATATATATATATATATATATATATATATATATATATATATATATATATATATATATATATATATATATATATATATATATATATATATATATATATATATATATATATATATATATATATATATATATATATATATATATATATATATATATATATATATATATATATATATATATATATATATATATATATATATATATATATATATATATATATATATATATATATATATATATATATATATATATATATATATATATATATATATATATATATATATATATATATATATATATATATATATATATATATATATATATATATATATATATATATATATATATATATATATATATATATATATATATATATATATATATATATATATATATATATATATATATATATATATATATATATATATATATATATATATATATATATCCCGCAATACTTGTTGCGTCACCTATGTGAAATTCGTATAGGGTTGTTGCGTCCACCAACTTTTCGCGTCCGGTATACGGACGCAAGATAATTTTCACGCCAAAAACTACCATTCTGTTGCTTATACCATAGAGAATCAACTGGCAAAAATTTACATGGAAGCAAAAAAAATATCAAAATATCTTGAAATGAATATTATTAGTTCAACCATTGGCCGCACGGAGATTTGTTCAGTGTATATTTTGAAGGTGTATATTTTTACTAAGCCACCGATCGTTTTGCATCCGCGGCAAAATATTACATGTTGACCTTGGCCGCACGGAGATTTGTTCGGAGTATATTTTGAAGGTGATTTATATATATGGCTCCGATCGTCATGCGTCCGCGCTCAATACTCTTCTACCATGTCTCTGTGACCTTCGCGATAAAATGAATACAATTCAACGCATTTTAAATATTGCCTTGAAAAAGCGCGTACCTACATACTTACTTTTATTTTTACGACTTCATACAACTGTCGATATATGTATTGATACCTACTCTCTCTCGTGCGCGTACCTACTTACGTTCAGTTTTACAAAGTTCATACTTTATGTTGATTTGATTATTGTTACTCTCTCATGCGCGTACCTACTTACTTTTATTTTTACGACTTCATACAACTGTCGATATATGTATTGATACCTACTCTCTCTCGTGCGCGTACCTACTTACGTTCAGTTTTACAAAGTTCATACTTTATGTTGATTTGATTATTGTTACTCTCTCATGCGCGTACCTACTTACTTTTATTTTTACATAGTTCATAAAACTATCAATTTGTTTATTGTTACTCTGATGCGCGTACCTACTTACTTACTATTGCAATGTTAATATTTTTTATAGAAAATTTCCATATATCTCAGAAACCATAAAAGCTAGAACACTGAAAATTGGAATAAACATAGACATATACAAAATCTAAAATGAGTTTTTTCGAAAAAATTCCAGGGTTTCATTTTTTGTAAAGAAAAATATTTTTTTTATGATAAATTTATGAGTTTAACTGCCTATGTTTCCATTTTTTTGAATATCGAAAAAAACCGAAAAACCCCAACTAGATAATTTAATTTTCTAACTGTCGATTCGTTCATGAGAATTCAATTCTCTGAATGAATCGTCCTTATTAAGCCAATATGCGTGTACGAAAGAACATTTTTTATGGCGTAGTGGACTTTTTGCATGCTAATAACATCAACTAGAGGCCTCGCAGCATATATGTTCCATTACATGGATTTACTCAGAATACGGAGTAGAACATTTTATGTGAGTTTTGTGTGTCTGTGTGTCCGTCCCCTCTTATAACTTTTGATCCGCTCAATTTACAGAGCCCAAAATTTCAGAATATATAAAAAGTTATAGGCCTACAAAACTTTTATACTTAGAATTTTGAATTTTTGTTTCAGTCAGGGATTATAAACTTTTGAAATTTTGGTATATTTTTCCATATATCTCAGAAACCATAAAAGCTAGAACGCTGAAAATTGGTATAAATATAGACAAACACAAAATATGAAATGAGTATTTAAAAAAAAAATCCAGGGTTTCTCAAACATTTTTTAATAAGAAAAATATTTTTTTATGAAAAATTTATGAGTTTAACTGCCTATATTTCCAAATTTTTTTAAAAACATTGAAAAAACCGAAACACCCCAACTAGATAATTTTATTTTCTATAAAAAATATAACCATTGTATTAGCACATCTCAAATTCTTTTTAACAATTTTTATAAAAATTGAATTTAGTGACGACATTCCTTCATACAATTTGTATGGCAGTCGCCTACACACAATATCTAAGAAGACTTAATTGTTTGATACTAATCTCCAAACATACATACATACCATCATGCTGTTTTCATATTCTGGGTAGGATCAAAGGACTGACCTCCATACTATCCTATCTTGACATACATACATAATTTAACTGTCACAATCCTTTTCCCATCCTTTTTTTTCTCTTCCCTTCCTTTCCCGTCACAGGCAAACATACATCTTAGTTATATTTAAATCAATGATGTTTAAAATGTTTCATATTTAATATCTGTGGACATATGTAATTGGTCTGTTTATTTTTATTTTATAGTGTATTATACTATTTTAGTATTTTAAGACTGTATTTGTCCCTAAATAAATAAATAAATAAATAAATACCTAGGTAATGTGTTGTATAGAAAACCAAATATCTTTAAATATTAAACAATTTATATTTATGGGTTTATAGTTTGATACTTATTCTTCAATATACATACTATCGCTATCGACAGTTGGATCTCATGTGTTACATGCAACTAATTTTAAAAATCTGTTGGTTAAAAAATCATCTTATTTTATAATAGACGAGTTTTCAATCGAATGTTGATATTCATTTTCGTTCAGTGTTTGAGTTCCTAAGTTGTTCAAGGTTTCAATCGAATGTTCATAATATAAAATAGTCGAGGTTTCAATCGTATGTTAACATTGGTTTTCGTTCAGTGTTTTATTTTCTAAATATGTATATCTGTTGATTAAAAAATTAACTTAACATATTGATATTAATTATCTTTCAGTGTTACAGTTATTTAATAAATAAATTGTCGTCTATCATTATTTAGAATATGATATTGAATAGTATACAACATTCATTTCGAAATGATTGTTGAATACCTACTATTATTGTTTAATTATTATATTTTTAGTACCTTATGTAAATAAATAAAAAAATTAACAAACTCATTCATTTTATTGTTAATCATTGGTATCATACTGTACACTATCATGGATCGATCCTCACTGCGTTCCACACAATGTGGGGTAACCATCGGCAGGTGAACGGGTGTGCATTATCCTATAAAAAAGCATGCCATGCGCATTTTTGTCGACACACCGGCATCTTTATTAATATTTTTTTTTTTAAATATAAAAAATGAATATGTCCTTGTTAAACAAGTACATATACATCTTCCTACGTTCCCTAAAAAAATCAAATAAATGCATGTGCTATAGGTAAACGAAATCGGCCGAGACAGGATTCGAACTCGCGACCACTGGATTACCAGCCCAGCGCGCTAGCCGCTCTGCCATCGACCCATCCATCCATTAAATTAATATAAATGATATGAGAATATTTTAAAGCTTGGTGACTGTTTATTTTCGATGCCTATAATATATTTTATTAATCTCCAAACATACATACAAACCATCATGCTGTTTTCATATTCCGGGTCGGAGAAATGGACTGACTTCCATACTGTCCTATCTAACATACATACATACCTACATGTGTTGTATAGAAAACAAAATATCTTAAAATATTCAATAATTTCGATTAATGATTTTATAGTTTGGTACTTCCTATTTTTCAACTATACATACTATCGCTATCGACAATTGGATCTCATGTGTTACATGTAACTAGTTTTATAATAGTCAAGATTTCAATCGAATATTGATTTTCGTTCAGTGTTTTAGTTCTTTAATATTGATTCAACTGTCGATTTGTTCAAAAGAATTTTGTTCTCTTAACATATCGACAATGTTTCAAGCGGATACGCGAGAATTGTATGTAGGGTCTAAATAAAAATATCGAAAAAAGTCGAAATACCCCAACTAGATTATATAATTTTCTATAAATAATATTTGTATGTAGTAGTGTATCTGAATTTTTTTTAACAATATTTTATATATATTGAATTTAGTGACGACATTGCTTCATACAATTTGTATGGTACACAATATCTACACAATATACACAATATCTAAGAAGACTCAATAATTTGATACTTCATCTCCAAACATACATACATACATACCATCATGCTGTTTTCATATTCTGGGTAGAAAAAAGGACTGACCTCCATACTGTCCTATCTTGACATACATACCTACATGTGTTGTAAAGATAACAAAATATCTTAAAATATTCTATAATTTCGATTTAAGTGTTTATATTTTGGTACCTACTTATTCTTCAACTATCGCTATCGACAGTTGGATCTCATGTGTTACATGCTACTAGTTTTATTTATTTTAGAACATTTCGTGTGTCTGTGTGTGGTAAAAAATATTTTTTTTATTATAAATTTATCTAATATTTGTATCGACGGTCTATCTAATATTTGTATCGACGGCCGCGTATTTGTTCGTGACAAGTTAAGGGTCATTTCATTTACTCCGTATATATTATTTAAATCATTGGTTTTCAGTGAATTTTTGAGGAGTGAGTATAATTACTTTACCTTTTTTCAAACCATAGATTGGCCGCGTCCCGGCTTAAATAGAAATTCGTTAGTGGTAAACATAATTTCTACATTTCCGTAAAAGGGATTTAGGCTTGTATTATAGACTTCCCTTTCGTCACGCAGATCAGATAACACATTGATTAGCGATCGTTTAGCTTAACTCTTGTTACACATTCTCTTTCGAACCCACCACAGTATCGTGTATTTGCGAAGAAAATAAATAATAATGATACTTTCGAATATTTGTATTATTGCATATGCGCAAACATTGGATTTTTTTCTGTCGGGAGTCAATGATATTTAAGCCCTGTAGGTGCCTTGATTTCCCGGTTCTCCTACAATAAATATTCCAACTTCGTCTCTATTGAGATAATTAAAAATCTGTTAATGATACTTTCAACAAAATTTAAAAATATTACAAACCCGGCAGATGTTGTACTAACTGTGTATAATGGTTGATGTTTATGTAATCCAACTGTCGATTTGTTTAAGAAAATTTATTTATCTAAACATATTGACAGTACTAAGCCAAGATGCGCGTATTAGGAACATTTTGTATACCTACCATAGTGGACTTATTGCATGCAAAAAACACAAACTTAGAGGCTTCGCAGCAAATATCATATTCTATATAATGTCGTCCATCATACCATCATGCTGTTTTCATATTCTGGTTAGAAAAAAGGACTGACCTCCATACTGTCCTATCTAGACATACATACCTACATCTGTTGTATAGAAAACAAAATATCTTAAAATATTCAATAATTTGGATTTATGGGTTTATAGTTTGGTACTTATTCTTCAACTAACATACTATCGTTATCGATAGTTGGATCTCATGTATTACATGCAACTAGTTTCTTATTGTTTTTTTGCGTTTATCTTAATTACATATTTCAACTGTCGATTTGTTTAAGAGAACTTTGTTCTCTTAACATATCGACAATGTTTCAAGCCAGGATTCGCGAGAATTGTTTGCAGGGTCTACTTTTTTCACGGCTTTTCCAAGTCATAAAACACCAACATAGTGGCTTCACAGCATATATGTTCCATACACGGATTTACTCAGAATTCGGAGTAAAATATTTCGTGTGAGTTTTGTGTGCGTGTGCTTGTGCGTGCGTGCGTGCGTGCGTGCGTGCATGCGTGCGTGCGTGCGTGCGTGCGTGCATGTGTGTGTGTGTGTGAGGGTGTGTGTGTGTGTGTGTCCGTCTCCCCTTATAACTTTTGATCTGCTCAATTTACAGAGCCCAAAACTTCAGAATAGATAAATAGTTATAGGCCTACAAAACTTTTATACTCAGAATTTTGAATTTTTGTTTCAGTCAGGGGTTATCAACTTTTGAATTTTTACTTTATTTTTCCATATATCTCAGAAACCATAAAAGCTTGAACGCTGAAAATTGGTACGAACATAGACAAATACAAAATCTCAAACGAGTTTTTTCAAAAAAATTCCAGAGTTTCTCAAACATTTTTTATTAAGAAAAACATTTTTTTAAATTTATGTGTTTAACTGCCTATATTTCCTTAGTTTTTAATAATATCGAAAAAAACCGAAACAATCCAAATAGATAATTTAATTTTCTATAAAACATAGTAACATTGTAGTAGTACATCTCAAATTTACATAAATTGAATTTAGTGACGACATTGCTTCATACGATTTCTATGGCAGTCGCCTATACACAATATTATAATATATTATGTAGGTATCTACATTCATGTTTATAAATTTATTTAAAATTATTTCTCACGTAACTCTTGCTTATCGGGGCTGGAAACACTAGGTAAATAAATTAGATGAAATTGTCGAATAGCAATGAAATGGCCACATGCACAGGGTGCAAGGAAGTATTTATTATTATTTTTAAATTTTATATATATTTTTTCAATGGCGAGCCTTTGAATTTTGTTTTATTCTATAATTTATTTTGAAAGAAATAATGTTTGGGTACATATTAAATTTATATGATGTACCTAGTACGTATGTAAGTACTTCATCTAATAAATAGTGACATTAAACAAAGTAGGTACCTATGTAGTGTGTTTTATATAATATTTAAATAATGAATTTCACCAACATTTTTTAACACAAAATTATCTTTTGACTAAATATATCACAACAAAAAAATCAAATAAAAACTTTTGTTATTTGTATAATATACGAGTACTTCAAAATATATAAAAGATTCATAAAATCCTAGATGTTATACTCCCGGTTGATATCTATATGAAAATTTAAAAAAAAGTTCAACGCTCTTAAATTTGTGCATGCCTTTCGATTACACGATTGTATAAAACTCTACGATAGAGGAGATCAAATGTTTGTTGGTGTAACATCGTTGAAAAAACATTGAGATGGTCTTATGTTATAATAATGTAGTTTTCTTCAAAACTGCGTATAAAAACACCGTCGGACTCAACAGTAAGCTGTCAATAAATTGAACAATAATTCACAATATGTTTCTAAACATCGTAGGTATTTAAAAAAACATAGTTGTTAAATTGATAATATCAGTCCATCGACATTGAAATAAACATCCCTATAATATAGAACGAGCAATTTAATTGATATATTTTTTTTAATATCCTTATTGATATTACAAAAGTTGTTTTTAATTTTACTCTGACACTAATGAACATTCGGACAAACTTCACCATCACACCACAGATGTTTGTCATAACATTGTACGTAAGTTAATGTAAAATAATCCTTACAAATAATAAGTAAAATGTTGTTAGTACGCATGTTGATGTTAACTCATTATGGACAGTATTTATGTCTTCAATACGCATGTCTGGAGCAAAGCACGGACCGGGACAGTGTTCTGTCCTTTTCTAACACATACCAATGAAGCGCTATCTGTGTCGCTCACAATCACGGATCGGCAAAATTTCGTATTACTATGAGATAATATGTAGAAAAATTACGTTCATATAAATTATGCACACAATCCTATAATATACGAATTTTGGCGCTATATACAAACACGCATCTACTAACAAAGTTACTAGGTACCATTATAACGTATTTTGGCAAGTGTTTTGAATATGTTTTTTGGATATAATATATATTTATTAATTTGAGAAGGCAGTGTAGTGCACTTATGTACACACTAAGAAATCGCCTGTGTACAGAAGGCGTAGTAATAAAGCTAGAACAAATGGACGTGAAAACTATATAAAATATACGAAATATATAAAATATCGAAAAATATACACATGGACGCAAGTATGATGTCAATTATGCATAGGAAAGTTTTTAATATACACCGGAAGTAGTAATAAAGATAGAAAAATGGACGTGAAAACTATATGAAGAAATATATAAAATATACAAAAAATATACACCGGACGCAGTAATAAAGATAAAAAATGGACGTGAAAACTATAGGAAGATATTTGTAAAATATACAAAAAATATACACATGGACGCAAGTATGAAAATGACGTGTCAAACGTACCAAAATAGGATAAAACTGAATATTTATATTTTTCAATTTACAAGAAAAACCTTATGGCTACAATGATTGTGAGCAACAAATAGCTCTAAATTCACTGACATAAACCTAAAATAATAAGTAGAAGTGGTGGACGCCGATCTGTCGGATATTTGGCGGACGCAAAAAATGTAGTGGGATCTATATATATATATATATATATATATATATATATATATATATATATATATATATATATATATATATATATATATATATATATATATATATATATATATATATATATATATATATATATATATATATATATATATATATATATATATATGTTATATTTGATGTTTTCACGGGTGAAATATGTTATAATATTTTTATCTCGGTTTTCCCGTGTCAGTAGGTCTTGACTAAGACCATTTGTCTTCCGACGTTTCGCCTGAATATCACCAGGCATTTTCAAGGACTTAACGAAAAGCACGCGCGCGACACACGTCTACTCACTTGACGGTGAGCTTTCAGTGTGAGTAGACGTGTGTCGCGCGCGTGCTTTTCGTTAAGTCCTTGAAAATGCCTGGTGATATTCAGGCGAAACGTCGGAAGACAAATGGTCTTAGTCAAGACCTACTGACACGGGAAAACCGAGATAAAAATATTATAACATATTTCACCCGTGAAAACATCAAATATAACATATATATATATATATATATATATATATATATATATATATATATATATATATATATATATATATATATATATATATATATATATATATATATATATATATATATATATATATATATATATATATATATATATATATATATATATATATATATATATATATATATATATATATATATATATATATATATATATATATATATATATATATATATATATATATATATATATATATATATATATATATATATATATATACATATATATATATATATATATATATATATATATATATATATATATATATATATATATATATATATATATATATATATATATATATATATATATATATATATATATATATATATATATATATATATATATATATATATATATATATATATATATATATATATATATATATATATATATATATATATATATATATATATATATATATATATATTTTGGGTCTGTTTGGGTCACGCCCCCTTCAGTTTTCTCACGGAGTTAACACCGGAAAACTCCATACAAAATACCAAATTCCGAGATTTCTCGGGAGTTAAGACAACTCTTGGTGTTTCATACAAAATCACCCTGCAGTTTTCTCACGGAGTTAACACCGGAAAACTCCATACAAAATACCAAATTCCGAGATTTCTCGGGAGTTAAGACAACTCTTGGTGTTTCATACAAAATCACCCTGCAGTTTTCTCACGGAGTTAACACCGGAAAACTCCATACAAAATACCAAATTTCGAGATCTCTCGGGAGTTAAGACAAGAGTTAAGACAACTCTTGTGGCCGTGTTCACCAAGGAACATCAAATGGATCATCAACTAACTACCTGCTCGGAGCTCAAATCCTTGAGTGCATCACTCAGTGAATTTGTATTTCACCAACTAAAAACCAACATTCTTAATTGAGCCCTAGGCTCAACTCTCCTTAAAGTTCCGGTGTAAAGGTATACGAACTCAAGTTAAATTATATAGAAATATTTAAAAATCAAGAACACATAATTTATCTTTTTTCCTTTATTAAAATAACAATCAAATATTATTACAGTGTGTAGTTCACAATTTTAATAAGTTTTTGAAATTGTTTGAATAAAAGTAGTACTTTGATCTCATCAGAAGGTATATTCGCATTAGTGTCGTAAATGGCCGCGAGCGCTGTATACCTGAAACCATGTTACAAACATATCGCATACCTGCTATTCTACCCTTGCTAATACCTGTGTTACTGTGCATACCGCCATTATTGTTTTCGTTGACACCAATTATGCTGTTTTAAATGAAATTCAATTTTATTTAACAAATACAAAAAGCAATGTTTTGACACCATGAATTTTTCACAAACCCAGTCTTTCGTGATAATAATATATCTGGATAATATATAAATCAAATATAATATAAAATATAACAACATGTGCTAAAATGTAATAATTTTAGTTACAAAATACGTTGATGAATGACTTGATCCACAATAGACCGTCACTTAAGAGTTGAGTCGCCGGCGTCACTTAACGGTAGTAAAATTGTTTGGTGAAACGAAATTTTACGCTAAGTGCATCAAAAAAATTGATTTTAGCGCTAAGGAACCTTGGTGAAAGTGGGGGTTGGTGTTTCATACAAAATCAGCCTGCTGTTTTCAACGCGTTGAAAATATTGCCATATAGGGAAATCTGTTCCCATAATGCATTAGTAAAATTTTAATATAACATAATGATTTGATGCTTTTTAATATTCATAAAACATAGAAGTATTCATTTTTTATTTAAAAACTATTTCGAAAGTAAAAAATATGTTTTTTTAATACCAAACTATAAAAAATAATAATAAAATTAATAACATGCGTAAATTTTAAATTTTTTTTTACTAATGGTATCAACGATGAGTACCGCCGGTGGCGCCGTCTGAGAAGTGCGGTCCTCATTAAAAAGTGGAAAAAAAGACAGACAGATATATGTCTATCTCAGTCTATCTGGCGTCAATTATTTGTTCTATTCTAGTTCTCTTTTCTATGGTGAGTTCAGTAAACTGAGCAAAACTGAGTAAACTAACTTGACTAGAATCATAGAAAAGAGAACTTATTTAGAAGGGAAACTTCGACTTTTTTTTGATCCCGCGCTTTTAGCGCCATCTCTGTTTGTAGAAGGGAAACTTCGGCTTTTTCTTTGATGCCGCGCTTTTAGCGCCATCTCTGTTTGGTCCCCGAAAGTGTTACTGGAATCCAGTAATAATAATAATAATATTACTGACCTTCCCCAGTGTTTAAGATTAAAACACTGAATTTTGTTTGTTGTTGAAACGTCGGAAGACAAATGGTCTTAGTCAAGACCTACTGACACGGGAAAACCGAGATAAAAATATTATAACATATATATATATATATATATATATATATATATATATATATATATATATATATATATATATATATATATATATATATATATATATATATATATATATATATATTATAATATTTTTATCTCGGTTTTCCCGTGTCAGTAGGTCTTGACTAAGACCATTTGTCTTCCGACGTTTCGCCTGAATATCACCAGGCATTTTCAAGGACTTAACGAAAAGCACGCGCGCGACACACGTCTACTCACACTGAAAGCTCACCGTCAAGTGACTCGTAGCGTATAAGATGGCCGCTTATGTCAAATATTGTTAGCGCGACGTGATTGGCTCCTTGTGACACGCCCACCTGCTGTCGTGTTCGTTGGTAATAATATTTTATCATTATTTTTGTGTTGTGATTTATTGTTAATTTTAGTTGTGACATTAATATTATTATTGTTGTGTTTTGGGGTTATTTTCGCTATGGTATTATTAATATTATTATTGTATTGTTTGTCATATAAAATGTTCTTCCAGGTACTAGGCAAACGAACTCCGTCGTCCCGATTGTTCATTATATCCCTTCTCTTATATATTTCTATAGCTTCCCTGTAAATTCTGAGAGGTTCACTGTTTAAACTTGCTATTATTTTTGAATGGTCAAAATCTATTGTATGTCCTTCTGTGAGCGAGTGTTGTACAAGTGAGGATGTAAGTTTTTTGTTTCTCATGTCGACTCTGTGCTCCGCTATTCGTGCTTCAACTTTTCGATTGGTTCTTCCTACATAAGTCTTATTGCACGATCCGCACGGTATTTCATATACTCCATGAGCTTCAAGTGGAATGATGTCTTTCGGGTTTCTTAGAAAGGTTGATATTTTATTTGTTGTGCTGAAAACGGTACGTATGTTATTTTTGTTTAATAGACGGCTGATTTTATCGGTGACGCCTTTGATATATGGTAGTCGGGCTGTTGATAATGGTGTTTCATTGGATTTTTCTTTCACTGTTTTTGGACTCTTTAATGTTTTGTTTATTATATAGTCTGAGAAACCATTACAACGTAGAGCATTTTTCGTGTATTCTAATTCTTGTTTTTTATGCTCGTGGTCTGCAATTCTTTTTGATCTTGTTATTAGTGTTTTTGCGACTGAGCATATTTGTGCGGGGTGATGATTGGACGTTGCGTGTAGGTATCTATCGGTGTGTGTGGGCTTTCTATATACTGTGTGCCCCAGTTTACCGTTTGCTTTTTTTTAACACTAAAACGTCTAAGAAAGGTATTTGTCTGTTATTTTCCTTCTCCATTGTAAACTTTATATCTTTATGAATGCTGTTAATAGTGTTCAAAAAATTATTTAATTCTTCTTCTCCGTGAGACCATACTACGAATGTGTCATCCACATATCTTAGCCATTTCTTTGGTTTGAGTATTACTTTCTTTAAGACTTCTTCTTCAAACCTCGTCATAAATAAGTTGGCGACTGCTGGTGACAATGACAAACCCATAGGTGCTCCTTTTATTTGTTTGTATGTCTTATTGTTGTAATAAAAAAATGTGTTATTTAAACAGTGATAAAATAAATTTAAAATATCGTCTGTGGTATTGAGTGTTTCTTTGATTATGTCTAGTGTCTCGTTAATTGGAATATTTGTAAATAAAGAAACAACGTCAAAACTCACAAGAATATCTGTACTTTCCAGTTCTAAGTCAGTGATGAGTGATATGAAATGTTCTGAGTTTTTGACATAGGAGTCTGCGGATTCTACATAGGGCTGCAACATATTCGCGAGGAATTTAGAAAGCATTTGTAACGGCGAACCAATGGAACTAACAATTGGTCTGAGAGGAATATCTTTCTTATGAATTTTTGGAAGACCATATAATTTTGGAAAGCGTGACGACTTCTCTCGTGGAATAAGTGACTTCTTGATATCATCACTAAGTTTTGTTTCCATTATTTTAGTTTTCGTGGTTTTCTCAAGATACGTGATTGGGTTGCTTGCATGTATTTTGTATGCTGGGTCTTCAAGGATATCGGTCATTTTCGATTTATAATCTTCACTGTTCATCACTACTGTGGCATTGCCTTTATCAGCTGGAAGGATTATCAAATCTTTGTTGTTGCGTAATTCTTTGAGGGCTATTAAATAATAGCCCTCAAAGAATTACGCAACAACAAAGATTTGATAATCCTTCCAGCTGATAAAGGCAATGCCACAGTAGTGATGAACAGTGAAGATTATAAATCGAAAATGACCGATATCCTTGAAGACCCAGCATACAAAATACATGCAAGCAACCCAATCACGTATCTTGAGAAAACCACGAAAACTAAAATAATGGAAACAAAACTTAGTGATGATATCAAGAAGTCACTTATTCCACGAGAGAAGTCGTCACGCTTTCCAAAATTATATGGTCTTCCAAAAATTCATAAGAAAGATATTCCTCTCAGACCAATTGTTAGTTCCATTGGTTCGCCGTTACAAATGCTTTCTAAATTCCTCGCGAATATGTTGCAGCCCTATGTAGAATCCGCAGACTCCTATGTCAAAAACTCAGAACATTTCATATCACTCATCACTGACTTAGAACTGGAAAGTACAGATATTCTTGTGAGTTTTGACGTTGTTTCTTTATTTACAAATATTCCAATTAACGAGACACTAGACATAATCAAAGAAACACTCAATACCACAGACGATATTTTAAATTTATTTTATCACTGTTTAAATAACACATTTTTTTATTACAACAATAAGACATACAAACAAATAAAAGGAGCACCTATGGGTTTGTCATTGTCACCAGCAGTCGCCAACTTATTTATGACGAGGTTTGAAGAAGAAGTCTTAAAGAAAGTAATACTCAAACCAAAGAAATGGCTAAGATATGTGGATGACACATTCGTAGTATGGTCTCACGGAGAAGAAGAATTAAATAATTTTTTGAACACTATTAACAGCATTCATAAAGATATAAAGTTTACAATGGAGAAGGAAAATAACAGACAAATACCTTTCTTAGACGTTTTAGTGTTAAAAAAAGCAAACGGTAAACTGGGGCACACAGTATATAGAAAGCCCACACACACCGATAGATACCTACACGCAACGTCCAATCATCACCCCGCACAAATATGCTCAGTCGCAAAAACACTAATAACAAGATCAAAAAGAATTGCAGACCACGAGCATAAAAAACAAGAATTAGAATACACGAAAAATGCTCTACGTTGTAATGGTTTCTCAGACTATATAATAAACAAAACATTAAAGAGTCCAAAAACAGTGAAAGAAAAATCCAATGAAACACCATTATCAACAGCCCGACTACCATATATCAAAGGCGTCACCGATAAAATCAGCCGTCTATTAAACAAAAATAACATACGTACCGTTTTCAGCACAACAAATAAAATATCAACCTTTCTAAGAAACCCGAAAGACATCATTCCACTTGAAGCTCATGGAGTATATGAAATACCGTGCGGATCGTGCAATAAGACTTATGTAGGAAGAACCAATCGAAAAGTTGAAGCACGAATAGCGGAGCACAGAGTCGACATGAGAAACAAAAAACTTACATCCTCACTTGTACAACACTCGCTCACAGAAGGACATACAATAGATTTTGACCATTCAAAAATAATAGCAAGTTTAAACAGTGAACCTCTCAGAATTTACAGGGAAGCTATAGAAATATATAAGAGAAGGGATATAATGAACAATCGGGACGACGGAGTTCGTTTGCCTAGTACCTGGAAGAACATTTTATATGACAAACAATACAATAATAATATTAATAATACCATAGCGAAAATAACCCCAAAACACAACAATAATAATATTAATGTCACAACTAAAATTAACAATAAATCACAACACAAAAATAATGATAAAATATTATTACCAACGAACACGACAGCAGGTGGGCGTGTCACAAGGAGCCAATCACGTCGCGCTAACAATATTTGACATAAGCGGCCATCTTATACGCTACGAGTCACTTGACGGTGAGCTTTCAGTGTGAGTAGACGTGTGTCGCGCGCGTGCTTTTCGTTAAGTCCTTGAAAATGCCTGGTGATATTCAGGCGAAACGTCGGAAGACAAATGGTCTTAGTCAAGACCTACTGACACGGGAAAACCGAGATAAAAATATTATAACATATTTCACCCGTGAAAACATCAAATATAACATATATATATATATATATATATATATATATATATATATATATATATATATATATATATATATATATATATATATATATATATATATATATATATATATATATATATATATATATATATATATATATATATATATATATATATATATATACATATATATATATATATATATATATATATATATATATATATATATATATATATATATATATATATATATATATATATATATATATATATATATATATATATATACATTACTTCTCCGACTTATATAGAGGAGAAGAACAAATTCCGAATAATAACATTGAGGTAAACACAGCAGAAGAGATATCTACAATAGTTATCGAAAATGCCATAAAAAAGCTGAAAAACCGAAAATCTCCTGGTATTGATGATATAACCAACGAAATGATCAAATATTCAGGTACACCATTGGTCACTGAACTACAAAAAATGTTTAATAGGATCCTTAAGTATTGTGAAATCCCAAAAGAGTGGAGAATAAGTATAACAGTACCGATATTCAAGAAAGGTCAAAAAACAAACCCCGAAAATTACAGAGGAATATCACTATTAAGCTGTGTACTTAAGTTGTTCACAAGTATCTTGAGGAATTTACTCCATCGTTATATTGAAAACAGAGAGGAACAACAAGGCTTTCGTAATAACCGCTCAACTACGGATGCTATATTTGTGCTGAGACAACTGAAAGAAAAGTCAATAGAATATAACAACCCAGCATATGTATGTTTTGTAGATTTGACCAAAGCATTCGACAGAGTCGTGCTGAAAGACGTTGTAAATATTTTAATAGAGAAAGCTGTCCCACCATCTATAATTAAGACAATAGAGAATATCAACACAGATGGAAAAACAAGAATAAAAGTAGATGGGAAACTAAGCAAAGAAATATCAGTCACAACGGGAATAAAACAGGGAGATAGTCTGAGCCCTTTCTTATTTAATTTAATTATGGACAAGGTGATAGAGGATGTGGTTTCTGTGGGTGTGGGATACAGAATGGGCAAGAATCTCGTCAACATTATATGCTACGCAGATGATGCAACGCTCGTTGCTGAAACGGAGGATGACCTGCAACAGCTACTAAACAGATTCCATACAGCAGCCAGGAGATACAATATGATATTGTCCATATCAAAAACAAAGTGTCTAACTATAGACAATCTCTGATATGCAATCTACTCGTAGACAGCGAACCAATCGAACAGGTCACAAAATTCAAATACTTGGGAGTCGACATTTCCAGCAGCAGTGACTTATATGAGGAAGTCAAATCGCAAACAGACAAGGCAGCGGTCGTTGCTGGCTGTTTGAGAGATACTGTCTGGAAAAACAAACACATGCTAACAGAGAGTAAAACCCGAATTTATAAAACATGTGTGCGACCCATTATGACTTATGCGATTGAGGCCAGAGCGGACACCGTTAGAACAAAGAGCCTGCTCCGGACGACAGAGATGAGAACCCTACGCTCCATCGCGGGTTTCACCCTTTTGGATCGGATGCGGAACACCGATATAAGACAGATCTGTGACGTTAGGGATATTGTCAGATGGTGCAGGAGCCGTAGACGATTCTGGCGGGACCATGTGGCGAGAATGGGAGACAACAGATTGCCCAAAATTATCTCCCAACAAATAAACTTTGGCAATCGACCACGAGGTAGACCACCCAAGAGATGGAGAGATAGCTGGAGCTCGGCGTCACAAGAGGCCTTGAGGGATGGGCAAAGTTCCTGAAAAAAAACAGGTGTCAACCTAAAATAAGAAGAAGAAGAAGATATATATATATATATATATATATATATATATATATATATATATATATATATATATATATATATATATATATATATATATATATATATATATATATATATATATATATATATATATATATATATATATATATATATATATATATATATATATATATATATATATATATATATATATATATATATATATATATATATATATATATATATATATATATATATATATATATATATATATATATATATATATATATATATATATATATATATATATATATATATATATATATATATATATATATATATATATATAAATCAACACATACCAACAGATATCTCCACGCATCGTCGAACCATCATCCAGCACAAATCGCCTCTGTAGCAAACACCTTGGTAACACGATCATTAAGGATAGCCGACTCCGAAAACATTCAAAACGAATTATAGTATCTTAAAAACACGCTACGAAATAACGGGTGTTCTAATTTTACGATAAATAATGCAATAAAAAATCAAACTAATAAAAATTTTAATAAAAAAGATACGTCAACTAAAGTAAAGCCACTCGCCATATATATATATATATATATATATATATATATATATATATATATATATATATATATATATATATATATATATATATATATATATATATATATATATATATATATATATATATATATATATATATATATATATATATATATATATATATATATATATATATATATATATGCCATGTTTGGGGTAAGACGACAGTATCCGTTTACCCCAAACATGGCAAAATATTTTATATTTAAATAAATTCGACAATAAAAACAAAATAATTGAAACAAATAAAATAGATGAAGAAACTACTAAATACGAAAAGCGTATCACGCGCAGCCAAACAAAACAAGCGACAGCCATAGCGCGCGGGAGTACCACCACCCACCACCCACCCACGCAACAGCCGTAACGGTAACTACACGTGGACACTAGCGCCACGCTACCGGAGTCGCAGCACTTTTGGAACTTCATCACTTAACGGTCGGTGCCATAGAAAAGAGAACTTATTTAGAAGGGAAACTTCGACTTTTTTTTGATCCCGCGCTTTTAGCGCCATCTCTGTTTGTAGAAGGGAAACTTCGACTTTTTCTTTAATGCCGCGCTTTTAGCGCCATCTCTGTTTGGTCCCCGAAAGTGTTACTGGAATCCAGTAATAATAATAATAATATTACTGACCTTCCCCAGTGTTTAAGATTAAAAGACTGAATTTTGTTTTTTGGGAGAATTTCATTACCAAAAAATTCTAGGTATAAATCACTTTTTATAAAGAAAAATTATAAAAAAATATTTTTACTATAATGCAAAAAAAGACATTTTTCCCAAAAAATCAAAGAATCAGTGTTTTAATCTTGAACAGCAGAGATAGCAAATTGTTTTTCTAGAAAGTTTTCTTTTTCTCTCTAATTGAGTTATGAAAATAAAAGAATATTTAAAACAAAGTAATTATATATTGTAAACTATATCATACCTACAATGTTTGTATTCATTAAACAATATAATTAAATCTTAATATTATGTAGTAGACAAAAATACTATGGACTTATAAATTTCTTCGTGGATTCATGGGTTGAACTGTATAAATTTTCATGGAATATCGCTCAGTCTGCCGAGTCTGCTCAAAGTCAATTCTGAAAAACAAAACACCATTATATTACATACATAAGCGCATTGAACTATTAGTTTTCTAGTATTAATAATGTTGTCAACTTGGAATTGATAAAATAACTATATTTATAAAGTTTTTGCCAAATTTCTAACCAGAGTAAAATATCACCACTACATGCAATTGTTTTAAAAATATTGCTAGTACTATCATTTATAGATATCGGATCAACTTGTTACTAACAAAAATATTGGATTATCGATAAAATAAGTTGTTTCATTAAAATTGATACATCGAATAAATTTCAAAGTGACATACAACATAACCTCTAAACAAAAACGGTAATAATATTATTTTACCTGGGGCAAATATTGAATGCATCTTATTTATTCCTCTTTGTTTTTCTTAATTTCCATCTATAATAGATGACTTTCTCAAAATATACTACATATTTTGTATTTTTTCACTCACACAAAAAAATATCCGTTGGAACATAATGTATCACAGTGTATAATTGCCTTTGTTTAGTAAAACAAAATACTTCATATGCATTTTCGATAATATAAGTGCAAAACTGGAACACTAGCACCAATCGATTTCAGATAAATTTGAAAATTCGTAAATTTTAAAATAAAAACATTGATGTTATCAAACTTTCCATTAAAACTGTTGGTTGTTGGTTGACCTCACACCACTTTTTAGATTTGAAATGGGTGCTTCTAATTGGTTGAATAACTAAAACAAGCATAGACAAAATAATATTTGTACCATAAACAAATGTAGGAACCTACCTACTCGTTTTTTATTTTAATCGGTTAGTAAAAAAACTGGTAGGTAACTGAATAGTAAACCTGCCATAATTGACACTACTGCCATCTATACAAAGTCCCCGAAGGGGATAGAGGGGGGGAAGGGGTAATTTAATACTTTTTTCCAATGTACTGAGTTTCCAGACGGTGGTCGGTGCCCGAAGCAAGCGGACGTATTTACGACGACCACGTAACGCATATAAAATAGTCGGTAAATGTTCATCCCAACGATTATGAGGTTGACCTTGTAAATAAATACGCAGCGCTTTCTTAATTTCTTGGTTTCTACGTTCTGTAATATTCGCTCGTGGATGGTACACTGCCGTTGTCCAGTGCAAACATTGCCATCTATCTAGTGCGCTGGTCTACAAACGATTCTTAAAATTAGTGGCATTATCCGACAAGATTAATAATGACTACCCAACATTAATAATGTATAATAATTTAAATATGTGAAACTTTATAATTGGCTATTTATTTTGTATTCTCATTTGAAATTAAGTATTATAAATGTATAGCTATTAAGTTTCCAAACAAATAAAAAATAAAAAATAAAAATAAAGATCGCTTTTGGATATCCGTAACGAGAGAATTCGTCATCTTCTAATATTTTAATTATAATTAGAGCTCTACTCGACCGTACCGCAAACGCTTCCACCCATCGTGTATATAAATCCGTTACTACTACAATAAAACGCTTGCCGTGTGTGGATATGGGATAGGGTCCCATCAAATCGACTGCGCATACGTCAAATGGTTTATGTACGTGAGTATTACCTAATGGGGCCGCAGGACGGGTCGGTACGGCTCGCGATAGAGCACACGTCATACACGCTCTCACATATTGTTCAACGTCAGTACGCATGTTCGGCCAAAAGAAATGGCGTGCCGCAGCCCGAGTCGTTTCTTTAGCTCCGGGATGACCTGCCACACGATTATCATGGTACGTAGATATAACCTTCAAAACCATCGATCGGGGTACAAATAAACGCATATCATCATCCGCAAATTTTCTCCAAAGATAATCACCCAATAACGCATAATCACGTAAATATTGTTGTTCGTGATGTGCTGTCGATGTATTTGGTCGAGATAATAATATACGCAACCTATTTATACGTCGTTGTACGTCGGTATCTCTTTTCTGTCGTAACCGTATTTCATCCGCAAGACTTAGATCTAATACCTCAACATCGTCGGATGACTCAACCGCGTCCGGCTGGTCCTCCGTCACCGCATCATCTTCCGTTTGATGTACTTGTGCCGTTATCTCATTCGTTTCCGTTGATGGGTACATCATGCGACTTAAATCTTTTGTATCTGCCTCCGTTAATATTGGGGACGATTCGGGATTTCGGGATAACGCATCAGGGAGTTCATTTTTACGACCGGGACAATGTTCAACTATGAAATCAAATTCCTGCAAAAGGAGTGCCCATCTGATGAGCTTTGCCCTATCATTTTTCGCCGTATTCAACCACGTTAATGCTTTATTATCCGTACGTAGCTTAAACGATCGTCCTTCTAAATACGGACGATATCTCTTAATGGCCCATACGGCCGCAAACGCTTCCTGCTCATTTGAATGCCATTTTTGTTCGACAAGTGAAAAACGCATACTCGCATATGATATAACATCCCGTTCTCCGTCAGAGCGTGGATGATATAATACGGCCGCAATACCTAACTTACTTGCGTCTGTTTGTAATAAAACAATTTTAACGGTTGTGACATAGCCAACTTAATATTACGCATAGCGGTGTCGGCTTGGCTATTCCACCGATACGGCCGATTAACTTTTAATAAATCGGTTAACGGAGCAGCAATCTCAAAGAATCGCGGTACATACTCTCGTAACCAATTACACAGTCCTAAGAAGCCACGTAGTTCTTTACGAGTTCGCGGAGCTGGTGCAGAGAAAATCTCCTTGCAATGAGACATTTGAGGATAATTTCCTTCCGCAGTAACAACATGTCCCAAATACTCTATTTCTGACGTGGTTAATTTACATTTATCAGGCGAGCATTTCAACCCGAACTGATCTAACCTTTCAAAAAACCAGTCTTAAGTGATGGAGATGACTCTCCCAGTCAGAAGAATAGATGACAATATCGTCTATATAAACAATACAAAATTCTCTTAAATAACCGGCAAGAACTTGCTGACACATCGCTTTCTGGAAGCAGCTCGGGGCTCCCTTAAGTCCGAAGGGCATAACCTTAAATTGATATAACGCACCGTCAGGAGTTGAAAATGCCGTATAAGGTTTAGAGGCAGGATCGAGAGGCACTTGCCAGTACCCCTTTGTTAAATCTAACGTGGAAAATATCTTTGCGTTCCCGAGATCCTTTAATGTTTCATGGATGACCGGTAAAGTGGAGACCTCGCCCTCGGTGACGTAATTTAGCCGACGGAAGTCTACACAGATACGATAATCATTATCTCCCTTTTTCGGAGCCATCACGATAGGAAAACAATACGGAGATCTACTCGCTTCGATTACGTCATCAGTTAACATTTCTTCGATTTGTTTATGTAAGTTACGTTTCTTAGCGTCTGATAAACGGTACGGTGGGATACGAATGGGTGTCTCATCTTTCAACCGGATAACGTGCGGCTGCAAGCGAGCAGGGCCTGCATATGGGGTAAATAAAGCATTAAATTCTCGCAATATTTTATGCAATTCAATTCTTTTCGCATTAGATAAGTCGTTCGTAATATTTGGTAACTGTACGTTAGTTAAATTTGGTTGACGCTTCGTCGAATGAAAATATGCCGTAATTCTTTCTTCTTGCCGAAATACAATGCTCCACGAATAAAATCAATAACGCCGTGTTCCTCTATTAACCAATCTATACCCTTATTACGTCATCTCGTAGGCCGTCGACTACTAAAAATTCATTTCTCATCTTAACATCTGCTATCGAGCAGTCTATTTCCGCTTTCGCTACTACCGTCATTTTGGCCGAAGCATGTGCAAGATTTAAACTCTTTACGTCACAAAATTTTCTTCTATACTTGTGTACTAAATCCGCACGAATTAAACTGTGAGAGGCGGCAGAGTCTACTAACGCTACATAGAGACGATCATCGATCGTCACGTTTATCCGTGGGAGGCTAACTTTACCAATCGCACATACACCGTCTATTTTATGTTCTAGTTCGCAAATTCCGTCACTGTACACCTCTTCGTACCTACTCATCACTTTCGCCATCTCATTACTACCCAGCGCAACTACTGCCGTACCTAACTTGTGATCCGGCGCGACAACCGGTTTCCTCTCTTCGATCTCCTCTGACGCAGCTACCAGCTTCTCATCATCCGACGTACCTGACGCAACTATCAACTCCCTATCGTTCAACATATCTACCAACTCTACCTCCGACGCGAATTTCGAACTATCTCGTATGTAACCTGCCTTCTCATTATTAGCCTCCACGGTTTCAATACTATCCTCATCATCTTCTCTATGCACATCAGCCTCTACCACCATCTCAGTAAAACCTACAGAGTTTTGATCGCCTATTTCTACCATTACTTCATCAACAGATTCAATCTTTTCATTATTAGCCTCCACGATCTCAATGCTATCCTCGTCATCATCCTCTCTATGCACATCAGCCTCTACCACCATCACAGTAAAACCTACAGATTTTGATCGTCTTTTTCTAAAACTACTTCATCAACAGACTCAATCATATTAATAGCCTCCCGTGAGGTAGATAAATTTTCTATAACATTCTCATTATCAGTACAGGGCGCCAGTTCCACGTTTGTTAACCTGGTGGAACGCAGGTTTAATTTCTTCGGGAGCCCGCGACAGGTCGAGGTCCGTAATTTATGTTCCTGTTGGGGCGGCGAGCGTTTCCCGATGTCGATGCGATAAACTCGTTTCTTTCCACGCAATCTTTATTAAAATGACGACCAGGGCAAAATTGACATTTTGGTAATTGCATTCTGTTTACCGGGTTATTATTGTTCGGGCGCGAATTTGCATTACGGCTGTTGTTTGGACGCATATTATAATTATCCTGCCGGAACGTTGGGGTATTATAGTTAACACTGCATTCGCGAGAATTATCACGTTGGGTATTTCTATTTTCATGATTACGTTCGGCAACTGGCTGAAATAACGTTTGTCGGGGGAAATCAATCATCATAACTTTTTCTTTAAGCGACGTGAACGTAAAATTTCCGAAAATCACTCCAACGTCTAAAATGCTGCGATACGTGTCTCTCATCAGATATATTAAGTCGGCGCATGTAGCATCCGACGGAGCCGTCCCAAAGAGCCGCATATGAACCGCTTCCTTCCGCTTAAGGAATGCTATTCCACCCTCATCCGCACGCTGACGGTCACCATAATAATTAGCCATAAGCGAAGACCGGGCAACGTCTATTCCGTATCTACCAATTAAAAAACCTTTAAATTCATCCCATGTCCATTTACCCTGCGCATGAGGAGACCACCAACGCTTGGCTTCTCCTCGCAACCTCTGAGACGCACGGCCGACCATTGACGCAGGAGAACAAAACATGTGGCCGAAAAACGCTTCGCATGCCGTGATAAATAAAACAGGGTCTTCTTCTGGAAGACCGCTGAACGTATCTTCCAGTTCGCGACGTTGTAAATATGTGAATAAATGTTCAATTCCAGGGCTATCGTTTCTTGGGGGTTCTGGAAAATCGCGGCTAACATTATCATTTGTTCTTGCCCTAGTAACCCGTCTACTATCTCCTCCGCCGCCATCGTTTTCGCGCTCTACTACTCCGAAAATAAGATATTTGAATAAACGAAAAATAAGTTGAAATAACATTTTTTCAATACGAGAAATAAACAAACGAAAAGAAAACGCTCAAAACCTCAGGGTGGTTCGATAAAAACTACTGTTTTTAAAAATGGCTACACGTTGGATAGCGCCAAATTGTTATCGCATATAACAAAAAAGAGCGTTGATAAAAGTGTTTAAATGCCGGCTAGTCAATGTAAATCAAAATATAGTGGAGACGAAAGAACGTGTTGAGAGTATAAAATAAAACAATGCTTAAATTGACAGAAATACACGCGTAATAGTAATTATCGGTTAATAAAAATTGCTGTAAAATTAAGAAGAAAATTAATTAGAAAACCAGTGATGACGGCCGCTGAAAAGGATTATTACATACAGGAAATACACGTGGAACAGAGAATAACAGTGCTGAAAAGAATAATTAAATGCGTGAAATGCACGTGTAATATTGATGACAAATCTGCTAAACTAAATTACGAAGCGAAACGTTCAGAGCAAAGAAAACAAATAATAATAAATCAGAAAGATCTTACCAAACTGCTGCTCTCGTAACGGGTCTGTAAAGGAAACACTTACACTACATATCACTTTTTATTAATTGAAAATAACTTAAAACTATCTTAAATTCACCCCTCGTTGGTTATATGGACCTGAAACACACTTATTCACTATTATGCGATTATTTAAGTTATTTTTATTCTTAAAAGTTATTTTTAATAGTAACTTAAACTATCTTAAATTCACCCCCGTTGGTTATGTATGGACCTGAAACACACTTAGTCACTACCATGCAAATATGAAATTTAATGCTGAGCATCAAGCAGACGCCTCGCAGAGATAAGACTTTTTTCTCAACGTTCGCGGTCTACGTTCGTTTTTAAAAAAAATATATAAGTTATCTTTCGTACGCGTGAGTTAAAATTCGTCTATCCCGGCCGAGCGTCCAACTAGATACTAATTCAAAGCATCTACCGCGTTCACCGCTGAAGGCAACGAGGGAGGAGCCATACCACCGCGTGCCAGGGCGCGTTCTACCATCCACCAATAGGAGGCCTCCATTTAAACTGTCTCGTCGGCCAACAAAGCTGAAAGGTACAAACTTCCAGGAACCTGCAATTAATATAAACTTATTAGAATCACATATTTACAAAATATAAGCATTGTTTAAACACATTAAGGACCCAAAGACCCGTTAATATGATAAAACCATTATAAGATAAAGTTTTCCAAGAATTAAGGTATTTTGTTGAAACAAAATAAAAGATGTTTGGCTTCTTTGCTACCATAACCCATGGTAATATCTTGATCATAATACCTATGTATATATCAACTTAATAGTATATGGACTGCGCCAGCGCCCTCTGGATTTGCAGTTTTTGCAGTTATATCTAGTCTAGAGGAAAACGAACGACGAACAATCCAGAGGGCCTTGACTGCGCGCAAAGGCGTTTTCATAGAAAAGAGAACTTATTGGCGTTTTGCTTGGCAGGTTTTCGGCAAACATGACTTGTATGGAAAAGCCATGTGACTACAGTGTACTAATGGCGACAAGGCATATTTTCATACAAAACACTAATTTTTTTACCGGTTATTTGATGTTCGAACTGAAAAAATTTTAATTGATTTTGAAAGTTTTAAGTTAATATTAAATGGTAAATGTTTTTTTTTGCATAACCTATATTATTCATATCCTACTCATTGTTTATAAATCCATCAATTTGAGATTCACATTCGTCTTCCTTATAATATAATAATCTACTATTAATAAAAATAATTGCTCAATATACATATTTTTAATTTCAGTAGATGACTTGCAAAGTCAAATATTGTCGGAATAGATACTTTGGATAGGCTTTATTTGTAATAGGCTCGTTAACAATGAATTGTTTGTTTTTCTTTTGATCGCAATGATGTATTTTTTTGTATGTATAAATATTCTATAAATACTAAAATCATTAAAATTAAGGGATGAACTCGCTCACTTTCTGTACTATTCGCAAGGAAACAATGTCGTTCTGCACTTGAATCAGCTGTTTATGATGTTTGCTGAAAATGCCGTTCACGCGTGCGGTCCATTCTATTAAGTGTATGCTATTTTCTGTATAAATAAATTTCTTTTCTCTGTACTGATACTCTCCTCCCAAGAGGCTTGGAGGTCGAGCTCACCTTTTTTGAATGTCAATAATGTTATTTGATATTCCACACATAATCGCTGAACAAGATTTGTAAAAAAATCTAAACAAAAGTCGTGGTCTGACGATACACAAATGTCAAGTGTCAGCGCACAAACGTCAGACGGCACGGTCATGTCACAAGATAAAATGATATGATACCCTCCTCCCAAGAGGCTTGGAGGTCGAGCTCTGTAGAAGCATATTTCCTTTGACTCCTTTCCTTACCATTGTCCCCTCACCGATGTATGAGAATTGTCATTTGCTGCAATAATTTTGGGTGACAATAAGTGTCAAGAAAGAAATTAATCAGTACAAGTTTGAAGACCACTGCGTGTGGATGTGTGCACAGAAAAAATAATCTGTGAACCAGGAGTATAGAAGCATCGGTGGGATAGTTTAAAAATACAGTCCACTACCTACCATCTAATACCCATCACCTGATGTTTTCTACAAGCTCACCTTTTTTGAATGTCAAAAATGGAATTTGATATTCCACACATAGTCGCTGAACGAAATTGATAAAAAAAAACTAAACAAAATTTGAAGCCGTGGTCTGACGATACACAAATGTCAACTGTCAGCCATAGAACACACTAACTAAAGAACACAAGCCACCATACATACTTTGTACGCCAATACACTGTACTGTCATCTATACTTGCGGTGTAAAAGCTTTGGGAAGGCGGGACCACCCAGGCGGAATATTTTATTTATTTATTTGTTGTATTGACGCGACCTCTCCTGTTCGCGTTATTTTCTATTTTAAATTCGGCGCCAAATCAGCTTACCACAAACAAACATTTATGGTAAAATAGTGTGTGAAAATTAAAATGTAAGAAAAGAAATTTGACAATAATAACGATAACCTCCAAAATGTGACATTTACGAGTGAAAGATTTTTGACAGTCGAAATTAGACACGCGTCGTGTCTGCACGGACCGCGCTCACTGTGGCCGGAGCAGCTGCAAACCGCACCAGAGGGTGTCGGTTAGGCTCGCTCCACACCGGCAGCCATGGATGTCGAGATGGATCGGCGCACCACCATTCGGCGAGAGAGCCGCTTTCCTGGACCGAAGCGGGTGCTGAGTTTGGAAAGTGTTCCAAACGCTGTTGGGTCGCGCTGGACCCTGGAGCGACGGCCTGCGTCTCCTTGAGACTCGCGCCGCCGCTGTCGCTCCCGCCAGTCACCCAACCGGCATCTGCCGGTGTCTGGGACCCGAGGTTGCTGTCGCCGATAGCCTTGCCCCTTCGCCCATCGACGACGATCCATTCCGGCATTGGTGGTGCATCAGCACGCCCATGGCCGAGAAGAGAAAATTATGTGTGCCCCAAAACAATACTTGTGACATTATTTTATTTTATGTGACAATATTTCGGCTGTGTGATTTTAATTTATTTATTTTATTGAATCCATTTTAACGTGTGACGTCCAATATTGACTCTATTTAATTTTGATTTGTGACGTCCTAATTTATTACCAATTTTAATTATTTATTTTATTTCAAATTTTATCTTGTGACATGACCGTGCAGTCTGACGTTTGTGCGCTGACACTTGACATTTGTGTATCGTCAGACCACGGCTTCAATTATCGTTTACTTTTTATGCATCTCGTCCAGCGAGGTAATGTGTGGAATATCTGATTCCATAACAGACATTGGAAAAAGGTGAGCTCGACCTCAAAGCCTCTTGGGAGGAGGGTATCAATTGGCACCCAGTAACGTGAGGCAGAATCAGAAGCTCTTAGTGTCTGATTTTTGTGTCAAGAGAGGCACAACTTATCCGCGACCCTGATATTTAAGAAAAGAAATTCCTCCGTTTCCGAATTCGGGAGAAAATTCGGTGGCGCTCAACAATTCACCAGGTTTCACCCCAGGCTTAATGCAGCCTAGTTGGAGGCCCATGTCGTTGTTGTTTGTCTGGCTGATTTCGCGTCGAGAAAGCAGGGAGGATTGACGCGACCTCTCCTGTTCGCGTTATTTTCTATTTTAAATTCGGCGCCAAATCAGCTTACCACAAACAAACATTTATGGTAAAATAGTGTGTGAAAATTAAAATGTAAGAAAAGAAATTTGACAATAATAACGATAACCTCCAAAATGTGACATTTACGAGTGAAAGATTTTTGACAGTCGAAATTAGACACGCGTCGTGTCTGCACGGACCGCGCTCACTGTGGCCGGAGCAGCTGCAAACCGCACCAGAGGGTGTCGGTTAGGCTCGCTCCACACCGGCAGCCATGGATGTCGAGATGGATCGGCGCACCACCATTCGGCGAGAGAGCCGCTTTCCTGGACCGAAGCGGGTGCTGAGTTTGGAAAGTGTTCCAAACGCTGTTGGGTCGCGCTGGACCCTGGAGCGACGGCCTGCGTCTCCTTGAGACTCGCGCCGCCGCTGTCGCTCCCGCCAGTCACCCAACCGGCATCTGCCGGTGTCTGGGACCCGAGGTTGCTGTCGCCGATAGCCTTGCCCCTTCGCCCATCGACGACGATCCATTCCGGCATTGGTGGTGCATCAGCACGCCCATGGCCGAGAAGAGAAAATTATGTGTGCCCCAAAACAATACTTGTGACATTCTTTTATTTTATGTGACAATATTTCGGCTGTGTGATTTTAAGTTATTTATTTTATTGAATCCATTTTAACGTGTGACGTCCAATATTGACTCTATTTAATTTTGATTTGTGACGTCCTAATTTATTACCAATTTTAATTATTTATTTTATTTCAAATTTTATCTTGTGACATGACCGTGCAGTCTGACGTTTGTGCGCTGACACTTGACATTTGTGTATCGTCAGACCACGGCTTCAATTATCGTTTACTTTTTATGCATCTCGTCCAGCGAGGTAATGTGTGGAATATCTGATTCCATAACAGACATTGGAAAAAGGTGAGCTCGACCTCAAAGCCTCTTGGGAGGAGGGTATCAATTGGCACCCAGTAACGTGAGGCAGAATCAGAAGCTCTTAGTGTCTGATTTTTGTGTCAAGAGAGGCACAACTTATCCGCGACCCTGATATTTAAGAAAAGAAATTCCTCCGTTTCCGAATTCGGGAGAAAATTCGGTGGCGCTCAACAATTCACCAGGTTTCACCCCAGGCTTAATGCAGCCTAGTTGGAGGCCCATGTCGTTGTTGTTTGTCTGGCTGATTTCGCGTCGAGAAAGCAGGGAGGATTGACGCGACCTCTCCTGTTCGCGTTATTTTCTATTTTAAATTCGGCGCCAAATCAGCTTACCACAAACAAACATTTATGGTAAAATAGTGTGTGAAAATTAAAATGTAAGAAAAGAAATTTGACAATAATAACGATAACCTCCAAAATGTGACATTTACGAGTGAAAGATTTTTGACAGTCGAAATTAGACACGCGTCGTGTCTGCACGGACCGCGCTCACTGTGGCCGGAGCAGCTGCAAACCGCACCAGAGGGTGTCGGTTAGGCTCGCTCCACACCGGCAGCCATGGATGTCGAGATGGATCGGCGCACCACCATTCGGCGAGAGAGCCGCTTTCCTGGACCGAAGCGGGTGCTGAGTTTGGAAAGTGTTCCAAACGCTGTTGGGTCGCGCTGGACCCTGGAGCGACGGCCTGCGTCTCCTTGAGACTCGCGCCGCCGCTGTCGCTCCCGCCAGTCACCCAACCGGCATCTGCCGGTGTCTGGGACCCGAGGTTGCTGTCGCCGATAGCCTTGCCCCTTCGCCCATCGACGACGATCCATTCCGGCATTGGTGGTGCATCAGCACGCCCATGGCCGAGAAGAGAAAATTATGTGTGCCCCAAAACAATACTTGTGACATTCTTTTATTTTATGTGACAATATTTCGGCTGTGTGATTTTAAGTTATTTATTTTATTGAATCCATTTTAACGTGTGACGTCCAATATTGACTCTATTTAATTTTGATTTGTGACGTCCTAATTTATTACCAATTTTAATTATTTATTTTATTTCAAATTTTATCTTGTGACATGACCGTGCAGTCTGACGTTTGTGCGCTGACACTTGACATTTGTGTATCGTCAGACCACGGCTTCAATTATCGTTTACTTTTTATGCATCTCGTCCAGCGAGGTAATGTGTGGAATATCTGATTCCATAACAGACATTGGAAAAAGGTGAGCTCGACCTCAAAGCCTCTTGGGAGGAGGGTATCAGTATTACATTTCTCCTTTGCATATTCATCCTCCATAATGTTTGTATAACATATTTTTTTCAAGTTATTCAAGAATTATAAAGAACAATACACAAAGGAGCAATGAATAATTAATTTAGGTAAATTATTTAAGTAAAAAAAACTTTATTTTTATTTTTTATTAGTAATAAAAACAATATACATACATATGACGAAATACACAAATATACTAATACAATAATAACTTGTGTAGTGAAAATAGAAAATATAATTAATTAGCTCAATTTCAAACAATGTGTTTAGATCGCGAATGAACGGAAAACGGAGTTGTTTCTATGTCAAATCCTCTGAGTTACAAGAACCGACACTGCAATAGTAATGGGATTCTTTCTTCAAATTTTCCATTGTCTTTTTTACACAACAAATAAAACACTTATTTTATTTACTTCAGCGTGACGCAGTTCTTCATTTCAACATAAAATGATCCATCCATCGTAACAATGTCCTTGATCGCGAATGGACGAAAAACGGAATTGTTTGTGTCAAATCCTTTGAGTTACACGAACCGACACTTTAATAGCAATGGGATTGGGATTTTTTCTTCAAGTTTTCCATTTTTTTAACACAATTCGATAAAATTTAACGGCAACAGCAATGACAACGATGGTCAAACAAAAATGGCAATTCATTCCCAACTGTTTTCAACGCGTTGAAAATATTGCCATATAGGGAAATCTGTTCCCATAATGCATTAGTAAAATTTTAATATAACATAATGATTTGATGCTTTTTAATATTCATAAAACATAGAAGTATTCATTTTTTTATTTAAAAACTATTTCGAAAGTAAAAAATATGTTTTTTTAATACCAAACTATAAAAAATAATAATAAAATTAATAACATGCGTAAATTTTTTTTTTTTTTTACTAATGGTATCAACGATGAGTGCCGCCGGTGGCGCCGTCTGAGAAGTGCGGTCCTCATTAAAAAGTGGAAAAAAAGACAGACAGATATATGTCTATCTCAGTCTATCTGGCGTCAATTATTTGTTCTAGGCTTGCGGGCCCTGCTGTCAGCGCACAAACGTCAGACGGCACGGTCATGTCACAAGATAAAATGTTGAAATAAATAAAATTGTCAATAAATTAGGACGTCACAAATTAGGATAGATAGTCAATATTGGACGTCACACGTTAAAATGAATAAAATAAGACAAATAACTTAAAAACAACACACAGCCGAAATATTGTCACATAAAATAAAATTGTCACATATATATAGTTTTCTGGGGCACACATTATTTCCTCTTCTCGGCCATGGGCGTGCTGATGTACCGCCAATGCCGGAATGGACCGTCGTCGATGGGCGAAGGGGCAAGGCTATCGGCGACAGCAACTTCGGGTCCCAGACAACGGCAGATGCCGGTTGGGTGACTGGCGGGAGCGAACAGCGGCGGCGCGAGTCTCAAGGAGATGCAGGCCGTTGCTCCAGGATCCAGCGCGACCCAACAGCGTTTGGAACACTTTCCAAACTCAGCACCCGCTTCGGTCCAGGAAAGCGGCGCTCTCGCCGAGTGGTTGTGCGCCGATCCATCTCGGCACTCCAGGTGTCACATCCATGGCTGCCGATGAGGAGCGAGCCTAACCGACACCCTTTGGTGCGGTTTGCAGCTGATCTGGCCACGAGGGATGCGGCCATACATCCCTCGGCCGTCCAGTGAGCACGGTCCGTGCTGACACGACGCGTGTCTAATTTCGACTGTCATCTGTCACATTTTGGAGGTTATCGTATTATCGGCTGTGTGTGATTTTTATTTAATTTCTTTACTGACATTATTTTAACGTGTGACGTCCAATATTAAATTTGTGACGTCCGATATTTATTTCTTTAAATTTGTGACGTCCTAATTTATTACCAATTTTACTTATTTATTTTATTAGAAATTTTTATCTCGTGACATGACCGTGCTGTCTGACGTTTGTGCACTGACACTTGACATTTATGTATCGTCAGACCACGGCTCTTAATAACACAGATTTCCATGCTTCTATTGCCTTCTGCTTCTCATGTACCTAAGTACACCTTCCACCGGCTAACTGTCTGTTATCTTCTAATGTGTCGATCAGCATGGTCACCTGTCCTTATGATACTCTCTTTTTGTTCATTCTAAATAACAAGGAATTATTCATAAAAAAATGTTAATCCATGATATTACCCAAACAAACATGTTTGCGTGTCAATTTTACCAGAATAATCACTTCCATAACAAACAAATCGTATCAATAACATAGCAAAAAGTATCGGTAATAGTATAGTTGAAATACCATTTCACAAAATTGAGTCGTTTGACATAACACCATTTTAAATCCATGTTATTTAAAATATGAAAATATATAAAAAGCATGGGGTAAGTAAGCTACGAATTACAAAACAATTAATGAAAATAGAGTATATACCTTGCTAAATATTAATAAAATAAACAAAAACACACGATTAGCTGTCAAAAACTGAGAATGACGGGTAAATGTAGGAGATTGCCGTATGTAAATTAAACTGGATGTAGAAATTTTATTTACATATGGCAAATTTATACTTAAGTTTGGGTTGCGCCCCCTTCAGTTTTCTCATGGAGTTAACACCGGAAAACTCCATACAAAATACTTAATTCAAAGATTTCTCAGGAGTTAAGACAACTTTTGGTGTTTCATATAAAATCAGCCTCCATAAGTAGTTATACAGTTTTTGTTTAGTAAATTAGTTATTAATTTAGGTAAATGGCATTTTGTTCAATCAGAGAGTATACAAATCTGCATCAAGGAATAAAAACAGGAATATAATTAATTTGTAAATATGTATTACAAATTATCAAATTGTATATTCGTTTGAGAAGGAATATTTCAGTGAGTAGGACAGATGAGCGGTCGCTGATATTGGCCATTATGGCAAATACCAGAACTGCTATGGGCGTATTCAACTTTTAAAAACAATGTTCACAATTTGACAATCGAAACAAGTCTTCAAGTTTTGAGAAGAGGTCTTCTTACTTGTCAACAGTTTTCCTATAACACAGAACAAAAATATAATTATACCTCACAAATTTGGAAATTAAATAATCTAAACGGCACTTCTATTGGTTATTATAACCATACAATGTTTTATAAAATAAAATCCCGATCGACCAGCCAAACACCAACACGTAAACCAGCTGATAGCTGTCAAAACGAAAATTCGTGTTGATAAATAGACACTTTTTAACATTTGGTGTAGTACCATTGATTACCATAATAACCCTTATGCCTGATTTATACGTTGGTATAGGCGCGGCCAACGTCTCGGCGAGCGTGGAAACGGCTTAAAAGTCTACACTATTTACATGCTCGCGAGCCCGTCAGTATACTTGAGTCTACAATCTGAATCTACCCGTTTGCATTCTGTTTCCGGTTGGCTCTCTGATTGGTTGAGATCTCGTAGTATTAAGTCAAATGAGCTGTGAAATTTTATATTAAATGCGAAAAATTAAAAGAATATTATATATTTAATTTATAATAATTTATAATTCAATTTATAAAGCAACTCGCTCACGCGAGTCGCTATTATTATTATACACAAACTTAAACCTAACCTAAGAATGCAGAAAAGAAACTCAGGGGCTAGACGCTACTGTCAGTATGCTTTGAAGCGGCAAACATGATGGACGTTGAGGTTATGTCGGCCATAACTTTCGGCCTTACGTATATTTATTATAATATAGGATTTTTTCAATTATCTCTACATGTACATGTTCTTAATCAAACAATGGACATTTTTCAATAATTATTATTTAAAAATTCTAAAAGAAATGCATATCAAATTATAAAAAAAATATTTTAATCATTATTTATTTATTTGGGTTGTTCTAATTGTATGCCAATACCTATACTAATTTGGCAAACCTATACATGCATACAAACATGCATTCATACATACATACATGCAACTAGTATGTATATACTATTTTATTTAATTTTTCAATAAATTCACTATTTGATATTAATTTTATGCATATGATGTATTAATTAATAAATAAAATAACATGATTGAATAAATGTATTTTACTATAAAACATATAAATAAATATAAAAATATTAAAATGAATGTTTTCACATCATAACATATTTAATCCTAAATAATTCATAATCAGATAAACTATAATCATAAATATAACTTTGAATATTCAAATTCCAGGTGTAAAATACGTGTTATTATAAATTTGGATGTCAGTTGTCAAAATTCCGATACGTCTTTCCAGTAGCGACGGGGAAAAATGAGTGATCCGTATTATTTGACCGGATCATTAAATTGAATCGGTGACTCACGGTTCACGTTGCCACAACGATCCGCTCATGACCCAGACATCACTCCCACACTTTCTATCTCATAGAAAATATATCGTTAGAATGCGATACACATACCGACTCATGGCAATCATCGATTCACAACTAATTCATTAAGGTTCATATAATCTAATTCATTGCGGTTCTTATATATGTTAAGCAATTTTGACCGCAACATACTTTGAAAAACAAATACGTAACGTCTATAATTGAATATACTATTTTGAAGGCGATCTTCGATTCACGACTAATTCATTATGGTTCATAAAATATTTAAGCAATATTGACCATTAAGTACATTGAAATGCAAACATTTTAACGCCTACATTTGCATATCATATTTTGAATCGGTTTTGTTTTCTCTGTCATATTACGTACATGTTATGTACGATAGATAAGGATAGCTATATTTGAATCATATTGAATCGAAGAGCGAATTGATGATCCGCATAAATTTCATGAATCGATTTTAAAAGACAGGATCATACAAAAATATCGAACTTTGCACCACTACTTTCCAGCGCCAGAGCTCAAACGATTCACAGATTAGCGACGGGGAAAAATGAGTGATCCGTATTATTTGACCGGATCATTAAATTGAATCGGTGACTCACGGTTCACGTTGCCACAACGATCCGCTCATGAACCAGACATCACTCTCACACTTTCTATCTCATATAAAATATATCGTTAGAATGCGATACACATACCGACTCATGGCAATCATCGATTCACAACTAATTCATTATGGTTCATAAAATCTAATTCATTGCGGTTCTTAAATATGTTAAGCAATTTTAACCGCAACATACTTTGAAAAACAAATACGTAACGTCTATAATTGAATATACTATTTTGAAGGCGATCTTCGATTCACGACTAATTCATTATGGTTCATAAAATATTTAAGCAATATTGACCATTAAGTACATTGAAATGCAAACATTTTAACGCCTACATTTGCATATCATATTTTGAATCGGTTTTGTTTTCTCTGTCATTCTACGTACATGTTATGTACGATAGATAAGGATAGCTATATTTGAATCATATTGAATCGAAGAGCGAATTGATGATCCGCATAAATTTCGTGAATCGATTTTAAAAGACAGGATCTTACAAAAATATCGAACTTTGCACCACTATCACAGATTATATGGTAGTATCGATTCTAACCACAGATAATATAGAAGTAAACTTTCAGTATACTTCAGCAGGCTGATTTTGTATAAACACCAGAGGAGAAAAAAGGAGTTAAGTATCATTTTATCTGTGGATTTAGCTCGTTAACACCAATGTATGTATGTTTTTGGTATTTTGTAAGCGAATTTTCTTTCGTTGTCTTAACCGCAATAAAATACTCGGAGTTAAAATTATTTATTTATTTGTAGAATAAGAGTTATCTCCTGTCAAATCACGCGACAAATTTACTTCTATATTTTCTATGCACGCGTGTTTGATATTGTAAAATTGACTAATTATTTGAATTATTTCATCCATAATCAATTACAAGGTGTGTAGGTATTATTTATTGTGTACAATATTCGTACATATTAGTAAACAAATTTATTATTTATTTTTGTATTTTACTTGTTTATACATTCGTTGTTAATTTTTCGAAATTGGTGGTCTTTGAAGGCTTGATATTTCATGAATTCGACGTTTTTCTTCGAGTATAATATATAAAATGAGGATACTAATCACGTTTTGTTGATTTGCAGCATGTCATACTTATTTTTGCGAGCGTTAGATGCGATCTAAGAAGATAGACGTGAGCAGGTTATAAAAAGACGATGACTCCAATCCGTAGGACTTGCCGAACTATGTATTTGTCGGACATTACATAATTAACCATTCATTGTTTGCTGTCGCACAGCAGTTCCGTTGGATCTAAAAGTATGTACCTACAATAACCTATCCTAAATTTGTTCTTGATAACAAATTTAGTGTTTAATATATCACACACTGCATTACATTGTCAGATACATGACATATTACCATTTTCTTTGATAGTTTAATGTATAATATAGTATTGACACCTTCGGTAGACTTCTTTAGACTGCCTTGTTTCTGTGAGCCAACAGATAGCGCCCTTGGAGTGATCTTGTATCATTAAATGGCGTTTTGTAAATTATATTTATTATTATAAATGTGTAAACATATTATCATTCCACGAGAAAAAGAGTTTTTATCAAATATTGCATACAATGTTTATTTTAAATAGAAAATATGCAGCCTAGTTGTTTTAATATGACTACCAAACATTTTGTATGTTTACTCTTTGTATTAGAGAAAAACTTCAAACTGACTCAGCAAAGTGGTCATTTATAAGAAACTCAAAATATATTTTGATCTATAAACATTCCCTAATGTTTTATTAATGATGTTATTAGTTTAGAAATATACTTGTATTTATACTATGAATGCTAATGTATACTCACTTTTATTATTTTCTTTAGGTTCTCACAACACTTTACTTCCTGGTGTCGGGTTCTTACCAAAAGCTGATAGGTTGTGATTAGCATTCACCCTAACTAATCACATGTATTGGTGAGAAGCACGTGACAAGTCATAAAGGGCACAATTAAAATTATGCCCAATATTATCAAATTTCCAAGGATAAGAGTAGCGCAGAACTCAGTCAGATAAAAGTAAGCAATACATTTCAAAAGTACATTCACATGTCAAGCCATATCCCCCATAGAGTACATATATTTACACTTTTTCAGATTTTATTAATATTCTGCTCCAATCAACGTGGCATAGTGGGATAGTGTCCAAACGTCAAAATAGGCCATCATACGTTTCCCGCGTATGTTTTTAGCTTATGTATGATTTTAGCACATAATGTATGATTTTCGAGATGTAAGTTGTATTTAAATTACAGATAAATAAAGTACTTATATGTACTTATTATTAAGTTTTAACGTTTCGAAATTCTGATTATGGTTGTCTTTGTTCAACGCAAAGAAATATCCGACCATCAAAAGTTCCATTCTAGGTAAGACAGGCAGAAGAAATGACTACTATAGCTGCTGTTGCTAAAAATAACGAGAGCAGATAAATATAGCTTGTTATGAATACAATACAAATAACGAGCGCTATGTAATAATTCGTATGCTGCTAAAATTGTAACGATATTTTAAAACGCATGCTTCGCGTAATCGCCTTCGTTTCGCGAATCGCTTCATTGCATGAAAAAACTATAGCTTGGTAGTTTAGTTTGGCAGTGACCAGCATCATAACGTGTCGAACGTTCGTCAGCTCACCATCGCGTGACAAAATTGTAGAATACTAAAACTAAATTAGTTTACCATACGTTGCGAGCGTTCATTATTTATTTATTTATTCAATAAGAACTAAGTTACATACAAAATACAATAAACTTAGGCCCGATATTACAGTCGGCCCTCAACTCATTGAGTTTGTTAAACTCAAGATTAATGTTGGGAGATTGAATCCATTTCCGTATTACAGTGCAATATGACATGTCAGTTACTAAATCTTCAATTATAGACATATTTCACTTTTTATGTGGTTATTATCAGTCAAATTTAAATAACCTCAAATAATACGAAATACAAAACGGGACGCTACGACTTTAAATACCATTGTTTTATTATCCAACATGGTAAATTTAATTTTTTCACCAAAATAATGCTTTTAAATGCCCATGTTCAATACGGCTGTCAGTTTGTTTTGTTGTGTGGCGCCACCGTCGATACAACTAACGCCTTTAGTGATACAACACTGAAACTACACACGTTGCCTAACGCCTCTAGTGATAGAAACTGAAACTACACGAGTTGCCTAGCAAATGACAGTTGACTCACAGTTAAGTACTTAATCTGCCAGAAACGTTGAGTTAAATATTTGTCGTTTTAGTGACATATTTGAGGGAAGATTAGGCCTAAACGGACACTGTAATACGCTATATTTTTGTAAAACTTGAGTTTAGCTCTTAAACTGACACTGTAATACCGGGCCATAGTATCCCCCGATAGGTAGGCGAGTATCTAGGTAAATTGAAACTATTTGCTTTGATGAATCCTTGTTCCATTGCTATTTTATTGTTTTGTTTTAGTTTTAAGTACCTAATTAAAATATTAATATATCGATAACACCAAAATAAACATTGTCCAGACCGACAATTAATGCGTATATTGTATTGAAGACTATCAGAAGAATTGACGCGACCATACTATGACGTCGTGCGCTCTGATTGTTTTTTCTCATAAAATGGCGGACTAACACATTTTGTATTTTTATATTTATAATATTATTATTCACTCCTTTAAAATGAAAATAAGTACATTTTTTAAATCTTTATAACCTATTTTATTTTTTAAAATCATAATTTCAATGATTTTTTTCTTACAGTCATCACACCTATTACATAACATTCTATTTTTTTTAATATATTAATCATATTATGTATATGAATCATAGCAATTATCCCATATGTATATTAGATTCATCATAATACATTGTGTATTTCCATTTCAACCTCATGTAACACTGTACAACTCCCACAAACAATATAATAACATCATTTTATTTTATAATCAAGCAATGAAAGCCACCAAGTTATTTATTTCTGAACGTTAAATATTCTCCACCACGTTACAATACTCGGTGCGTGTTATAACAGATGCGTCAACGATTCAATAGAGCGGATAGCGATATTATTTGGTTTATTGTCCCAAATAAACCAAATAAATCAATAAATAAAAATAGCATGTTAAAAATAAGCAGCATATTCCATATAGCTTGTTATGAAAAAAATAGCCATTTCGAACAACACTACAGTTGACAGTAACAAACACAATTGACAGTAACAATATGGTGACGTCATGCGCTCTGATTGGTGTTTCACATAAAATGGCGGACAAACATATTTTGTATTTTTATTTTAATAATATTAATATTATTCGCTCTTTTAAAATGAAAATAAATATATTTTTTCTAATCTTTATAACATATTTTATTTTATAAAATCATAATTTCAATGATTTTTTCTTACTGTCATCACGCCTATTACTAGAAACATAACATAACCAAAAGAAAGGCCTGTGGCCGCAACGTATAGCAAACTAATTTAGTTTGTTACGCGAATAACAGTTAACACGATTACGCGATGACGACGTGCAAACGTTTGACGTTGAACGAAACGACATGCTACGCTGCTGTTCACTGCCAAACTAATCAATGAAGTTATATTTTTTTCATGCGATGAAATATCGTTATAATTTTAGCAGCATACGAATTATTAGATAGCGCTCGTTATTCGTTCATAACAAGTTATAATTTCCTGCTATCGTTATTTTAACCACCACTAGTTTACACGCTCGCCGAGACGTTGGCCGCGCCTATACCAACGTATTAATCAGGCATTAGATTCTGTGCTTAGAAATTTGAAGGTTGCCATATAAAAAAAATAATCTTTATTGAGAAATAGCAACTACGAAAATGAAAAGTTTTTACCTATAGTATTTCAATATTTTTTATTAATCTGGCAACTTTCATAGATATTCCACCAATGATGTTTTTAGTTTTTACTGCACTTTTGATTTAAAAATAATTTTACGGTTGTGTCAGTTGGTTTTATCCGTTTTATCGTTTAATGGGCGTTAATGTAGAAACGAAGAAAATTGGGAACGTTTTTGAATAGCTATTTGAAATTGTGTGTTATTTAATATTTTAAACATGTACGAATATAGTGATGAAGAGAAGATATTGTTGTACGTATAATCACAACGTTGAATAGTTTTGTCTGAAATTTGATATTGCCTATTCTGATTGTTGTGTATTTCTTTCAGTGACACTGTGGAAAATAAAATTTCAACTAATGGGAAAAAGTTAATTTATTCTTTGAATGACAATTGGAAACTTTTAGGCGTTGATGACATTACAAGACAAAAACGTACCGAAGAATTAATAAAAATTGTCCAAGAACGGTATGATGAAGTTTTGGAGGAGACGTTGGATAAAATCAGAAGAATCAAATCCGAAATTGAAAGTATGTCCTTTTTAGTATAACAGTATTCTTCAGCAACTCGACAGCTCTGATCAACATTTATTTATTGGGGAATAATGACATAATAAATTGTTGAAGTTACAATAAGAAGTTTATGCAAGGACCTGTAAAATTTGATCACATAATCAACGTTTTTTTTTTACTGTCGTAAACACAACAAGTATGATGTGTTAATGGTTTAGTGAACATATCCTCTTTAGGGATATTTGATATACATTGATGCATCCAATTCACTCAATGTTTACAATGCGATACACCAAATCAATCTCCGATATTTTGTAAAGCTATTTAATTACTTGATGCATCAATGTATTTTCACAAAACACCGAATAACTTAAAACCAGCTAATTTCTAGAGAAACAATAGTGTATAGCGACTTAATCCGCCTTGTCTATAGCAAGTTTATTTATGCAATGAGTGAGTTTTAGCAATTGCTGATGGCTATTATATGCCAACATCAAATCCAGAAAACAAAAAAGCCATCACCACTGTCTATCTAGATATGGCGAAGAAATTTTTATAACTGAAAAGTGATTCTAATTGGTTGACTGGCATGGAAATCACTCCGCCGAGCAATGCTGATGGGAACCTGTTTTATTTATTTTTAATTTTTATGTTGGTATACAATAGCCGCGAGTGAGCTGGAAAACGATGAAATCTGAAGATGCTTTTCTGATGAACTTGCTTTAGTTTACTATATACTTGCGAAGTACAGTATAAAGACTCAATGAGAATCCGTTGGAACACCCCAAACATCATACAATTTCTAATAAATACTTGACCATGGTGGGAACATCAGTTCTATCTGAACATTTGTTTACTAAAGTTGCTCAAATCGTTGATCAAATCAGGGGTAGATTGAAAGGGAAGCGTTTAATTAAACTTTTGTTTTTGTTGATTCTTCCAAAAGAACATTGGAAATAATTTTTGTTATAATAATAAAATTAATAAAGAATGATCACATGCGCACATGATCTTTATTTTTTCAATAAACAACACAAAAGTACTCCATTTTGAGAAAATATTGACGTTTCTAACTGATACATCGGATGGATAACATTGATGCAGTATCAGTGTGTAGCATTGAATAAAATAAAAACATTGATGTATTTTTTAAGTGGACATCCCTAATCCTCTTATTTATATTAAAACATATATTTCTTTGATTATTTATATTATTTTGTATTTTCTTTTTAGATCTTAAAAAGGAATCTCATGTTTTGGGTGAACGTTTAAGCATAAAAATTGTAACTTCACCTATCAAAAACGGTACTCCATTACACATCATCAGAGAATCTCTGGAAAATGATTTAGAGAGGCAAGTTACTGCTGAATTTTTATCATAAAATCGTTGAATAATTACCTTGATCCTAGTATATTTTTGAATTGTTTCATTACATATATTTTACTGAATTTGTATTTTATTCAGGTATCGAAAATTAATTGCCAGCAGGGAAGAAAAACTGTTAAAGTTGTACGAGTGGCAGAAGAAATTATGCCACATGCTAGGATGTCCATTGAGAGAATTATCAGAGTGTCCCTTACCAACCGAAGAAGCTCTAGAAAATTTCTCAAACTATCTAAACGCCCAAGAAAAGGAATATGAAACCCGCGTGAATTTTTTTGTTAAGAAACAAGAACAAATTAAAAATCTTCTTAGTAAGATTATTTTATATATATTTATTTAAAAATCATTGTTTGTATATCGTCAGTGGATTCTTGAAATCTGCTATGTGGCAAAAACAAAATTTTACAGGAAACACATAAAACTGTTTAAAAGTTTTAATATATATTTTTTTTAAATTCTAAGTATGCAAATTTGTGTAAAAGAACAAATTACATTATTATTTAAAAAAATAAATATATTTTTTCTAATTTTTTTTATAAAAATACAAGATTTTGCTGTATTTTTGACACATAGTAGGTTTCATCTGATTCTGATTACCTGCCATGTGTCAATATTATCACATGGCCAACCAAGTGAGCACATGGGAGGTTTCGCGGTAAATATAGATAGAAGTTTCAGTGTTCCTAGGTGAAATTTTTTGCAATCAAATAATGATTAGCTTTGTAAATAATAATAATAAATTAATAGTAATTTTCAACAGGGTACCTATGCATAATATGTACCAATCTATATTTATCTACATGTAACAAATATTTTATGTACAGATTTATGGTTTTATATTCTACATACATGCCATCACACCATATCCTTTACTCCATAGCGCCATACTCTTCTATTTTTTCACACATTCTTAGCTTCCTTTACATTCATGCATCGTCTCATACATGCTCGTCGATTTTTCAAGCTTCCTACTTTCAAAATATCTTTTACATGGTCATGCAATCCCTTTCTGGGGCGGCCCCTGCTATTCACTCCATCTCTTACATCCATGTATATTATTTTGATCAGTCGTCGTTCATAATTCATTCTTTCAATATGTCCAAGCCAACTCAAGGAATTCACTATCATTTTACTTATAATACACTTCTTAATCTTTCATTCTCTCCTTATGTCCTCATTTTTCATTCTATCATATATCGTTCTAATACGTACTCTTCTTAGTGATCTCATTTCCACAGCATTTATTCTACTTTCATGCTGCCACGTCCATGTTTCACTGGCATACATCAAAGTAGGCACTACAATTGCATTATGTACGGCAATTTTGGCATCCTTTGAGATGCTTGGATCGGATATTACTGGTCTGAGTGCTTGGTTTATTCAATTAGGTACTTGCCATAACTTTCTTTCAGATCAGGTATTCCATTCCGTTCTCAACATACTCCCCAAGTATAAATATTCCTCTACTTGTTCTAGCCATTCGTTCTCTACATTTATCATACATGTAGTTATACTTTCAGTTTTTTCGAATACCAACATCTTAGATTTACTCACATTCATTCTCAGTCCGTTTTGCAGGCATCCTTCATACACTTTATTCATTGAATAATATAACTCATCCGCACATTCAGCAATCACCACTATATCATTTGCATACATCAAATCATGTAAATTTACAGTACTTAGTGTCAGGCCTATATTTTCATGCTTTAGTGCTCTTACGCAGTGATCAATATAAAGATTCAATAGCCATGGGGATAATACGCAGCCTTGCTTCACCCCCTTATGAATAGGGAACCATGTTGTCAACGCATCCTTGACACGAACACAAGCTATTTTCATACAGAGACGCAACAGTACGTATTAGTTTGCTCTTAAATCCATACATTGATAGGATATCCCACAAATTTTCTCTATCCACTTTATCATATGCCTTTTCTAGGTCTATGAATGCGTAAACAGAAAATTTGTTCGATACATCCTCTGCCCCCTACAAACGCACTTTGAGCATCCCATATCTTGCATTCCGTAAACTTGCATATTCTCTCGTCAATAATTCTTGCAAAAATCTTGCCAACCGAACTTAACAAGCTGATAGCTCTATAGTTTTTGCAGTCGAGTTTCGATCCCTTCCCTTTGAAGAGAGGAACTACAAATGCATTTCTCCATTCCGACGGAGTGTACCCAGCTTCCCAACATTTATTGAAAAGCGAGATACACCATTCCGTTGTTTTTTTTACCGCCACATTCAGCTGCCACACAATCCACTCCAGCGGCTTTGCCTATTTTCGCGTGATTAACCGCTTCTTTCACCTCTTCTTCGGTTATTTCATCTCTTTCATTCTCATCAATAACCCATTTCCTCTGTCTCACTGTGTCACCTTGAACGCTTTCATACAATTCTTTGAAATATTCGCAATATGAGTTGTTTTATCATGCCAGCCAATGAACAGATGTAATTTGGTGACAAGCAGATAGTGATCTGTCTCCAGCTCTGCGCCCCTATACAGCCTAGTGTCCATCGTTGCCTTCCTCAAAGTTGAGTCCACGCACACAAGATCAATAATTGATCTTTCACAGCCTCTTTCCCTCGTATAATGGTGAATCTTTTTGTGGCAAAAAATAGTATTAGCCACAAAAAGATCCCATTCCACACATACATTCAACAATCTTTCTCCATTATCGTTCACTCTGCTACCACCGTGAGGCCCGAGGGCAGATTCAAAATCTCTCCTTCGGACCCCAACCCATACATTCAGATCTCCTGCCAGGATAATCCTATAATTTCCTTTCCTTTTATTCAATGATTCTGTCACACTTTCCCAGGACTCTTGTTCAATTGAATCTGAATTCACAGGCGCATACCGGGTTAAGAGACACACCTGAGTGATTCTTACTTTGAGTCTAATCCACATAAGCCTGGGACTTTCACACTTAAACTCTTCCATGCATTCTACCATTCGTTGAGCTAGAATAATACTTACACCCTTCGAAGCTTACTCGTCTTCTTTTACACCTGAAGATAATTATACACCTGATCATTCATTCCTTACCCTTCCGTTTAGTCTCACTCAAACATAGCTCATCAATTTCTTTTTGTAAAACAATTTCACACAGATCATTCATCTTTTTTCCATACCTACTCTCACATTCCATACTCCAACTCTGCACTCCGTTCTCTTCTTGTCGCCTACCCTTTGGACACAAGCATGACGGGTGGCGGACGTCATCGAAACTGTGGCAGTGCCCTTGGGTTAATCTTTCATACTTCACACATTCATACTTCCCTTAGCAGCACTCTTTGTAAAAATACATGTAATTCCAGAGTTGTAAAAATACATGTAATTCCTATTTGTATTTTATTACTGGAGCTTTTCAATTAGTGGCTGTGTATAAAGTTCTCGATGTTGTCAGCCAGATGGTTCTTGACGTCCCAGGAGTAGCACATTCTGCAGAACTTCTGAAGCTTGATTGAAGACATTGTAATATTTTACCCTTTTACAATTACTTTGCAATTGGGTGTAGCCGGACTGCCAGAAGAATACACTCTTCTGGTGGTGTATCATAAATGGGTCCTATCCGTCCCCACCCTACACGTTTTGTGCTTGATCCCATCGTCGGCGTCATGAACAATCGACGCTGCTTTCACTATTGCCACCATAAACACCAATTATTATATGTCACATTTTATATTCTAAACATTAACAATTCAGAACTACTGTACGTTGAATTTTTTTTTTATAATGCCATTATTGTCATAAGTATGGCAACCTTCCACGAGAATTGGAATATTCTGTTTCCATGAAAACCTACCATGTATCGCTGACTGCTAGCAATAGGTGGTTCGTGCGACCTTCCATGTGGTCCAAGTGATACATGGTAGGTTTCATGTGATATTTGATTAACCATGGTTCAAAGTATGTGCGCAATGAAAACTGCTATGTGTCATTTGATCACATGATAGTTTTCATGAATCCAAAAATTGGATATGTTGCACATAGTAGTTTTCAAATTCCTTAATAACTTTTTTTAACACAATAATATCACACTGTGGGTTTCATAGGTAGATGCGCCTTGACGAGACGATAATTTTGGTACCAAAATCTCAATTTAGGTATTTTGGTCACATAGCAGGTTTCAAGAATCCACCGACGATATGTATATGTCTTCAAAATAATAAGATCATTTTCAACTACTTCACATATTGCTACTATATAGTTGACAAAGCTATTGAGATTCTATATTTTATTTTATGAATCTCTCAATTACTTCGCATATTGTCACTATATTATGTAGTTGATAAAGCTTTTGAGATTCTATGTTTTATTTTATGAATTTCTCAATTTAGTACTTCACATATTGCTACTATATAGTTGATAAAGCTATTGAGATTCTATGTTTCATTTTATGAATCTTTCAATTATTTCACATAATGCTACTATATAATCGGTAAAGCTATTGAGATTCTATATTTTATTTTATGAATCTCTCAATTACTTCGCATATTGTTACTATATACCTATGTAGTTGATAAAGCTATTGAGATTCTATGTTTTATTTTATGAATTTCTCAATTAAGTACTTCACATATTGCTACTATATAGTCGATAAAGCTATTGAGATTCTATATTTTACTTTATGAATCTCTCTATTTATTTGTATTGTATTAGATAATTCAAAAGGTACTATGTCAAATATTAATTCAGCACGCACCCAATAACAAGTTGCCACATTCTGGAAACTTGTGATATTTTATCATCTCCAGAATGTAAACACAATTAAAAACTGAGTCTCCACTGAGAATCGAACTCGTGACCTTTGGCTCAGCAGTCAGATATTCAACGAACTGAGCCACGAAGGCGGGCAAACAAATTTGTGTAATGTTTCTTTTAAAATTTACATTTTTTACACACCTTATTTAATTTTTATAATCCTCAGATGAATTAGAAGAAGAACCACAAGATAGCTTCCAGTATTATGTTGTGAAGTCAACCAATGTTGAATTTAGGGTAACTGATCAAAATATGGCTAAACTGGATGCAGTATATAAGACATTATCAAGTCAACTCGAGCAAAAACAAATAAAGGTATTGTTTTTAATTGAGTAATGTAATAATTGAGGATATGAAAGAAAGTTTTGAAAAATTTATATATTCAGATTTTCAATATAGACTATCTTGTGAACCTTAGTTCAATTTTTGCTTTGACCTGTTTCTTTGGCGCATAAACATACAAACATTTATTATTTTAGAGAAATCATTTCGATGTTTATTTATTTATTCTAAATACTTTTCATGTCATTTAGCCCAAGAATGATAACCATATTTTATAGCAAGTCATTTTGACATATGTTTGAGTGGACATATTTGGGATTGTGTATATATGTTTGTGTAGTTATGTATAACTATAAATGTCATTCAATGTTAAGCATTTTTCTTTCTGTTTGTTTTTTGTTATAAATTTAATGTACCTACCACTACACTATTTATGGCCTCAAGTTGCTTTTGTTGGTTAGAAGAAATTGCCTTATGGCAATAAATCCCCATTGTACACAATAATGTACATGAAGTAAATAAAAAAAAACACAAAATATATCATTTACTCTGTCATACTAAATACATTATGGATTTAATGTTTTTATATGGAATTAATTTAAGGTTTTAGAGATGCGTGAACGTCTCACTGTCTTGTGGGAAAGATTGGAAGAGTCACCAGCTTATAGAGCCAACTTTTTGTCTATTCATCCTGGACATTCACGAGCCACTCAATCTGCTCTTGATGCTGAATTGCAAAGATGTGAGGAGAAAAAACGACAAAGTTTTAAGGTACTTATAGACTTTTCTTTTTGGTAATGAAAGTTTTGAAATCGAGCTTTTGTCAAGTTTAATTTGTGCTAAAGCTAATTACTAAAATAGGATCTAAGATCAAAAGGAACTAAGTTCAAATATAAATGGTGTATATTATGTTCTAGGAAATGTATATTTATAATTATTTCACACCTTTCCTGTCATTTTTAGACATTTCCTAGACTAATATTAATAATAATGGAACACTTCCTTGCGCCCTGCGCAAGTGAACCAATGTTTCCAGCCCAGAGAAGCAATATTTGCATGAGAAATAAATTTAAATAACTTTCTCCTCTGCTGGAAATCGAACCCAGTATGCCCGCACAGAAACCGAACGGCTTACCAACTGTGCCACGCTGATGATGGTTATCATTCATTTCCCATAACATATGAGTTGTCAATTTTCAAAATCAGCTCTAATGAAATAATTCTTGATCTTTGGTAAAATAAAGAAAAAAAACACTTTTTCCACATTTAAGTTTTGAACATTAATAATATAATTCAACAGAATTTAGTTATTATTATGAAATAAAAAAGATATTACTAATAATATATCATTATCATGCCTTGTGATTTTTCTCCAAGCTTTTTTTCAACTGGTTGACTAAATTGAACAACCAAATTTGAGATATTCATTCTTCTGGAAGTACTTTTAAAATTTGAGGAAAATAACATCTTGCTTGATGTCATGATGTTTTCACAACATCATTTATTTTGATTAGATTAGAAAAAATGTATATTTATGAATTTTGTTTATTTACACTCGTTTATTTTCATAGCACTACAAGTTTCAAGAACTACTGTTCTCTACATCAGGTGAGTTAAAACTAATTTGGAGTGGTGCGCGGCAGTAATTTAAAACAGTGGAATTATGAGTTAAAATGTGGGGACTGTGACTGTATTTACATAGGGAGAACAGGAGGGACAATTGAAACTAGACTTGGAGAACATAAATGCTGTCTAAATGGACACAGTTTCTCAGAATATGGAAACCACCTAATACAAGACAATCATACATTTGACAATACAATCTCACAATTATTACATAAACATGCATATGGACTAAAACAAAATAATTAAGAGACATTAGTATTTCACATGTCATAAACAATCACAAGAAAATAATTAACAACCAGACACAACCCAACACTTGTTATCCATTATTATCCATGTTTCGGTTAGGTCAAAGCCCACTCCCTCACCCCCACCTCCTGCTATACCCTTAACACTGCCCCGCACCAAATTAAATTAGTTTTAACTTGCCTGAGGAAGAGAAAGGTAGTTAGTTATAATAAACCAGTGGTAACAAAGTTATGTTGTTTTTTTTTAAACAAATTGGAAAGAGGTTATATAAGATAAATGTGTTATATTACTATAAATGTATTTTTTTTAGCTATTTGTGGGTAAAGTGCGTGCTGAAATTGTAGAAATATGGGACAAATGCCTTTACAGTGATATACAAAGAGAAAAATTTGTTGAATTCTACTCTAATATTTATAATGAAGATTTACTTATGCTTCATGAAATCTATTTGGACGAGCTTAAAGCTTTCTTTAAAGAAAACAAGTATGTATTTTTCTTTACAGCTAATTGAATACTTATGTACATAGAGGATCAAATTGTAAATTTAACAAAATTTGTCGGCCTTCGTGGCTCAGTTTGTTAGGTCTCTGACTGCTGATCCAAAGGTCACGGGTTTGATTCCCGGTGGAGACAGTTTTTTATTGGGTTTTCAGTCTGGATCAGTGAGACGATTAATATCGTAAGTCTTCAGAATGTGGCAACTTGTTAATAGGTGCATGTTAAATTAATATTTGACATAGTACCTGTTAGTTGCCCGAGAAGCAATAAAAAAAAATGATATTACAAAAATAAAAATTGTTACTAGAGTAAATATTCAACAGTGGAAAAAATGAATTTAGTAAAAATACATAGTATTCTTGATTATAAAAGAAACAGCAGCCCATTCACGATCGTGCCATTCGGCGTCGTTCCATATGGACCAGCTCCATTTGGAGCATTGTAAAATTTTCATCACACTCACGGGCGCGCCATCGAGCCATCAAAATTAGTATACATAAGCGGTCGGCGCTTTTGCATTAATAAGTTCTATTTTTTTAATTTTCAAGTAAAAATTCTGATGATGAGTTTTATACAACTGCTATTTAGCGGTTTGTTTATATATAAATAGAAAAAAACAAAGAGAAAATGCTGTATTTTCGCATTCACAAGAGTGTCAAACAGCTCGGCACAATGAGATGGAGCAATGTACCACTGGTTTTCACACTCACGAGCATGCCGTGCCGACAGGATGCGCCGCGCCATTTTCGCGGTACTACAGAGTTTCGATCATTTGGAATTCCATTTTGGTGTGTCAGGCCAATTGGGCTGCGCGGAATTTGACATACACGAGCGCATTTTGGAGTAATGGCAAGCCATTTGGAAGGATGGAACGATCGTGAATGGGAGCCTTAACTCTCAAATCCTATCCCAATTTAAAATTTTTGCTAAGAATATACCCTTATAATACAGAATAAGTAAGGTAATGTTCTAATTGTAATAGTATGTAATTAGAATGTACGCTTATTGTAATATTTATAGAATGTATGTTAGGTAATTAGGTTCTAAGCATAGATTGACATTGGATTTGGAAAACATAAATTATCCTTTTCCTCTTATCAATAATAAAAATAATTCAGAGATGTTATTAAATTCTACCAAAAATTGTTTATTGTCAAATTAGATATGTGTACAAAATTCTATCTTAATTTAAATTACTAGTTTCAATTTGACTTTTTTTTCTGTAGGGATATATTTGACATGTATTCTACCCGTCAGCAACTATGGATAAAATGGAGTGAACTTGAAGCTCGTGCAAATGAGCCAGGAAGATTTCACAACCGTGGTGGACAGTTGTTAAAGGAAGAAAAAGAAAGAAGAGGTGTTTCTAATCAGGTAAGCATTTTTCAAACTTACTTCTCTTGTTTGTGGTATTTTTATCAATGCATAGATATAAACAAAGTTTATATTACATAACATATAGGTGCATTTGTTAGGTAGCTTCAGTTTAGAGAGTTTTTCCTTTTAATGATGATAGCAATTACTTTAATGTTCTGTTTGCTGGTTTAATTGTCACTGATTACATGCAATGATATATTTCACTTGTTCACTTTATATATATATCCGAGGGTGGTCCGATAAGTACTTAAAAAGAAAAAGAAAAATTTTGGAAAAGTGGGGATTTATTTCTCAACAGTCTCCTTTTAGCTCGATACACTTGACCCAGCGATGCTCCAACTTCTTCAATCTATCAGAAAAATATGTTTTCTGTAGGTCTGCAAAGCCTCCGTGGCGGCGATAACATTCTCATTTGACTCAAATTTCTGCTCAGTTAGTGACTTTTTCAGTTTGGAAACAAACAGAAGTGGCACGGGGCCAAATCAGCCTAATTCAACCAATTTGGCCCTGGCGACGGCGGAGGTGTGAGCCAGTGCGTTGTCATGGTGGAAAGGCACTTTTAGCGCATCAAATGGGGCCGTTTTTTCTGCAATTCGGCGTCTAATCAGCCCAATAATTCGGCATAGTAGAGCCCTGTGATCGTTTTGCCTTTCTTCAGGTAGTCGATGCAGGTCACACCCTGTGAATCCCAGAAAACGGTGGCCATCACCTTTCCGGCCGTTGGAACCGTCTTTGCCTTCTTCGGAGCAGATTCATCTGTGAAATTCACTGTTTCGACTGCTGCTTGTTCTCTGGTGTGTACCAGTGGATCCATGTTTCGTCGACGGTCATGAAACGACGCAGTAACTCTTTCGGATTAAGCTTAAACAGCTTCAAATACTGTTCTTAAATGGTTTCACGGTTGCGCTTGTCCGGTATCAGCAAATGCAACACCCATCGTGCTGACAGCTTTCTCATGCTCAAAACTCAGCTATCTCGCACACTTTCAATCGGCGGTTTGCCAATACGATATTGTGAATTTTTATCACGCTATCCTCCATGATAGCTGTTTTCGGGGCACCTGGGCGTGGCTCATCAAGAACCGATGTGCGACCATATTGAAACTCGTAAAACCAATTTTTGACGGTCGCCATCGAAGGAGAAGAGTCACCGTACACAGTGTCCAAGCGCTCTTTGATATTGCTGCGCAATTTCCCTTCCAAAATAAATAATCAAATTACCGACCGATATTGCTCTTTTTCCATTTTTTGTTTTAACCACGTGTGGACAGCTTCCACACGCGGGCAAAACAAAACTACGAGTCCGATTCGGCTGAAATTTTGACAGTAACCGTCTTCGACAATGTACTACACTTTGTCTTGCGATAGTGGCACACATAAATTAGATTTTAAGATGTCCTTATTTTTCTAGGAAGCGTGAGATAAACACACACACTAACAGCATCATTGCTTTATTTCTTAAGATATTGATTTACTATATAAAAAAAAACAATATTTTTACTCTCCACACTATGGAATAATGGAGTCATGATTTCCACAATTTTTAAGCATGTTTTTTTACATCAATTTCTCAATGGGTATCGTGTAGAGAGTGCACACTGTGAGTTTCGTCGTGATGTGTTTGTATGTATGGCGTATGGATTATCCTTTTTGTGTCCTCTCTACAGCCCAAACTATAAGTTATCGACTTCATATTTACATCATATGTGTAAAGTGCATAGACCTAGAGCTGATTAGTTTTCCATAGATATCCGTTAATTTCTTCACTATGATTTCATCTATCCAAATTTTCAAAATGCTCTCACGGTCTGGAAAATCGAGGTATTTAAAACTGTACGAAATTTTTTTTTTAGTTACCAAAAATTGAAGCAGAGTTAACTCAACTGGTTGAGTTGTACGAATCAAGAACTGGAAAAACTTTTACTGTCAATGGGGAGAGTCTTCTACTGATTATGCAAAAGGATTGGAATCAAAAGAATATGGTACTTGTATGAGTTACTTATCTTTGAAATAGCGATCAACCATTTATAATTTTGTATTTTCTTACCTCATAATTATATACACATAAAAATCAAATTTTTGTACTTTTCATATATATATATATATATATATATATATATATATATATATATATATATATATATATATATATATATATATATATATATATATATCCCGCAATACTTGTTGCGTCACCTATGTGAAATTCGTATAGGGTTGTTGCGTCCACCAACTTTTTGCGTCCGGTATACGGACGCAAGATAATTTTCACGCCAAAAACTACCATTTTGTTGCTTAAACCATAGAGAATCAACTGGCAAAAATTTACATGGAAGCAAAAAAAATATCAAAATATCTTGAAATGAATATTATTAGTCCAAACTTTGGCCGCACGGAGATTTGTTCGGAGTATATTTTGAAGGTGATTTATATATATGACACCGATCGTCTTGCGTCTGCACTCAATACTGTTCTACCATGTCTCTGTGACCTTCGCGATAAAATTAATACAAGTCAACGTATTTTAAATATTGCCTTGAAAAAGCGCGTACCTACTTACTTTTATTTTTACGACTTCATAACACTGTCGATAAATGTATTGATACCTACTCTCTCTCGTGCGCGTACCTACTTACTTTCAGTTTTACAAAGTTCATACTACATGTTGATTTGATTATTGTTACTCTCTCATGCGCGTACCTACTTACTTTTATTTTTACATCGTTCATAAAACTATCAATTTGTTTATTGTTACTCTGATGCGCGTACCTACTTACTTACTTTAGCAATGTTAATATTTTTTATAACGTTTGATTCGCTCACTGCACAGAGCCCAAAATTTCAGAATATATAAATAGTAATAGGCCTACAAAACTTTTGTACTTCGAATTTTGAATTTTCGTTTCAGTCAGGTGTTATCAACTTTTGAAATTTTACTTTATTTTTCCATATATCCCAGAAACCATAAAAGCTAGAATGCTGAAAATTGGTACCACAAATAGACAAATACAAAATCTCAAATAAGTTTTTTAAAAATAATTCTTGAGTTTCTCAAACATTTTTTATTAGGAAAAACATTTTTTTTATGATAAATTTATGTGTTTAACGGCCTATATTTCCTAAGATTTAAAAAATATCTCAATTTCTTTTTAACAATTTTATTGAAATTAAATTTAGTGACGACTTCGCTTCATACAATTTGTATGGTAGTCCCATAGCCATACCATCACGCCATTTCCCTATTTGGGGTAGGCAGAGAGAACTGAACGCCAGACTCCTCTCTCTTGACATACATTCCTCGCTTCATTCACGTCCATACATCGTCTCATACACGCTCTTCTATTACTCTTACTTCTAACATCCCCATCTTTCAAAATCCCATTTTTGTGATCGTGCCAACTTTTTCTTGGCCGACCTCTACTTTTCGTTCCTCTTTTATCAGACTTGTATACTTTTTTTGTCAGACGGTCATCACTTATTCTTTCTATGTGGCCGAACCACCTTAGGACATTTATTTTCATCTTACGATATTTCTTTCAATCATACATTCTCGTCTAATATCCTCATTTCTTATTCTATCATACATCGATTTACCACACATTCGTCTCATTTCAACCGCGTTAATTCTACTTTCATGCGTCTTCTGCCATGTCCATGTCTCACTAGCATACATTAGAGTCGGTGCGACGATACCATTGTGTACCGCGAGCTTTGCTTGCCTCGAAATAATTGGGTCTGCCATTACCGGTCTTAATGCACCGTTCACTCTATTACCTGCCGTTACTCTCCTTTCAATATCTTTTTCCAATCTTCCATTACGCTGAAACATGCTTCCTTAGTGTGGTATGGTAGTCGTCTATACACATTACACAATATATTATGTAAGAAGACCTAATAGTTTGTTACTTTATCTCCAAACATACATACATACCATCAGGCTGTTTTCATATTCCGGGTTGGAAAAGAGGACTGACCTCCATACTGTCCACGAATTTGGATGGTAAAATCATGAGAATAGCCATGTGATCAATAACATCAGGTATTTTTTTTTCATGAATGCGGGTTTGTTATTTTAAAATACCTACGCACTTACATCATTTTATTTTCAGAAACTGAAAGTTTATTTGGTAAGAAATATTCTGCACTAAGTTGTATTATTTTTATGCACAACAGATATTTAATGTATTTTAAACTCAAGGGGGCAAGTCCCGTCAATCGGTGAAATCAAAACCCTCACGATTACCCATATCAAGGATATAATTTTCATATGGAGTTCTATAATATCTTAATATAATTATATCCAAGATTTCACTTCTTGGCCGGACTTGCCCCTGATCTAGTCGTATTTGTCAAATCTTTTTATAAATATCTAAACATTATGAAGTGCGATGATCTGCACATACCTATGTATAATATAGAGATATTAAAAATAAACATTCCGCACAGACAATTAAAAAGAAATTGTAGTGTATGTAACTCACATAAAATATTGTAAGAGATATTAAAACTAAACATTCCACACAAACAATTACAAAGTTAATTAAGTGTATATAACTCTTAACATAATGAAAGAGAAATTAAAACTAAACATTCCGCACAAACAATTAAAAAGTAACTTACTCCAAGTACTAATTTGTTCAATGATCTGCACTAAGTATATAGAGATACATTGAAGTCTAAAACGTTTTACTATACTTTTTGGGTGATTTAAGTCTAACCTATGTATCTTAATTGAAATAAAATCATCAAAATATACACAAAATAATTGAAAAATATTTGTGTTTCGTAAACATTTTTATGTTAAATTATTTATTAAAATATATACGTAAAACAATAAATATTTTCTTCTGCCAAATATTTTGCATAAAATGATTCAATATTATCTGCAATGTATACCTACTAATTATGTAGTATATGCCATTTAGAAAAAATAATTGATAGTGTATTTTTTAACTTATAGGGTGTATCTTAATTGTTTAAAATGTAGAAAACGATAACCATATTAAAGTAACCTCGAGGGAATTCATTATAATATGGTGCATGAGTTAGTTATTGAGTTTTAATAATGAATTTCGTAATATTTAGAATTAAAGGTTGTTCTTTCAAAATAATTGTCTTAAGTCTATCATTATTTTCTTTTTAATAATAGGTATTCTTCATTTTGAGATGTGGATAATATGTTCATCTGATTTTTAGCGCAGTAATCCGTGAAATTAAATTTGAGCTAAACATATCTAATTATTGTGTCATCTTGATGTTGAAACCTAAGTATATTTTATAGACAGAAAATCTAAGGCCCTTACTAGGCGAAACGCGTCCTAATAATAGGAATAAAATTCATATTTATTTATTTAACGTTTTGTACATACTATAAACAAATATAAAGCACACTAGCGGGCTTATTGCCATTAGGCAATTTTTTCCAAGCAACCAGATTACAGAGTGACAGAATTATATTTGTACATCAACAAAAAATGAAAGTTAAAAAAGAACAAAGAAAATATACATAACACCAAGATAAAAAATAAAATAAAAACATAGCAAAAAAAAGGATTGAGAAAGAACAAGAAGAGGAAACCGAGATCAGGTGTCAAGGGGTAAATATTCCTTCTTTAGTAAATATTACGTAGCGAAGGCAAGGAAGGAAAAGGAGAGGGATCAGCTATTTTCGGAGAGATATCCCTGCTTTAGTCTTTTCTTGAAAATGGAAAGCGAGTTTGACGAAGTTATTTATATCAGGACTCAAATTATTCCAGAGTCTTGCTGAACGTACTTCAAAGGTTGTGTTGAAAAATTCAGTGTTGTGAATGGGGATTGTTAATGTAGTACATTCAGCAGATGGAAGCGACAGGCCGTGATTAGATAAATAGGTGAATTAGGTTTTAACGTACTGCGGTGAAATACATAGGATTAAAGAGCGTATTGTATAGAAGTGACAAAGTAGGTAGGTATATATCGCTGTTGTATCTTAGGCATGATAAATTTATGAGTTTAACTGCCTATATTTCCATAGTTTTTAAAAATATCGAAAAAATCAGAAACACACCAACTAGATAATTTAATTTTCAATAAAAAATATTACCATTGTAGTATTACATCTCAATTTTTTTTAACAATTTTTATAAAAATTGAATTTAGTGACGACATTGCTTCATACAATGTGTATGGTAGTCGCCTGTACACAATATTATGTAAGAAGACTTAATAGTTTGATACTTAATCTTCAAACATGCATACATACCATCATGCTGTTTTCATATTCCATGTAGGAGAAAAGGACAGACCTCCATACTGTCCTATCTTAACATATATACCTAGATGTGTTGTATAGAAAACAAAATATCTTAAAATATTCAATAATTTGGATTAATGATTTTATAGTTTGGTACTTATTCTTCAACTATACATACTATCGCTATCGACAGTTGGATCTCATGTGTTTCATGCAACTAGTTTTATAATAGTCAAGATTTCAATCGAATATTGATTTTCGTTCAGTGTATTAGTTTCTTAAAAAATAATCCAACGGTCGATTTGTTCAAGAGAACTTTGTTCTCTTAACATATCGACAATGTTTCAAGCCCGGCTAAGCGAGAATTTGTATGCAGGGTCTACATTTTTCACGGCTTTTCCAACTTTTAAGTCAAAAAACACCAACTTAGAGGCTTTGCAGCATATGTATATATTCCATATACGGATTTACTCAAAATTCGGAGTAGAACATTTCGTGTCTGTGTGTGTGTCCCTCCCCCCTTATAACTTTTGATCCACTCAATTTACAGTGCCCAAAATTTCAGAATATATAAACAGTTATAGGCTTACAAAACTTTTATACTCAGAATTGTGAATTTTTGTTTCAGTCAGGGGTTATCAACTTTTGAAATTTTGGTTTATTTTTCCATATATCTCAGAAACCATAAAAGCTAGAAAGCTGAAAATTGGTATGAACATAGACAAATACAAAATCTCAAATTAGTTTTTTTTTTAAATTCCAGGGTTTCTCAAACATTTTTTATAAAGAAAAATATTTTTTTTATGATAAATTTATGAGATTAACTGCCTATATTTCCAAACTTTTTAAAAATATCGAAAAAAGCCGAAATACCCTAACTAGATAATTTAATTTTCTATAAAAAAATTTAAGATTGTATTAGCACATCTCAAATTTTTTTTAATAATTTTTATAAAAATTGAATTTAGTGACGACATTGCTTCGTACAATTTGTATGGAAGTAGCCTACTCACAATATCTAAGAAGACTTAATAATTTGATACTAATCTCCCAACATACATACATACCATCATGCTGTTTTCATATTCTGGGTAGGATCAAAGGACTGACCTCCATACTATCCTATCTTGACATAGATACCTAGGTACATGTGTTGTATAGAAAACCAAATATCTTAAAATATTAAATAATTTGTATTTATGGGTTTATAGTTTAGTAATTACCTATTCTTCAACTGTACATACTATCACTATCGACAGTTGGATCTCATGTGTTACATGCAACTAGTATAAAAAACAAAATATCTTAAAATATTCAATAATTTGGATTAATGATTTTATTGTTTGGTACTTATTCTTCAACTATACATACTATCGCTATCGACAGTTGGATCTCATGTGTTTCATGCAACTAGTTTTATAATAGTCAAGATTTCAATCGAATATTGAATTTCGTTCAGTGTGTTAGTTTCTTTAAAAATGATCAAATTTATAACAGTCGAGGTATCCATCGAATATTGATATTCATTTTCGTTCAGTGTTTTAGTTCCTAAATATTGATCCAACCATCGATTTGTTTAAAAGAACTTTGTTCTCTTAACTTATCGACAATGTTTCAAGCCAGGATACGCGATATTTGTATGTAGGGTCTATATTTTTTACGGTTTTTCCAACTTTGAAGTCAAATAGAAAAACCGGAGCCCATATTAGGACGATAGACACTCTGATTATTGATTATGTACCACAATCAGAAGCATAGGCGGCTCGTGATTGAAATTATCTGCAGTTCATTTTTACATAAACATAATATGTAGGTATCTACATTCATGTTTATAAATTTATTTAAAATTATTTCTCACGTAACTCTTGCTTATCGGGGCTGGAAACACTAGGTAAATAAATTAGATGAAATTGTCGAATAGCAATGAAATGGCCACATGCGCAGGGTGCAAGGAAGTATTTATTATTATTTTTATATTTATATATTTTTTTATATGGCGAGCCTTTGAATTTTGTTTTATTCTATTATTTATTTTGATAGAAATAATGTTTGGGTACATATTAAATTTATATGATGTACCTAGTACGTAAGTACTTCATCTAATAAATAGTGACATTAAACAAAGTAGGTACCTATGTAGTGTGTTTTACATAATATTTAAATAATGAATTTCCCCAACATTTTTAACACAAAATTATCTTTTGACTAAATATATCACAACAAAAAAATCAAATAAAAACTTTTGTTATTTGTATAATAAACGAGTACTTCAAAATATATAAAAGATTCATAAAATCCTAGATGTTATACTCCCGGTTGATATCTATATGAAAATTAAAAAAAAAGTTCAACGCTCTTAAATTTGTGCATGCCTTTCGATCAAATGTTTGTTGGTGTAACATCGTTGAAAAAACATTGAGATGGTCTTATGTTATAATAATGTAGTTTTCTTCAAAACTGCGTATAAAAACACCGTCGGACTCAACAGTAAGCTGTCAATAAATTGAACAATAATTCACAATATGTTTCTGAACATCGTAGGTATTTAAAAAACATAGTTGTTAAATTGATAATATCAGTCCATCGACATTGAAATAAACATCCCTATAATATAGAACGAGCAATTTAATTGATATATTTTTTTTAATATCCTTATTGATATTACAAAAGATGTTTTTAATTTTACTCTGACACTAATGAACATTCGGACAAACTTCACCATCACACCACAGATGTTTGTCATAACATTGTACGTAAGTTAATGTAAAATAATCCTTACAAATAATAAGTAAAATGTTGTTATTACGCATGTTGATGTTAACTCATTATGGACAGTATTTATGTCTTCAATACGCATGTCTGGAGCAAAGCAAGGACAGTGAATATTCTGTCCTTTTCTAACACATACCAATGAAGCGCTATCTGTGTCGCTCACAATCACGGATCGGCAAAATTTCGTATTAGTATGAGATAATATGTAGAAAAATTACGTTCATATAAATTATGCACACAATCCTATAATATACGAATTTTGGCGCTATATACAAACACGCATCTACTAACAAAGTTACTAGGTACCATTATAAAGTATTTTTGCAAGTGTTTTGAATAAGTTTTTTGTATATAATATATATTTATTAATATAAGAAGGCAGTGTAGTGCACTTATGTCACACTAAGAAATCGCCTGTGTACAGAAGGCGTAGTAATAAAGTTAGAACAAATGGACGTGAAAAATATACACATGGACGCAAGTATGATGTCAATTATGCATAGGAAAGTTTTTTAATATACACCGGAAGTAGTAATAAAGATAAAAAAATGGACGTGAAAACTATAGGAAGATATTTGTAAAATATACAAAAAATATACACATGGACGCAAGTATGAAAATGACGTGTCAAACGTACCAAAATAGGATAAAACTGAATATTTATATTTTTCAATTTATAAGAAAAACCTTATGGCTACAATGATTGTGAGCAACAAATAGCTCTAAATTCACTGAGATAAACCTAAAATAATAAGTAGAAGTGGTGGACGCCGATCTGTCGGATATTTGGCGGATGCAAAAAATGTAGTGGGATCTATATATATATATATATGTATATATGTTATAATATTTTTAGGTCTTGACTAAGACCATTTGTCTTCCGACGTTTCGCCTGAATATCACCAGGCATTTTCAAGGACTTAACGAAAAGCACGCGCGCGACACACGTCTACTCACACTGAAAGCTCACCGTCAAGTATGTATATATATATATATATATATATATATATATATATATATATATATATATATATATATATATATATATATATATATATATATATATATATATATATATATATATATATATATATATATATATATATATATATATGTTATTATTAAGTATTTTGGGGATAACCCGCGTCAAATTATGATTCCCGAGAGAATCAGTCGTCTGCCGACGTTTCGTCTGTATCACATCAGACATTTTCTAAAGGCGCCTTGTTAATAAATTTTCGTCTCGAGGGATAGTGCACGCACGTCCGTTCGAGTCGAAAGCTTACTACCAAGTGGTACTTGGTAGTAAGCTTTCGACTCGAACGGACGTGCGTGCACTATCCCTCGAGACGAAAATTTATTAACAAGGCGCCTTTAGAAAATGTCTGATGTGATTCAGACGAAACGTCGGCAGACGACTGATTCTCTCGGGAATCATAATTTGACGCGGGTTATCCCCAAAATACTTAATAATAACATATTTTGTACTCGCGAAAACCTTAGATTTAACATATATATATATATATATATATATATATATATATATATATATATATATATATATATATATATATATATATATATATATATATATATATATATATATATATATATATATATATATATATATATATATATATATATATATATATATATATATATATATATATATATATATATATATATATATATATATATATATATATATATATATATATATATATATATATATGTATATCAATATTTGGACATGCCTTTTTGAATAAATGCATCTTTAATTTCAGGAAAAGAAAAATAAATTGTCAGCTCGTAAGCAAGCTCCTTCCATTACGATGTCAGCCCCTCGCTCTGCACCTATATATATATATATATATATATATATATATATATATATATATATATATATATATATATATATATATATGTATATCAATATTTGGACATGCCTTTTTGAATAAATGCATCTTTAATTTCAGGAAAAGAAAAATAAATTGTCAGCTCGTAAGCAAGCTCCTTCCATTACGATGTCAGCCCCTCGCTCTGCACCTATATATATATATATATATATATATATATATATATATATATATATATATATATATATATATATATATATATATATATATATATATATATATATATATATATATATATATATATATATATATATATATATATATATATATATATATATATATATATATATATATATATATATATATATATATATATATATATATATATATATATATATATATATATATATATATATATATATATATATATATATATGTATATCAATATTTGGACATGCCTTTTTGAATAAATGCATCTTTAATTTCAGGAAAAGAAAAATAAATTGTCAGCTCGTAAGCAAGCTCCTTCCATTACGATGTCAGCCCCTCGCTCTGCACCTCCTCCAAGACAAATAAACAACTATTCCACTAGAGGAACTGCTACTGCAATTAAGAGGTTTTTACTATTACATTTACTTGAAATTTTGATTATTCTAACTTGTATGTTTGAAAATTAAATTATATTATTATTAGAGTGTTTTGGCTTTTTTCAATATTTTTAAAAACTTTGGAAATATAGGCAGTTAAACACATAAATTTATCATAAAAAAATGTTGATTTAGATTTTATGTTTTTGAGATATATGGAAAAATAAAGTAAAAATCCAAAAGTTGATAACCCATGACTGAAACAAAAATTCAAAATTCTCAGTGTAAAAGTTTTGTAGGCCTATAACTTTATATATATTCTGAAATTTTGGGTTCTGTGCATTGAGCGGATCAAAAGTTATAAGGGGGGACGGACACATACACACTAAATATTCTACTCCAAATTCTGAGTAAATCCATATATATAGAACATATATGCTGCGAAGTCTCTAAGTTGGTGTTTTTTGACTTCAAATAGACCTGGCATGCAAATCTCGCGTATCTTGAGAAATAAAATCTCTTGATCAAATGGACAATTGGATAATGGTTAGGACCATTTTATTCTCACTCACCTTTGTTGTGGTTTTTTAAAATCAGGGTCCTGTAGTACATACATATGTATATATATATTATGTTTGGTCATTATTATGATATCATCGTGAATGTAAAGGCTGGTTGGTTTTTAACTTTTTATAATGGCCTGTTTCATCCTTCATTATTACCTTCCGTATTTTGTTTCTTATTTTATGTGTGTTGAAATACAAAACAGAAAATGTATGTATATCGAAATAAATAAACCAAATTCTCATATAAATAATTGCTGGAATTAGTGGCGTAGCTACCTCACAGCATATGATTGTATCTTACATTATTGTCGACCTTGTTATATGCTATAGTTATTGTTAAACAAATTGAAACAGTCACGTGGGTGGGCAGATCGCATTTGTGGTTTTTTGCTTGCTTGGTTGGTATAAATGCAAACTGCCCTCCACGGCGAAAATATTCAAGAAGCTTGCTGGAATCTATTTCACTTTTATTAAACCGATTCAAACATAATCCACACTTATAATGATTCATATATATTTATAAGTTTTGTGTTCTTCATTGCAAGTGATCCACGTTCTAGTAATAAGACAAAATTATACATTTAGTTATTAATTTTATTCACACATATTTTTTTCAAGGTAAAAGCAATTTGTAAATGATTAATGTTGTGATATTCTTGATATTTGTAGACGCCTGAGTCCACGTCAATCACCCCAAGTAGGTAAATCTCGATTGTTTCCCAGACGTCTGCATCTATCACCGTCCAGTCCTGCACCTTTAGCTGCCAACGGAGAACCCTCACAGGCCAAGAAGTTTAAAGGTCCAGTTCCAAAAATTGCTGTCAATGGTTATCTCCTTAAGAAAAAGGTAACAAAGACAATTATTTATTTATATGCTTTCAATTGGTACCTATACAGTAGTGGCCAAAAGAATGGAAACTTTTTTTACTTTACTAAATTATATAAAAAATCTTCCTTAGATTTCTAAATGTATATTTCTACAAAAATATTATTACCTAGTCTTTATTATAGTGTGGGTTATGCATGAATTATCATTTATACATAAAATATTCAGATATAATACACATTTTATTAAAATTGTTGTACATTGAATAAAATATTTATTATAATTTTTTTTTCTCATATTGTTATTATTGTTTTTTTTTTGTTTATTGTCGATCATGTGGTTGATGTTTATGGTGTTGTTGTTTTGATGTGTGCGTATGTATGTGCATGTGTGTATGTGTGTATGTGCATATATGCATGTATAATGTATATTATTGTATTTTACTGAATAGCCTCACCTTAAGACAGGCGTAGCCGTTTAGGTGAGGTTATGATGAATAAAAAGAGAGAGGAGGAATTTATTATGTATTATGATTTGTTGACTTTTTAGTTTCTTTTCTTTCTTTTTTGTACTTGCATTTTTACTTTATTAATAAATAAATAAAATAAAATAAATAAATATAAAAAATATTGTGCTCAGCTATGGAAAATTGTTAATGACAATAAAATTTAAAATTCACGTGTTTACGATAAATCACTTTAGTATTTAGTTTGGTAGCCTTTAGTTTTTATCACAGCCTCTATTCTTCGAGGCATCAAGTCCACCAACTTGATTTTCAACCTGGCCCACAAGTTTTCTATCGGATAAAATCTGGGCTGATACCAGGCCACTTAAGTACCATAATATTATTTTCTTCGAACCAGCTTGAGACACTTTTAGCAGTATGACAGGGGGCGTTGTCTTGCTGGAATATGCATGTCTCTCTATTTTCTCCAAACAGATCAGCTATAGAAGGCTTTAACTTCGGATCCCAGATAGTCTCCTTGTATTTTTAACGTCCCATCAATGATGAGTAGACGACCCACGCCACTTCTTGACATGCACCTCCATACCATTATGCTGAGGGTGCTTCATGGTGACGGTGGTACACACTGGTAACAACTCTTCACCAGTCCTCCTCCTAACATATTTTATTCCATCCGATCCAAAAATATAAATTTTTGTTTCATCGCTCCAGATTACATTCTTCCAGTCTTCTTTGGTCCAATTCTTGTGTTCTTTTGCCGAATTGAGTCTTTTTTCCCTTTTTTTACTATTCAGGTAAGCTTTTTTCTTGGTCTTCTGGCCCTTAATCCATTGTTGACTAAGCGTCGTCGAATCGTCCTAGCGCTTACAATTATACCACTCTCACCAAGGATGTGTTGGATATCACTCGAAGTGGATCTACGGTCTTGAAGAGCTAATTTCGTTATCCTTCTATCGTCTATTGTGTAAACTTTTGGAGACTTTGAACCTCTCGCAGACCTTTTGAACTCCAGACTTGGACGCTCCATGTCCCAACTTTTCAGCAATTTGTTTATATGTATATCCCTCTTCTCGCAGGGTAACTGCTCTACTACGTTTTGTAGGTGACCAGTAGCCTCCAACCATGTTTCAGAAGAAGTTTCTGAACAAAATAATCTCAGAACTTTAAAAACACTCCAACCACTTGCAAATGACACAGTACAGGACTAACGACAGACTAATAGCTCTTTAGAAGCAAAACCTGCTTAAATAGGATTTCAAACATCCTCAATAATTACTTTCTAATGATCATAGGCATCAAAAAAACAAATTTCCTGGAAAAAACGTGAGTAATGATGATGATTCATATCATCAATTAGTGAGGTATCAATATGTTCCTTACAACTCATTATGAGACAATTTAGAAAGGATTAACTAATTTTGTAAAAAAAAGTTAAAATTATTAAGAAAATATTTATTGTTTCTTGGGAAATAAACAAAAGAACATATTTGTCATTAAAAAACAATAAGAATGCAGTAAAATTTCAATGAAAAAGTAAAATGAATCACCTAGTAAGTCGAAAAATGTAGTCAAAATAAAAAGTTTCCATTCTTTTGGCCACTACTGTATACTCTGTGTATAACCAGTTTTGAAAATTGAATATAATTTTTGTACCAATTATTATGACTAATGCTACAGTTTAAGATGGGATTAGCGTTGGCTTTTTTGAAGAAAAATGTTTTCTTTTCTCCTTTTTTGTTCCATAGATTTTTAGCAAATTTTGTAATAATCGAAGTGAGGCATTTTTCCGGGGGATTTTTGACGTTTTGGTTGGCAGACCACATCGTTTTTCTATAGAGAATAACGACTAATGTGAATTGTTTTCGTATTTATTTGTCGAAAAAAACACTTTATTTATTAAGGTTTAGAGAACAGTTATCTAGGATGTGTTGAAATGTAAGAAAAACTGAAATATGTTTCCAACCAAAAAGGCAAACGCGCGATATTCCATGACTCGCTTTTTGCAAAGAGTACTACATCTAGTATATTATAATAAAAATCTATGTTTTGTTCTAAAAACTTTTTATGTTTTCTTTTTCGTCAATTTGTTAACTTTTTACTTTAAAAAAAAGTGTTAATATTTTTTTTTTGGGAGGTCAAGGCTCGCAACGGGCTGTGGAGTCATTGATGATGATGATTTTTTTCGACTTATGACATTCCTAGCTGTATTTTGAAATAATATTAAACAGTTAAACGCTACAAATGTACCCACATGATTGTTTCATGAATATTCATTCTAAATATACTCATGTGTACTTTCTTAAGAATATCAGAAAAAATCTGCCTTCTCAGTTTGTCTATAATATGAGTTGTTTGTAATAAATATTACAAATTTTAAATCATTAATTTATGTTTGAGAAAATTTATAGCGAATACTAATATAGTTTATTTATTTATTGCATCTCGTAATTGATGGGTTCATACTATAATTTTGGAATATTTTGTAGGTGGTAGGAAGGCGAAGCAATGATAAAAAAAATAAAAGACGTTCACGGCGTTCTCAAAGCAGTGGAACCTCTGAGAGAGACCAAGAAATGCCTGAAAATACCCTGTCATCATATGTTGATTTTCAGGTATTTTTCCAGCAATAATTGCGTTTAGATACTATTTATTTATATAATAGTGTAAATATATATAATATATATTTTATTAGTATAATATTCATAACGCAATCTTGTTTGTTGCTTCATATTAATGTCCCTAAATAATTTCTAATATAAATATTATGAAAGTTAATCTTATTAGGAATTGTAATTTAAGTAAGACTTAAATATTCCAGGAACACTTGAATGATAATATTGCTTCGCGTAGTTCAATCGTACCAGGACGTGTACTTCGTTCCAGAATATTCAATCCTCAAGCTTCTTCGTCGATCTATTTACCCGATGGTCAAATTACTCCAAGTAAAAATACATTCAGTGCCGTCACTTCACACCAAAAAGAAGAATGTGAGAATATATCTCCCCGTGTTGTTTTGACTAAGATGACTCCAAATAGGGCATTGTACGCAACAAATACATTTGGAGCTACACCTAATAGATGCAAAAAAAATATTTTGGACAATGTTAAAACACCAGATGGTAGACATCTTAAAAATATGGATGTCTTCGCAACTCCGAGGCCAGTTTCTAAAGCTGTTAAATCTGGATTGTTGTATAGACAAAATACTGTCACTCTTGCATCTCCTTCTCCAATTGATAAGACACGTACGATGTTGAGATCCAGTAGCTCACACAATTTAAGGGGCAACGTCAGTCCTTCTTATCCCCTGCAATCTTCTAAACTTCAGTTGGCTTCCAAATTACCTCTTATAATTTAATGTTAAAATTCTATCGTATGTATACTTTAAAACAAATTTTATGAATATATTGGCTGCTGTTATGTTTTTGTGTATGTAATAATATAAAATATATTTATAAGATTTTTTCAATATAATTTTTGTTCTTTAATTTATTTTTGGATTTATTTTTGTTTCCGATGCTTACTATTATTTTTATGACAGTTTAAAGTTATTAAGGATGTGTGCTTCTTATGAACATTAATTGAATTTTTGAATATTATAGATGTTGATATAATTGTTTAATTTTGCTAAAAATATACTTAATTTCATGATATTATATTATAATGATTACATTTTTTGTGAATATTTCACCTTGAAGGCACTGATATATAGACATTTTAATGAGAAAATGCAACAAATAATTGAAAACATATAAATACTATTAATTTTTGTGTTTTAAAGTTTAGCTCATATAGATTTTAATAAACATGTACAGTTAATGAATTGTGGTTTGGCAATATTCACTGACATAAAACATGAGATGCGATATGAGAAATACAAGCCATGACGCACTATACCTTTATTTCTCATATGCCCTCGAATTTGATTATATGGATGTACGATTTTAATTATCAACCTAGCATTTTTCTCCATAATGACAAATAAGGACATCAGATTTTTTTTCTGATCAGTATTTTCAGTTGCAGGGCATCAAATGACAGACTGTTTTTCCTTGTTGGTCAAAAGAGCAGCTAGCTACCTACTACTGTCAATTAAATTTGGTTAAGTAATAAACAGTAAAACATAACTAATTCACAATATGTGGTAAATACAAAAAAGTAAAAAAGCGTTAATTAAAATTTAAAAAAGCTCCCCTGTCAAATTCTATTTTTAAACTTACCACTTCTGTTCACTCCATCGATTTACGCTGTAATGCCACAAAAATCCCACTCGAAGTAGACATTTTTTCAAAAAACAATGCACGATTTTAGTATTTTCATAAAATTAATTTAAATTGAAAGCAACTTTGTATCTTCTAATCTTTAATTTTTTTAAATATATCATATGTTAAATAAAATATTACAATAACATGAATGGATATATAAATAATAATATATAAATATATAAAATAATATATAAATGTATAAATGGATGTGATTTACTCTATGGTAAGTCATTGATTATTGTTTGATCATGCTATTGTAATATTGGGCATAAAAATAGATAAATTAAAGAAAAAGTAATATTCACATTAACAATATTATTTAAGTATGCAATTTTTCTCATTTTTAATGCCATCAAGTGTTTAAAGAATCTTAAATGGTAGTATTGAAATTCTATGGTGTAAATATTAGGAAAATGTTTTCAATGATTAAATATATAAGTATAGTTACTGGCAAATAACTTGAGAATTTTTACTGTGGAGGGGGGTGGTTTACTCATATACTAACTAAGCAAAGAACATAAATTTGCGCTCTCCGCAGCCCATGTGATTTTTAAAGTTTTTTGGCCATAACTGTAGGTAGGTTTACCTGGCAATAAATATTTTTGAATTTATTTATAATTTTAATTGTTCAATACATAGGATTTATTAGATGGGTGGTGGCAGAGCGGTTAGCGCGATAGGTTATTAAACCGGTGATTCTGAGTTCGAATCCTGCCCGACCGATTACATTTATCTATAGCACAAGCATTTAAGCTTAGTTTAGGCAATGTTTGATGATGTATATGTACTTGTTACAAGGACATATTCATTGTTTTTAAATGAAAAAAAAAATAAACATTCTGTGACTACTTTGATTAATATTATGTTGGTAAATAGTTTTTACAACGAAATAATGTATGTGCCCTTTCTATTATAGTTATTTAATTATTTTTTACCTCTAAAGTTATATGTTAAATTTAATATTTTAATATCATAAATGTAAATACATAACATAATAATATGGTGCTTAGTGATAATAAATACCTAATTCAACCAACTTTTTGTTCAAAAATTATTTCAATATGTAAATAAATATTTTTTATTGTTTTCTTTATAATAAACAATGATGCATAGTACCTGTCTATTCTAAATTGATAAATGATATTAATCATTATCAATCATCTTAACCATTTTCATATGTAAAAGGAAACTGTTAAATACAAGATTATGTCCGTAATGGGGTTAGTAGATTCAATTTATTCAAAATATTTCATTTCAATTATGTCATTTTAGTCTTGTTTCATTCCATTAATAATACCTTGTAACACAACCTTTTGTCAAATATTCAAAGGTAAAGGCGTTAACTTTGTGGAAATTCATTTTTTTTTTAAATAATATATTAAGGGGGGGACTGCTGCCAACGTACCTATTTTTCAATTTGATATACCATCATTATTTCTTATCAAATCGTTTTGAAAAAAATAATTTAGATAGTTTGGGTATTCATAAAGAAAAATGTATCTTTACTTTTTGATAATGTTCTGTATAAATTCTTGTAGAAAAATAATGGCATACCCCGATTTTCAATGTTTATAAGGCGTAGTTCAACATATTTTTTTTTAAATTAAAGAAGACAAAAATATCTAGAAAAATACGATGTGACGTTCATTAATGCTTCAGGTTTAGAAAATAAACCTAAAAAACATTTATTTTCCATTCAGCGCCATTGCGAAATATAAGTTTTTTTGGTTTATTAACTTAACCTGATGCATTAATGCAACGTTACATCGTATTTTTCTAGATATTTTGATCTTCTTTAATTTATAAAAAAATATAATACTCTATACCTTATAGTTTTTTAGAAATTTAAGATAAATGTCAAAAATTGGGGTATGCTTATTATTTTCCTACAAGAATAATATATACAGAACATAATTAAAAAAATAAAGTATATTTTTATTTATTAATATCCAAACTAACTAGGTTATTTTTTTCAAAATGATTCGTTTTGTAGTAATGACGCAAATTCAAATTGAAAAAATAGGTACGTTGGCAGCAGTCCCCCCTTAACCATATTAATCATATTTACTCCTCCAAGATATTAACTTTGTTTCTTTTCACTTTATTTTTTTTTTATACATTATTATAGTTTCAAGAACTACCATTATAATTTTTTTTAACTTCTTTAGTGATTTGATTCCTGTTGAAAAAGTTAAATGAGTATAAATTTAAAATAATAGACTAAGCAATTCATTAACATTAATTTACAAGAGCTTTGGTAAATGCACCCAACCATACATTTTTTTCTGTTCAACAGCAGAAACATTTATAATGACTGTAAACTCTTTCCACTTTTGGAAGGTGATATTTTTACAAAAACAATGTTGAAGTGAAACTATTTTAAAGACGTGATTTGACACAAAATACAGCGTAAATATCTGAATACCATGATCAGAAATTCATTTGAATACAAAAATAGCTGGATTGGAGATCATACAAATTTTGTGTGTCAAATTCAATTAATGGGAAATGCAGCGTTAAAAGGTATTAATATAATCCCACATTTTTGTCTTAATTCATTCATAATAGGTAATGTCATTTAAATTTAAATTGCTTTACATTTTGAGAATCAGCTTTGGATTTCTATTTTCTTATTAATTGGTTTTATAACAAAAAATGTTTAAATATTTCAATTTTTATGTAATTAAAGAGGGGTCGTAGCAGAGCGGCTAGTGCGCTGTATTAGTAATAATTTCATTCGTCTACAGTACAAGCTTTTATGCTTTAGGGGATGTATGAGGATGTATTATGTATTTGTTACAAGGATATTACAATACACTCAAAGTTGTTGATATTTCAAATACAATTAAACTGTGCAAAGCATTTATTAGTAGTCTAGTAATATTTTTAATTTTGCTTTTGGAACACAATATTTTATTGTGATTTTTTGTTATTTTTTTCAGTATTATTATTTATTTGCAAAATTTATAATCATCATGATTATTAATTTTAATGTAGGTACTACATATATTAAGAAAAAATAAATGCATTCTATTGTGATAATAAATTTGTCTTTTCATTTTCTTTATAAGGTGCCTGATTAATACTGGGATTATTAAATAACAAAACCCATTTATAGAATATTCTGTGGCAGAATAAGTGATATAAGCTGCATCCAAAGAGGTGCAGGCAGCGAACGGATCAGATTTTTGTCTCCTAGTAACGATGTCGTTATTGCCGAGAATATTAAAATCCGTCTAATACGCTGTGTACTGCGCTTATGTGGACGCTAACCCATAATCAGACGACTTTACTGAGCATATTTTATGATGAATAAATCATATCTTTACAGATCCTTTATAAACTTAAACAGCACAGGGCTTGTTCAGATACAACGCTCAATGTCAGGCGTCGAATGTACCTGAAGTTGCAGATTATGGCGTTTTTCACACCAATCTCACTGAACACTTTCGAGCAGCTTTTCAATCGGAACTCAGCATTGGGCGTTTTAAATGTCATTTATCATACATGTCTCTTTTGAGGTTATATTTTCATTGAAAGACAACAATTGAGCAGTGGAGTAAAAAATGATCTCTGACCTTTTATTGGAAATATTCGAATGATATTTTTATAAATGAACCTTGTGAATGCATATTGTCATAATAAATAATGTCAACTGACATAATAGATACCTCAGAAACATCTTTCCGCAGATAAAATAGATGTCGACCATGATGTCATCAGATACTATAACTGATACTAGAGCGTTTTTCGCACGTCAATTTTACGGAGCGTTTGGTGCGTACGCTCGACGTTTAATCTGAACTCCACAGAGTGTTTTTCGAGCGTCTGTTTGCGGTCATTATGAACTGCTTAGAGCGTCGGCGTTCATTGTGAACGTAGCCCTGAATTGATACATTATCAAGCTAACAATAGTTACAACAATAACTTTGTTAGCCTAGACATGTTTGATTGCAGCCAATCTGTACACAGAAACTGAATATAAAAATTAACACAAAAAGCAAAATTATTGTTTTTGTTCATAGTTTGTAAATGATTGTAATGTCTTTATCATATTTACTCCTCCAAGTGTCTTTAGATAAAATCTTAAGGAAAGAATGGTCTGATTCCTGTACAATTCCAGTTGTTATCAATGATCATTTTTGGAGAAATGTAGCAAACTTTCTATACACAGAAACATTGACAAGGTCTCGATCATGTTGGTAGGAGACAATAAGTTTAATATCTATGAATTATAAAAACCTACTAACTTAAAGTAACTTGTTTGAATTCTTTGTCGATATCGGGTTCAATTCCCAGGACAGGAAAAATTTGTTTCTCACAATTTTCACTTCTCCGATCTAGAAACGTTTGATGGTAGGAAGTAATTGTCATTTGGCAATATTAAAACAAGGAAGATATTAAAATGAAATATCCAAATTTAGCTATACCTACCTATTAAAAATTATTTTTATTGAAACCAGCCATGGTATATAATATCGACGTATTTCAAATGGAAATAAATTAGAGGCTAATTTCCACAATTTAATAATCCATAAATACCTTTACATAAAAACACAACATAATCTGCGATGTCATGTCCATGTGGCATGTATAGTTGCGATGTATATAGATATTATTTACTTATTGTGTTCTGTGATATTATTTTTGTGGTAGTCTACAGTCTACACGCCTTCTCCGCTAGTCAACTCACGCGGTAGAAAGTTGAGTATTATATAGGTAGGTATAGGTACATACTTATGAATGTGGTTATTATTATTTACCTGTTGGCTGGCGCGCGGTAAGGTGTTGTATGCTGTTTTGTGTCATTTTGCAATTTTCGAAACTAATTTTTACAATTCTCGTTAACAAAATTCTTCAATCGAAACGATTATCAATCAGTGTTCTAGTACAATTGTGTTATTGAATTCAATTCAAGTTTTATCGGGCGTTCATTTGTTTCACTTGCATCTGTCATTGTGAAGTTTCTTGGACAATCCGAAAGTTGAAACGTCACTTTGGCCTGGCAAAGTACATACGAAAAGTTATTTAGTGCGTCCATTGTTATCTGACGTGAATGAAATCCAATTTTTCGTGATAGTGTTAAAATAAAATAAAAATATGTGATGTAAAATAAGTTTGTGATGCATTTATGTGTAGTGAGGCTGTTGATGAAACATCAAACAGAAGAGTGCTGCGGCAGGACAGAAATCGGAAGAAGATCGGAGGCACGATGCGTACCAAAAGATGAACCTAGATGTAGAAAGCTTGGTAATGTTTATTTCCATAATTATATATTTTCTTTGCAAAAATTATTTTGGATGATAACAATAATTCGAAAATATTGTCAAGTTTGCATTATGATTCCATGGTAATTATGCACAGGTAAAATAGGTACTCAACTAGTGTGGTGCAGTGGTGGATCTTTTATAAGTATCATTATAGTGGACATAAGTATGCATAACATTTTTTTATAAATGACTGGATTTTGGTAGTTCTACGCTGATTTATGTTTTTATTTTGTAGAATATATCTACCACGACGTCAGAGAAAATCATCAAATATATCTCAATGAGTACCTAACTGTATGAGTATGAAATTAATTTATCTATTTTTATATTCACACACGTACCTAATAAAAATATTTTAAATACAGGATTATTATGTATTAAGAATATAATATCGATTAGTATGGTTTATACAGAGGTCATTTAGTGCAAACACTATTCTCGTAGAACAATTTGTTCAGAATCAGATGTTGATTGAGATACCTACATGAAGGTATAGATACCTAGGTACCTAGTTCACAGATAGGTACCATAATATCCCACATTGATATTTTAATATTAAAACTATACAACTACCTATACTGATGTTGAAACCACTAAAACCAAAGTTTTTGATGGATTTATTATCGCGTCAAAACTGGTGTTTCTTGGTTTCTAATTTATCTCACGGTTTTTATATTATTTTTAATTTTTTTATAGTGTTAAAAAATTGGCCTTCAAGTCAATCTAAAGCAGTGAAGTTTTGCATGTTTGTTTAATTTCAAATTTAAATCGACTGAGTAATATCTATTGATAGTTTTAATTGTTTTGGATAGGTATGCATTCACCACAAGCCTTATTTCGATTAATATGTAGTAGGTAAATGAAATCAAGTCGAAATGAAATGTAGATAACTTAGTAGGTAGATAAGTATTTATAAAATAAATAGCTACCTACATGATGTCATTCGGATGTCATTATAGAAACAGCCTGTAAACATTAATTTTATACGAAAATGAAGATTGATAATTCGTTAGAAAATAACAAATTTGAAATTTACTTCCAAATAAGATCGTAAAATGAAACGTATTGAGATCTTTCATATTTACTTCACAACTGCTTAAAAAATATTTTTCAAAACCACGGCTTTATTAAATGGACTAAAAATGAGAAAATGTTTTTTTCATAAAATACGGAATGCAACCACAAGATATTATAAATACCTAATGAGTATATTCCTCAAAATTTTAAGCAATTAGGTAAGTATGTATGTAGGTACTTAGTTCAAAATTTATTTTGATATAAAATTAATGTGGTAAGGTACCTATTGTGTGTGGTACTAATAGATTGAAAAAAATCTCAGCACGATTGGACCAAGAGGCAGCGACAACCAAATTTACATCATAGTATAAAGGCTATTTTTTTCTGTAAAAGGATACCACAGCAGGTAACAGCGATATCCTTTACAAAAAAACAGCCTTTATGACATAAGTATAAATTTTGTATGGGAACTACACAAAATAACGTATGTCTAGAATCGCGGGCTCTTACACTAAATGAGAAATGGTTTAAAATTCTATTTCTCGATTTGACGCATATGTACAACCCTGCTAGCTTCATATAATTGTTGTACTTATGTAGGTACTCAATTAAATATGAGAATATTTCTTTGACGTAATAAAAACATTTTCGATATGCGCAAATACTTCCTATTGGCAGCGTAGAAAGATTATTGTATGTAATTTGTGAAGGCCATTCATTTTTTCTTCTATACACTTACCTATTCCTCATTGATTAATTATCATAACTAGATGTATTATATTTTAAATAGCAAGTTTTGTATTCAGTATTCGCTAGGAAATGACTGCTTACCTATGATTATCTATTAGGTAATCCATTACGTGTTGAAAAAACATGTAGAAGTAGATCCACCTAAACATGTTGGTATTGTTTGGTCAGCGCCCACCTGATATTGTCAACGAATCTTCATTAAAATCACAGATTGTAAAATATTAATTTAGTTTTTATAATTAATTACTTCAATATTTAATCTCCAACTATAGGATACACAAGCAATCGAAATTTAAGAAATTGAGAATCAGAAATGTCTGCATTATAAGTTGTATGGATTGAAAGAGAAACCATAAATTTACTCAAGGGTTGCAATTTTGTTTTCTATGGAAAAGTATGAAAATGTCTGATTAGATCTTTCAACTGTCGATTCGTTCAAGAGAATGAAATTCTTTTGAAGGAAGAGACAGTTAAAATCCAAAACGCGTGTATGAAGGAATTGTATGCAGGGTCTACTTTTTTCACGGCTTTTCCAACTTTGAAGTCAAAAAACATCAATTTAGAGGCTTCGCAGCATATATGTTCCATATACGGATTTACTCAGAATTCAGAGTAGAACATTTCGTGTGTCTGTGTGTCCCCCCCCCCTTATAGCTTTTGATCCGCTCAATTTACAGAGCCCAAAATTTCAGAATATATAAACAGTTATAGGCCTACAAAACTTTTATACTCAGAATTTTTAATTTTTGTTTCAGTCAGGGGTTATCAACTTTTGAATTTTTGGTTTATTTTTCCATATATCTCAGAAACCATAAAAGCTAGAACGCTGAAAATTGGTAAAAACATAGACAAATACAAAATTTCAAATTGGTTTTTTCAAAAAAATTCCAAGGTTTCTCAAACATTTTTTATTAAGAAAAATATTTTTTTATGATAAATTTTTGAGTTTAACTGCCTATATTTCCAATTTTTTTAAAAATATCAAAAAAGCCGAAACACCCCAACTAGATAATTTAATTTTCTATAAAAAATATTAACATTATATTAGCACATATACAAAAATATTAACATTATCTATATTATAAATTTGAATGTTTGTATGTATCTATGTATGTATCTATGTATGTGTTGAATGCGCTCCTAAACCGCTCATCCGATTGCGATGAAACTTTGGTGAACTGTCGAGAGTATACCAGGGATGGTTTCTGGATCAAAACATTTTTTCTTCTTCTTCTTCTTCATCGAGTATTAGGTCATTTTACCTATGAAGATGGACTATCCTGGGAACCGTTCATCCGATTGCAATGAAACTTTGGTGAATTATCGAACGTATGCCCGGGATGATTTCTGGATTTAAAAAATTATCTTCTTCTTCTTCTTCATTGGGTATCAGGTCATTTTACCTATGAAGGTGGACTATCCTGAGAACCGTTCATCCGATTGCAATGAAACTTTGGTGAATTGTCGAGTGTATGCCCGGGATGGTTTCTGGATTAAAAAAATTCTTCTTCTTCTTCTTCATCGGGTATAAGGTCATTTTACCGATGAAGGTGGACTATCCTGAGAACCGTTCATCCGATCGCAATGAAACTTTGGTGAATTGTCATGCGTATGACCGGGACCTACTGAAGGGACGGGAGTAACTGAAGGGACGGGAGTAACTGAAGGGACGGGAGTAACTGAAGGGACGGGAGTAACTGAAGGGACGGGAGGTACTGAAGGGACGGGTGGTACTGAAGGGACGGGAGGTACTGAAGGGACGGGTGGTACTGAAGGGACGGGAGGTACTGAAGGGACGGGAGGTACTGAAGGAACGGGAGGTACTGAAGGGAAGGGAGGTACTGAAGGGTCTGAAGGGACGGGAGTAACTGAAGGGACGGGAGTAACTGAAGGGACGGGAGTAACTGAAGGGACGGGAGTAACTGAAGGGACGGGAGTAACTGAAGGGACGGGAGTAACTGAAGGGACGGGAGTAACTGAAGGGACGGGAGTAACTGAAGGGACGGGAGTAACTGAAGGGACGGGAGTAACTGAAGGAACGGGAGTAACTGAGGGAGGTACTGAAGGGACGGGAGGTACTGAAGGGACGGAAGGTACTGAAGGGACGGGAAGTACTGAAGGGATGGGAGGTATTGAAGAGTCTGAAGCGACGGGTGGTTATGGAGGACAATTTTTAATTATACAGGCAATACGAAGTTTGCCGGGTGTTCACTAGTTTTTTATAAAAATTGAATTTAGTGACGACATTGCTTCATACAATTTGTATGGCAGTCGCCTATACACAATATGTAAGAAGACTTAATAGTTTTATAAGTACTTAATCTCCAAACATACATACAGAACCATCATGCTGTTTTTATATTCCGGGTAGGAAAAGAGGACTGACCTCCGTACTGTCCTATCTTGACATACATACCAACATGTGTTAAAATTTTCAATAATTTGGATTTATGGGTTTATAGTTTGATTATTATTCTTCAACTATACATAAGTACTATCGCTATCGACAGTTGGATCTCATGTGTTACATGCAACTAGTTATATTAATTATTGAAGTTAAAAATTTCGATCACTCACAGATAGCCGTAAATCACACCATAGAAGTTGATAATGACAAAGATTGAGAACAACTGATAAAGTTGATTTGGATTCGCAATAACGCAATTTTTCGACTAGCGTCTACACCTAGCTTTTCCCGATTTCTGATTGGTTGGTAGGCGGTAACTTTGAACCGGATGTACCATGTGTAAATGTTAACAGACGAAAAAAATAAAACCAAAAATATTTTGTTTTCAGGGATTTATATATATTTTTTTTATCGTGAATAAAATAAAATGTAGGTATGCATTAGTAAATAATTATTTTGTATATTTCAATGTATATTTACTATAAGATTCTTAGTAAAACAAGAACTTTACTTTTTAATAATTTAAATTATATTTAAAGAAAGTATTAAGCTATACCTATTATATGTTCATGGTGTCACAATTTAATCGATTGATTTCTTCCAGAATTATGTTAATAAGTTTTAAATCTTGGAAATCTGTATAATATTTATATGTACCTACATTTAAAGAACTTGATTATTTTAAATTTTATCGAACCGTCGAGATGTTTACAATAATTAATTTCTATCATCCGTATTAAAAAAATTACGAAGTGGTCTACAATCATAGACTTTGCAACATATACTTATATAATATATGGATGAACTCAGAAAAAATTCTATATATACATATTACACCGCCGTGGCACAGTTGGAAAGCCGTTCGATTTCTGAGCGGGCGTCCTGTTTTCGATTTCCAGCAGAGGAGAAATTTATTTCATTAAAATTTTGCTTCTCTGGGCTGGAAACACTGGTTAGGTGGAAGAAATTGCCATACGGCAATAAACTCGCAACTTGCGCAGGGTGTAAGGAAGTGTACATTATTATTATACATCAACTAAAAGAACCTTCGCAACAAATAATGTTCTGTACATGGATTTATTCAGAATTCGGAGTAGAACGTTTAGTGTGTCCGTCCCCCCTTTATAACTTTTGATCCGCTGAATGCACAGAACCCAAAATTCCGGAATGTATAGATAGTTATAGGCCTACAAAACATTTATACTCAGAATTTTCGTTTCTGTCAGGGGTTATCAACTATTTAATTTTTACTTTATTTTTCCATATATCTCAAAAAACATAAAAGCTAGAAGGCTGAAAATTGGTATAAATATAGACAAATACAAAATCTCAAATATGTTTTTTTTAAAGTTCCAGGGTTTTTAAAACATTTTTTATGATAAATTTAAGTATGTGTTTAACTGCCTATATATATTTCCAAAGTTTTTAAAAATACCGAAACACCTCAATTAGATCATTTAATTTTCTATTAAAAATATGAACATTGTAGAAGAACATCTCAAACTTTTATTTACAATTTTTATAAAAATGAAATTTTGTGACGACATTGTTTCATACAATTTGTACGGCAGTACATTATACAATTTCTACGGGTACGCAATAGTTTGATACTTAATCTCTAACATACATCATGTGTATAGGGTCATTACTGCAAATGACATGATTCTGAGTAATTTGAGATTGAATATTGAAACAAAAGCTAAAGTTCCAAATCTCTTTTTGAATATCTATAAAACAACCATATTGAAACAATTGTGTAAGAGACCACTGCTTCCAAGTAGAAGACAGTCCGTTTAGCACTAAAAAGTTATTTTTTTGTCCTACTGCATCCATAGTTCATTTTTGAATAAATTTTAAGATTTGACGCTATAGTCTTAAAGATGCGATTTATGTTAATGTTCCTATGTCCTTTATTTTCTATTGTTAAATAATTACCATGTTATCCGGGGCGGAGACAAATCCAACAAATAAGAGATTACAATTGTTCCAGCTGTTCTTGAATTATAAATAGTGTAACTCATCTGACTTTCTTTTATTTATATAGATTTCCTTCCCATTTATTAAAACTTTTTATTGGTTGATACTTTCTTCCTATATTATGAATTATTTGTAAAATATATTATATTGAAACTGTTGGTTTTCATTTTATTTAATAAGTTTAAGTTCCAATTTTAATTATTGTAACGACTTCTCACCTTTATACATTAGAAAAAGTTTCCTATTACAAAGCCTATATTTATATACAGTTAGAATAGAAGTTTCTATAATTCAATTATATGTAAATGAGATGTGTAAAAATGTTAAAAACTAATAATTATACAGAGAAGGAAGAAGTTGCCCAAGGAAAAATCGAACATTATATGAACAATATTCTAGAAGAAGGAAATGTTAGATGAACATGTATGAATGTAGGCGAGGTGAAGAATGTATGCCAGGATAGAAGTGTGATGCTCGGCTCTCCGCCTACTACAAAAGTAATATAGCATGAAGATATGAATCTGTTTTTATTGTTTAAAGAAAAAATGCATTCAATTTTGAATATTAGATAATGATAAATCACTTGAAAAAATGGCAGTGAAAATAAATAAGAGTACTGAGTTGGACGTTTTGTGGATTATTGCTCCCAATGTGAAAAAAACTGAAGACAATACTTAAGATCCATTTGACCACCCACACATGAGTACCGATAAACAATGTTATTTAAATTGATTGTAAAAGTTCCACATCACAAGCAATATTTATACATTTTTTAAGAAAGATGTTGTATGCAGTTAGTGACTCATTGAAGGTCAAAATAAAACATGTTTTGAATTGTGTTTTCAGTCTGGATCTGTGAGACGATTAATATCGTAAGTCTCCAGAATGTGGCAACTTGTTATGTGGTGCGTGTTAAATTAATATTTGTCATAGTACCTGTTAGTTGCCTGAGAAGCAATATTAAATAAATAAATATATTTACTGATTATTCATAACAAAATATATACATAATATTATCAATCATTCTAAACAATACATAATAGGCCCTATTCAGATTCGACTAAAAATTTTATACAGAATTTTAGTATATGAGAAATATCAAAAAGTTGATTGCATTTATACGGGACTCATTACGTCACACCGCGCGGATAAAATCTTTTTATCCACGGTTGGCCGATATTTTAGATGTCTTCGTACTCTGAATTGAATCAGAATTGCACATAATATGTCCTATTCTGATTCGTATAAATTTATCCGTCTGAATTTTAGTATATGAGAAATGCCAAAAAGTTGACTGCATTTATATGGGACTCATTACGTCACACTGCACAAATGAAATCCTTTTACACAAGTCGCCCGTTGGTAATAGACCACTTCTTACTCTGAAACGAAACAGAATAGGGCATATTGTAAGAAGTAATAATAATAGGAGAGAATGTATGTAAACAAAAAATTTGTAGAAATAAAAAAAAAATGTTGAAATGGTTAATTTATTGAATAAGCTGTTATTTTACATTTACTTATATGAAATGAATGTGGTGGTGTACCACTAGATCGTCTCCCTTTTTGGTCCTTATGTAGATGACATAACCATGATGCTGTTGGTTAAACCTGTGGAAATAATTACAAATAAAAAACTGTGAACACTGTGCTGGAAGAATGCATGCAAAGAAAAGCATGTTCCTAGATATAACGGGGACGTTCGACAATGCGTGGTGGCCGCTTATTCTGGCCAACCTGAAGCTGCGGGGTTGCCCTCGTTGAGTGAAGGGAGCACCTAGCTGGGCAAGCCTCTAGGCGAGTTAGGGTTGTCGATGAAGTTCGCTACCTAGGTGTCGTCCGAATGTCAAGTCCTCGGCTGAAAAAGTAGCGGCCTTGTTTATGACATTTCGCAGGATCAGCAGGAGTAACTGGGGACTCCATTCGGGTAGGGTGAGGGCTATATACAAGGCTAAGTATATTGCCCAGATCGCATACGCATCTGAAGTTTGGTCCCATCGGCTGAGCGTTGGCTCGGTTGCTCTTGCGATCCTGAGGGGCCAGCATCCTCCCTTGCTTGCTGTTACAGGTACGTATCGCACGGCGGCCAGTGACAGTCTTCCGGTCATCACTGGTGTTCTGCCTGCTGATATTGAGGTGCGGGAGTTTGTCGCACATAGGAGTATCAGGCTCAATAGACGGGCTGAACATGTAGGAGTGATTGTTTGTATTGTGCCAGGAATTGGTGGTCTGAGTGGGGCCATCAGTAGTCAGAGAAAGGACGATGAAAGTTTAGCAAGAGCGCTGGGATAGAGGAGGAACTGCTAGGGTTACCTATTAGTTTTTCCCTGACCTAAGAAAGAGGATGCGTATGAGATCGCTGGCACTGTGCCACTATGCGTTGCAGCTCGTGTTAGGAGACTATGATAGGAGGTATGTGTGCTTGACCGCCCGGCCAGTTTGGTTTGGCGAAGTGCTGGCGAACCATCACAATGTAGCTCCAGAGACCGGGTTACCCCCGGTCAAAGATCTCGTATAGCGATGTCCTAATCTGGCATGGAATGATGCTTGATGTGCGTGTCTCACGCTGGGAGTGGCTGGGATGACCGGGTTTACCCCTGGTCGAGGATTTCGTACAGCAGTGGGCCTAACCTGGCCTGGAGTGATGCTGTAGCGGGGTGGTCGACGACTCGTTGACAATTCGTGCCGTCCTTTCTCCCTCGTGGAGGTGTCTGGTTGCATGCCCCCGTCTGGGTGGGTCCTCCTTCCTTGCGTTGATGTTAGCTATCGCATCTAGTAATGCGGGTGCGATGGTCTAGAAGCACCTAGAAATTAAGATTAGTTTTAATTAGTAAGGTGTATTAGGTAGGCGTCACCCCCTGGATAGGGGCACTGAGAATCCATAATTTAGCAGGCGGGGTTTGTTGGGAAGAGCACATCCGGCGAACTCAGAGCCCGCGTGCATAAAAAAATATTTGCAACTAAGTGCGGGTAAAGAGGTGCTAACGCGCCTGAGATACCCGTGTAAGCGGTGGATGACTTTCAGTGTCCTTCGTCTTGACAAGAGCTGCATCTAATGTTTACTTCTCCTGAACCTCCTCGGGGATGGTTAGTGTTGAGGAGGTAGATGGACCGGTGGCTCTCCCCATTACGTCTTCCACTTCAGCCGCTAGTGCGACTGGACTAGGACAGTGCTCGATGACGAAATTGTACTCTTGCAAAAACATGGCCCGGTTGTCCGTCACCATAGTTAATCGTCATCCTCCAATGAATGGTCGGTACTTCCATACAACGGTACTTCACCCACACCACTGCGAGGTCCTCTTTTTTGTTCGAATGGCATTTCCTGTCTGCCTTACCGAACTTGCAGCTTGAATATGAGATAATCTCCCGTGACCTGTCCGGTGAAATAGCAAGTTGCTGCTCCATCTTTACTCACATCAGTTTGCAAGATGAACTCCCTGTTGAAATTGGGCCTGGCGTGTCCACTTGGATGATCTCTTCGGGCTAAGTAGGTCCGTTAATGGGGCCGCTATGGTCGTGATCCTTGGCACGCGTTCCGGCAGCCAATTACATAGCCCAAGAAACGCTGTGAGTTCCTTCCTTGTCCGCAGGGGCGGCATCTCTCTCAAGACTCTCTCATGCACCGGTTGTAGGGTGTTTCTACTGGCCGACACCATGTGGGCCAAATATTCAATGGTTGGAGAGCCGATCTTACATTTTTCTGGTGCGCACTGCAGCCCGAACTCAATCTTTCGAAAATTAACCTATGGTGTTATGGTGGCTCTCCCAATCGACTGAATACACGAAAATGTCATCTACATACACTATGACAAACTTCTCGAAGTACCCGGCCAGTACTAGTTGGCTCATCATCCTCTGAAAGTTTCTGCAAATGAGCTGTCAAAGTTGGTATTAAATGCGAAAATTTTAGCAAATTTTATAAATTTGATTTATAATAATTTATAATTCAAATAATAAAGCAACTCGCTCACGCGAGTCGCTATTGTTATTATAAACAACCATAAACCTAACTGAAAATTTATACCCAATGCTGAATAACAAATGGGCGGTGTAGACACTACTGAAAAGACAGTGTCTGTAGTGTAAACGGTCACTGTCCACCTACCATTTTACTTGTTACTTGCCATTTTACTAAACCAATGTTAACAAGACATTATGTATTTTTACTAAAAACATTTTAAATTAACACAACAGGTAAGATTTTGACATACAAGTATGGCTTGTTAAAAAAAATTCAAATATATCACCTTTATCTTTAAGCTCGACAAGACCCTGGTGGCTAAAGAACATCTAATTTTCAAACTTTCAGACACAGCTACCGTCGTGGTGAGTTTATAAGATGGAATTTCTTTGTACAGGTTCTCATAATATGTTGGTTTCTCAACCAATCCGGTTGTTTAACTTGTCATGAACTTTTCCCTTGGAACTCTTCTAGAAATTAAAAAAATAATCACAATATACAAACAGAAGTGTCAAACTAGTGATTTTTACAGCTATCATTCATAGTATATCAGTATTATTGCCTTCACAGACACACAAGTATTTAATTAACTGAAATTATATAAGAATAAGAATAACCTAACAAAATTTGACAAGTGACTATTTAAAAAATACCTTCATTTTAACTTTGCCTTCTTCGGATCCTTCCTTCTTATTTTGGGTATATTGTATCTGCTGTACCAAAGACTTTTGTGTGTTTTTTGGGCGGCTAAATGAATAAAACAACATATTGTTAAATCTGACAGTTTAAAGTTATAACTTTTTGCGGCAACGTAAAACAAAACACACCACTGTTAATTATAGAACAACATTTTTATAGGGGGTTATTTAAAACACTGTACAACATAATAGTAAAGTTAAATTACCAAAAATCAATAAGAAAAAACAAATAAACTCACCATGCTGTCTTGATAATGAGATCCAGTCGGAAGCATAGAAAAGAGAACCATATGGTCGGAAGTCGGAGAAGCAGTCGGAAGATCGTCCGGATCGTCGTTTTGACAGTACACGCCCCTATCTCGCCCTAGCCAATCAGAGAGGAGCCAATGCAAAAAAGAAAAGCTAGGGCTAGACGCTACTATTTTTCGTGGCATAACCCAACGCTTACCTTCCTACGGAATGGAATTCTGTAGGTCCGTACTTTTACTAAGTAATTTAAAATATGACCAGCTGGATTACTTTTTGTCAACTATCTAAACCCATCAAGTCATTTTCAATTTCTCTTCAATAATGGCTCAATTTAAAATGAATTTGTCTCTCCGCAATGTGAAAATATACCTACCAACATAAATTTCAGTTAATACTCATCTTGAAATTATTAGGTATATTTCTACAGTACCTATTATATATCTGGAGCGTCGTGATGACAAATCATTATTGTTTTTATCAAATTCAATCTAGGTGCCTAGTGCCTAGAAGTATACTTCTTTATTACTGTCGTAAAAGTAACCTGTTTCGACAGTTGCTTTAAGTTTAATTGACCAAATAAAAAAAGGAAAAAATTGTGGGCTTGGTTCAATTCCATTACCGATTACATTAATCTGTTTATGGTATGTACGAGAATGTGTATGTAGATGTATTTATTTGTTTTTACACCCTTTTCTTTAACTTCACTTGTCTGTACCTACTGGAATTTTGCAATCGATTTTTAACCAACTTCTCGACCAGAGTTCTGAAACTTCCAGTTTGATTTTTGATATGACATTTTGATAAAATTGAACAATTTTTAATTTCTGAATTTGAGACTGCTATACATGTTGCACAATATTCAGGCGTTATTTATATCGTTATCAGATCGATTTCAGTTTTCTTTAACTTCACTTGTCTGCCTGTACCTACTGGAATTTTGCCTGAAAAGGTTGTCCTCGTTTTTTACATGTCCTTGATGCTTGATGGTGTTTAAGGCTCTGAACCACTTGGCTCCACACTACATTCAAGAACTGTGTCAAAAGAATGTTTCATCAGGAAGACAGCTTACATTGAGATCATCTGGATCACAGAGTACCAAATTTTTAAAATAATTGGACTTAGTCAATAAGGTGGCTTATTATGATTCCATTTTCAGTGCGATCGGGCCTTTAAAGTTGAATAAATTGCCCCCTGACATACGCGGAGCTCAGTGCATTGACACTTACAATAAATTACTTAAGACTGCTTTGTTTCGTAAATCCAACAAATACCTAAGCTATAGCGCCCTTGGAGTTATCGTGTATCACTAAACGGCGCTTTATAGATTGTTATTATTACTCCTACAAACATCAAGATTACAAAGTAAGACGTGTTTTATTCAAAGTAAGAACAATCAAATGAAAACATCGATTTTAGTTGCTTGAATTTAAACGATACATTGATGATTAAGATGTAAAATAAGTACGTGTAATGTCACCCCAAAAAAAACAAGCTAAGATGGCTGGATGATACAGAAGACTACATAAGGGTGAACGTAATATTATACTGAAGGGAGAGTGGGGGGGGGGGGGGGGAGGAACAGCTGGAGGAGGCTAGGTCTCACCCAGGGTTGTAGCGCCAACGATGATGATGGGATGTCACTACTGTAAAATATCATTTTTTATTTTAAGCAATAAAAGACACCAGTGCTGGAATATGTTGTCAAAGTTAATCCAAGATTTAATATTAAGCAACAAAACACACCAGTGCTGGGATAGGTTGTTAAAGTTAATCCAAGTTTATCAGTAAAAGTCTCAATTAAAAGTTAATGTTTATACTTATCACATGCTTTATTATATTATCATTCATATTTTATTTCAGTTTGATATATGTATCATATTTGAAGTTAATTTTCTTTTTAGGTATATTATCGTTTCAGTGAGTTAATCCAACTGTCGATTTGTTCAGGAGAACTTTGTTCTCTTAACATATCGACAATGTATCAAGCCAGAATACGCGAGAATTGTATGGAGAGGTCTACTTTTTTCACGGCTTTTCCATCTTTGAAGTCAAAAAACACCAACTTAGAGGCTTCGCAGCATATATGTTCCATACACGGATTTACTCAGAATTCGGAGTAGAACATTTCGTGTGTCTGTGTGTGTGTGTGTGTGTGTGTCTGTGTGTCTGTGTGTCTGTGTGTCCCCCCCCCCCTTATAACTTTTGATCCGCTCAATTTACAGAGCCTAAAATTTCAGAATATATAAACAGTTACAGGCCTACAAAACTTTTATACTCGGAATTTTGAATTTTTGTTTCAGTCAGGGGTTATCAACTTTTGAATTTTTATTTTATTTTTCCATATATCTCAGAAACCATAAACGCTAGAACGCTGAAAATTGGTACAAACATAGACAAATACAAAATCTCAAATTAGTTTTTTCAAAAAAATTCCAGGGTTTCTCAAACATTTTTTATTAAGAAAAATATTTTTTTTAAAATAAATTTATGAGTTTAACTGCCTATATTTCCAAAACTTTTACAATTATCGAAAAAAGCCGAAACACCCCAACTAGATAATTTAATTTTCTATAAAAAATATTAACATTGTAGTAGAAGATCTCAATTTTTTTTTAACAATTTTTTTAAAAATTGGATTTAGTGACGACATCGCTTCATACATTTTGTATGGCAGTCGCCTATACACAATATGTAAGACGACTTAATAGTTTGATACTTCATCTCCAAACATACATACATACCATCATGCTATTTGCATATTCTGGGTAGGAAAAAAGGAACTTCCTCCAAACTATCCTATCTTGACATACATACCTACATAATATATGTTGTATAGAAAACAAAATATCTGAAAATATTCAATAATTTGTATTTATGGGTTTATAGTTTGGTACATATTCTTCAACTATACATACTATCGCTATCGACAGTTGGATCTCATGTGTTACATGCAACTAGTATAATAAGACTGTAACAATGTAGGTACATAATTATGTAGGTACATGCCTAATTTTAACTTGAAATAAATCGTAGATGTACCTATCTAATCCAACTGTCGATTTGTTCAGGAGAACTTTGTTCTCTTAACATATCGACAATGTATCAAGCCAGAATACGCGAGAATTGTATGGAGAGGTCTACTTTTTTCACGGCTTTTCCAACTTTGAAGTCAAAAAACACCAACTTAGAGGCTTCGCAGCATATATGTTCCATACACGGATTTGCTCAGAATTCGGAGTAGAACATTTCGTGTGTCTGTGTGTGTGTGTGTGTGTGTGTGTGTGTGTGTGTGTCTGTGTGTCTGTGTGTCTGTGTGTCCGTCCCCCCCTTATAACTTTTGATCCGCTCAATTTACAGAGCCTAAAATTTCAGAATATATAAACAGTTACAGGCCTACAAAACTTTTATACTCGGAATTTTGAATTTTTGTTTCAGTCAGGGGTTATCAACTTTTGAATTTTTATTTTATTTTTCCATATATCTCAGAAACCATAAACGCTAGAACGCTGAAAATTAGTACAAACATAGACAAATACAAAATCTCAAATTAGTTTTTTCAAAAAAATTCCAGGGTTTCTCAAACATTTTTTATTAAGAAAAATATTTTTTTTATGATAAATTTATGAGTTTAACTGCCTATATTTCCAAAACTTTTACAATTATCGAAAAAAGCCGAAACACCCCAACTAGATAATTTAATTTTCTATAAAAAATATTAACATTGTAGTAGAAGATCTCAATTTTTTTTTAACAATTTTTTTAAAAATTGAATTTAGTGACGACATCGCTTCATACATTTTGTATGGCAGTCGCCTATACACAATATGTAAGAAGACTTAATAGTTTGATACTTCATCTCCAAACATACATACATACCATCATGCTATTTGCATATTCTGGGTAGGAAAAAAGGAACTTCCTCCAAACTATCCTATCTTGACATACATACCTACATAATATATGTTGTATAGAAAACAAAATATCTGAAAATATTCAATAATTTGTATTTATGGGTTTATAGTTTGGTACATATTCTTCAACTATACATACTATCGCTATCGACAGTTGGATCTCATGTGTTACATGCAACTAGTATAATAAGACTGTAACAATGTAGGTACATAATTATGTAGGTACATGCCTAATTTTAACTTGAAATAAATCGTAGATGTACCTATCTAATCCAACTGTCGATTTGTTCAGGAGAACTTTGTTCTCTTAACATATCGACAATGTATCAAGCCAGAATACGCGAGAATTGTATGGAGAGGTCTACTTTTTTCACGGCTTTTCCAACTTTGAAGTCAAAAAACACCAACTTAGAGGCTTCGCAGCATATATGTTCCATACACGGATTTACTCAGAATTCGGAGTAGAACATTTCGTGTGTCTGTGTGTGTGTGTCTGTGTGTCTGTGTGTCTGTGTGTGTGTGTGTGTGTGTGTGTGTCCCCCCCCTTATAACTTTTGATCCGCTCAATTTACAGAGCCTAAAATTTCAGAATATATAAACAGTTACAGGCCTACAAAACTTTTATACTCGGAATTTTGAATTTTTGTTTCAGTCAGGGGTTATCAACTTTTGAATTTTTATTTTATTTTTCCATATATCTCAGAAACCATAAACGCTAGAACGCTGAAAATTGGTACAAACATAGACAAATACAAAATCTCAAATTAGTTTTTTCAAAAAAATTCCAGGGTTTCTCAAACATTTTTTATTAAGAAAAATATTTTTTTTATGATAAATTTATGAGTTTAACTGCCTATATTTCCAAAACTTTTACAATTATCGAAAAAAGCCGAAACACCCCAACTAGATAATTTAATTTTCTATAAAAAATATTAACATTGTAGTAGAAGATCTCAATTTTTTTTTAACAATTTTTTTAAAAATTGAATTTAGTGACGACATCGCTTCATACATTTTGTATGGCAGTCGCCTATACACAATATGTAAGAAGACTTAATAGTTTGATACTTCATCTCCAAACATACATACATACCATCATGCTATTTGCATATTCTGGGTAGGAAAAAGGATCTTCCTCCATACTATCCTATCTTGACATACATACCTACATATGTTGTATAGAAAACAAAATATCTGAAAATATTCAATAATTTGTATCTATGGGTTTATAGTTTGGTACATATTCTTCAACTATACATACTATCGCTATCGACAGTTGGATCTCATGTGTTACATGCAACTAGTTATATTATGTGTTTTATTGTCATTGAATCACACATTTGAAGTGCTAAATATTATTTTTATCACAGAATGTATGTTCTTATTCATTTTTTATCAAATAATCAATTTATGCTGACCACATCCCTTGGATAATAAATATACCTACTTACATACATTAAATTTGTTTATGAACACGAAAGCATTAAATAATGTTCAAGTATTATTAAACTATGTCTTTTTGTAAAAAAACATAGGTACTTATCTACCATAATAGCAAGAATAGTAATTAAAAAAGTAAAAAAAACTCAGTAGTTTTACATATTCTTTTTCGATTGAAGTAAAAATCTACTTCATAGGCCTTGTAATTATGTAGTTACTTACAACAAACTATTGAAAAAGAGTTATCCAACTGTCGATAGATGTTTTGTATAGAAAACATAATATATTAAATAATTTGGATTTAAGGGTTTAAAGTTTGGTACGTATTCTTCAACCATATTTACTATCGCCATTGGCAGTTGAATCGAGTATATAATACCTACGGATAAATCTCATGTGTTACATGCAACTAGTTTTGCTAGAAAAATATTTAACAAATTTGAATTTCGTAAAAACTCACGAAATATAATAAATAGGTATGTAAATTTTTTTTTTTTGAATTTTTTCTTTTACAAAAAAATGAATATGTCCTTGTTAAACAAGCACTTATACATCTTTATACGTTTCCTAAAATAAGCAAATAAATAAACGTTTCTTTATTTCAGACGTATCATTTGAGGGTACTTACTGGGAAAAAGATTTTCAAAATTTACTATTTAGCCTGCTATAAACTCTTAAATGTTTAAAATCGTATATTGTGTCGTCAAAAATCTTCTTTTTAGATTTTCAAATAAGTTTGCTACATTCATAAATTCTCTTATATTCCATTCCAAACAAATAATAACGCCGTATTCATAACACTGAACGTAATTTTACAATTGATTGTAAGGGAATACAAAATATTTTATTGCAATGCACTTGGCATCCATATCTAAAAAGTGTCATAAAATACAAATGATATCTCTGTACTTACCTTCTTATTATATCGTATGTGCATGTTTTAAATAATTGAGTTATTTCCATTTTTCTTTCATGTTCTAAATACCTTCGCAACTTCGTACCAGATTTCTAGACTTGGATCCCGAGTCCGTATAGAGACGTTGATTGTCTGGTCCGGTGTAAATTGTCACAAAAAATGGCGGTCAGTCAGTCAGTCAATGAAATGTCATGTGTCCGGTGTAATCTAGGTCGTTGTTATTTATCATCATAATACTGTAGTTTATGTTTAAATGACTATTTATGGTTAATCGTAATTTACTTAATATAAGTTTAGATATAGGTACCTAACTGTAATTATCTACGATGAGCGTATTTTAAGTTCTGAATTATAACATTGAAATGTTGTGTAAATTGCATATCATACATTACAAGTGTTAATGAACATCTATCAAAGGTTGCCTACTCACTTTCTGTATGTGCTGCGCCAGCTATCAGAATTAATTTTTTGGACAATCCGCCGCTAATTATTCTCAGAAAACGATTCGCCGTGGACGAATATACGAATTACAATTATAAATGTTTTTTTAGGATATTGTAAACGAAATAAACTTTCAGAGAGGTGTGTTATTGTATCTATTCAATTATTGTAATAAAATGTTAAATTTTATTATGCATATTGTAATATGGCTAAAAATTTATAATAATAAAATAATCGTTAAAAATAACATTTTACACCTAATCGCAGGAAATCGTATTGCATTTTTTTATAGAAATGAATTTAAATATCACTAACCCACTCCGATATAAAAAAACAAGTAAAATATGAAGGTACTTAACGCTATTTTTGCCATACTTTAATAAAACTATGTCCAACGTTCCATCTACCCTGTAGATGGAATATTACAGTGTTTCGGAAGCGAGTTCAGGAAGTGTCCAGTTGGAACTTTCAATAAACTTCGAAAATCTCCCCCAGATTCACAACATTTATTTCATATCACTTATAAAAGTAACCCTCTCCAACTTTCTACGATATGTATACGTTGCCCTGAATGTAGTTCCTTTAATTCCTCCGTTGCTAGTTTTTTTTAAAGGAATGAATTTTTAAAGAACTTAGACATATGTTGGACAAAGAGAAACTAAAAACTATTTATTTTACCTTAGTGCAATCACTACTATCTTATAATATTGTATGTTGGAGGTCTCAAGTCTAATGTAGAGCCACTAAATATTACTCAAAAATTAATTCTAAAAACCCAAACACAACGATTACTATAATAAAACCAACAAAATATAAATCATTATTTACAAGTCATAAGTTAAAAAAGTCAAAAAAATGTATTTGAAAATGGAGAAATCGTCGGCAAATATATCAGAGTGACTCCCCACAACATTACCAAGTGGATGTAGCCTTGGTATAGGGGAGTGGTAGGCGCAGTTACTCTGGGAATGACTCTCACGAAACATAACACACTGTCTTGTGGTTTTAGTCGGTACATTGATATTTGTAAGTTTAATGATTCTATAGCGTTGTTTAATAGTTTATGTAAGAGGAAAAAGTCAAAAACCTTTCTTCTATCGTTAAGAGGCTATAGTAGGCTATACATTATATTTTGAAAATAATTTCCCTAATACCCTCAAAAGATACGTCTTTGAAATAAGGAACAGTTTGTATGTGCATCTTTAATCTATTGCATGATATTTTGAATTTGTTTAATACTTTTCTTGTAAAATTAGTTTTAGTAAAACCCTTTTTTTATTTTTTTATTGTAAGTAACTAAAAAACTACAAGGCCTATGAAGTATATTTTTACTTTATTTGATAGAGAATATGAAAATCTACCGGCTGAGTTTTTTATTATTATAAAATTTCAATAACTTTTCTTGCTATTTAAAAAAAAAACCTCTAAATTTTACCATTTTTGCACGATAAAATGTTGTATATCACATATCAGGTGATATACAATATTTTCTCGTGTTTCATACATTAGAAGCTAATTTAATGTGCATTTTTGCGTACATCCGTATATCCAGGGTATAGTAGGACCTTAAGGTATAAAAGTTTAAATTCTAGCATAAGATCTGTATAGTTGATAATGTTCTATTGAAATTCCCTTTTTATTATTTACAAATCGCAAAACAATTCTCTGGACCTTTTCTATATGATTTATATGGACATTGTAGTAGGGAGACCAGATAAAATAGTTGTATTCCAAATGGTCTGACTAGAGAAACAAAAAGTATCCTGTAGGATTCAGTTTTTAAGGTCAGCTGCCAGTCTCGTGATGAAACCCAAAACCCTCATAGCTTTACCGACGACCTCCTCTATATGTAAATTAAATGTCAGATCCCCAGAAAATTTGACTCCCAAATCCCTAAGTTAGTAACGCTGTCAAGAGTAACATTATGGTTTATAGACAGTATTATTATACTAGTTGCATGTAACAAATGAGATCCAACTATCGATAGCAATAGTACCAAACTATAGACCCATAGATCCAAATTGAATATTTTAAGTTATTTTGTTTTCTATACAAATCACGTATGTCAGGATAGGACAGTGTGGAGGTCAGTCATATTTTCCAATCCCGAATATGTAAACAGCTTGAAGGTATGTATGTAGTTATATATGAAAATTTGAAGTATTAAATTATTGAGAGTCCCCGTAGATATTGTGTATTCTGCCATACAATTCGAACAAAACGATGTCACTAAATTATTTTTTTACAAAATATTAACCCATAAATACAAATTATTGAATATTTTAAGATATGTTTTCTATACAACACATGTAGGTATGTATGTCAAGATAGGATAGTATGGAGGTCAGTCCTTTTTTTCTACCCAGAATATGAAAACAGCATGATGGTATGTATGTATGTATGTATGTTTGGAGATGAAGTATCAAACTATTAAGTCTTCTTAGATATTGTGTATAGGCGACTGCCATACAAATTGTATGAAGCGATGTCGTCACTAAATTCAATTTTTATAAATATTGTTCAAAAAATTTAAGACGTAAGTACTACTACAATGTTAATATTTTTTATAGAAAATTAAATTATCTAGTTGGGGTGTTCGGGCTTTTTTCGATATATTTAAAAACTATGGAAATATAGGCAGTAAATTTAGCAACACATAAATTTATCATAAAAAAATATCTTTCTAAATAAAAAATGTTTTTGAATGAATCTTATTATTTTCTAACGTCATCTATTGGGAAATTGGCTGGTCAAATTTGAAAGACACGATCCTTGTACATGAGGTGACAATCAGTGACAATGCTTTCGCATAGATGTCTTTCCAGAACCGCGGCAGAATTGTTAGTTCATTTTTACCTTGTTTACATACTTGTACTGATGATTCGATTTATTTTTATTTGTGTTTTTGTAAGCGACGAATTGTTGTTACGTATCGTCCTAGACCAGCGCTCGACATTCCTAAGGTGTTCCGGCTACGTGGTTTTGTGTGTCGGAAGTACGTTTTTGCCATCATGGGTGATTTGGCTTCGTACGAAACAAATACCTTGAATAATTTACATTCTCAATCAAGACACCACGATGTCGATGGTATTAATGACGGGTCTGTGACGTCATTCCAGTCAGATTTCTATATACGTACTTGTGTACCAGAGAGAGTCAACAATATAATTAAGTATGTCTACAAACGAAGCGAGTTATTATTTCCATGCAGTTGGTGCCTTCTGGTACACGCGATTCATAATATCTCATTTGCACTGATTAAAATATTTTATCAAGAATTTTATCGAATTAATAGATGCAGTATTAAATATCGTGCAGCTAACCTACACATTCTGTTAAAAGATTATCGGAGATAGCTCTTGTTTAGCGTTGAATGAGACGTGTGATATATACGTATATGAAAGTAAATGAAGCAAGAATGGAATAAATTCTGTAGAAACACGTGTAAATAAAGAAGAAAAGGCGAGGTCGGTTAAATTTTTAGATAATCACACTAACTACTCTCCTATAACCAATCTGAGTTTGAGTATAAGAGTACAGAATACGGTCTAATTTACCTGACAAAATCAATATACATCCCGACTTCTCTGCATATGGAGTTTGTGTACCACAGGGCAGTGTTTTGGGTCCCATGCTGTTTCTTATTTACATACCTAACCAACGTTGTGGCATGGGAGTTGAGGGTGAGAAAATCTTATTTTCTGATGGTATTTCATTTTTTATGCGGATTCTTCTGTCAATGTTTTTAAAATCAGCTGACTCCCGAGCCAAAGGTTACCATTTCGATTCCCGATGGAGACACAATTGTTATTTGTGTTTTCTGTCTGTATCTGTATGACGATTAATATCGTAAGTCTCCAAAATGTGGCAACTTGTTATTGGGTGCGTATTAAATAAATAATAAAATGAAGAGATGTTGATAAAGCTGGGATGGATAGCCTCTTAACCTTTTTAATGTGTTGAAAACTATAATATACGTAACCTTTGGTCTTAGTTTTTATATAATAGAGCTCTGTCATCTTATAATCATAGATTTTATTTAGCCGAATGTAATAATCGTGTATCTTGCCACTGGGTACTTATATCTTGAAAAAAAAACTTTTAATTTTATTTTTAAAATATTTAGTAACGATGCATAGTGGCACTATACATAATACAGGAATAAGTACCTATAACAACAACAAAATAAATTTCAAAGTTACGGCGATTGTTATAGATACCACCAAACTTCTTGAGCCTTTTCGCCGTGGAGAGGGGCGGTTTGCACATATAACAACTAAGCAAAGAGACACAAATTTTTGATCTGCGCACCCACGTGGCGGGTTCAAGTTGTTTTACGATAGATATAACAATTAAAAATTGGTTCATTTATTATTATATATTGTCTCATTGGACGACCAACTTGGTGAACCTGTTTCAGGACGACCTGTTTATTAAATGTTTAGGACGAATTATAAAACTAACACGTATAAATATCACCAAATATCTTGAACCACGGTTCCGGGTGCGCGGAACGCAAATTTGTGTCTTTTTGCTTCGTTGGTATACCTACGTACTAATCGCCCCCCTATTCGACGAAATGGCTCAAGATATTTGGCGACAATTGTACACGGGAAAGAGCATTGTGTTTCGTTTGTGCTTTATTTGTTTGTAAATTGTGTATTATTATATCGTTGTTTGTGTGTGTATGTAAAGTGCGATTTAAATTTGTAATCATTAATATTTTTAGTATGATGAAAATCTAATGATTTACACCATCTTTTTATTTATAGGTACTGTTCGGTATATTATGAAGGTAGAATATTTTTAATGTTATTATTGTAAGGCACCCATAATATATTAGGTATGATGTATATTTAAATATCACGACTTTATAAATAGGTATGCAATCTTAACTACTTATTGTTTTTTATGGTAACATGTTTCAAATATAATATATTGTTTTTAACTCATTTTGATAGGAATGTTGCCTAACATTCTTTAATATATCGATCATTGTTTCCGTGACGACTAAAGCAGCCCATTCACGATCGTGTTATTCAGCGTCGCTCCATATGGACCGGCTCCATTTGGAGCATTGTAATATTTTCATCACACTCACGGGCGCTTCATCGTGCCATCGAGACATCGCGCCATCGAGTCATCAAAATTAGTAGGTCGGGGAGGGGGGGGCATATTAGGGTACTTAACGTTTAAACATCTCTAAAAACTAAAATTATGTGATAAAATTAAATATTTTAACTTAGAATCATAGCTTTATTCATTGCGAATGCCTATGGATACATATATGTTGATAACGTAATTTATCTAAGAAATGTAAATACTTAAATGAAAAAAGGCATTTGACGCGCTATGCCCCGTGCATAGGGGTAAAGTGGGGTCTCCTATAGGGCATTGTGGGGTGGTCATAATAAGGAACGAAACACAACTTCCAAACGAAATAGTATTATTTCTTAGCAAAATAACGATAGTTTAAAAAAATAAAAATATCAACAACACTTTAGCATAACAAATTCAGTACAAAAAAATTCAGTATAGTGTTCTTTTAGTTCTGCGGCCATTTTTTGACTAGAAGCTCGTTTTTATGCGGTAATTCTGCGGTGATTGCTGTTTTCCCTCGTTGCTTACTAACTCTTTTGCTTGTTCTCTTCTCCTTAGGCACTGGCATTATTTGTTCTGGAGTTGTTGAAAAAGGGGAGCCCCACTTTGCCCCAGGCGCCATACCCCACTATGCCCCACCGGCTCGTTCAAAATTAAACACAAACTTACAGTATCTCACATTTGATTCAATGACCTTGTGCTTGTTGATTAAGAAATCCGGAACGGAACAGATTCATAATAAACACAACAGTACACACGTACGTTTTAGAAAGGATTGCTGTTCAATTTCACTAATTTTTTAAAGAAAAACACTGGTTTTGATATTTTTGTTTATATCACACAAACGCGTAGGTACCGAAATGGCGTGGCTCGCGTATGGAGGTCACAAGCCGGCTAACGACCAATCAAAGTTAGCTATTTGACAGTTTGCACAGCGTTCGTTTCGAGCTGCATAAGGCTCGCCCCGCTATGCCCCGTGACCCCGCTATGCCCCCTTTGCCCTATACAAAAGCGGTTGCATTAATATTTATTTTTTTGAAATTTTCAAGTAAAAATGAGTTATAATTTTGATGATGAGTTTTATACAACTGCTATAGCGGTTTGTTTCTATATAAAAATAGAAAATACAAAGAGAAAATGTTGTATTTTCGCATTCACGAGAGTGTCAAACAGCTCGGCGCAATGAGATGGCGCAATGTACCATTGGTTTTCACACTCACGAGCATGCCGTACCGACAAGATGCGCCGCGCCGTTTGTCGCGGCACTATGGAGTGTCGATGGTTTGGAATTCTATTTTGGTGTGTCAAGTTGTAATTTCCTTCTAGGTTCACCAGTTTCTACGTCGCATCGTTATCTTCAGTGTGGACGCGTAGAGTAAATATGTTTATTATACAAGTATTTTGAACAAGAACAGATTGTGTACTTTCTCTTAGTCGAGATTTAATTTGCAGACTCATTAAACATCATTTCTTGCAAATAGTTATGATAGCTCTTTCTCTTTTTCCCATTCGGCATTGTGATGTTTTTCTCTTACGCAGAATGATTGTTCATTATGCGATATTGGTAGGTACCTAATTACAGTGCGTGCATTTTTACTATTCATGATTCTTGTTTCTTATAAACTCTGGACTGTACATTGAAATCGTGTAAGAAACACAATGGCACAACACTTGCATTGTTATAATATTATAAATAAGCTGATATTACTTACTTATACCTTATTCTGTACATTGGATCATATTTTCCCGAACTTGTATATGTCTATTGTTGTTTTCTTTCGATGATATTTCAACCATAAATCATTGCTTTCCTAAAACAACAGCGCTAATGGTATTGATATCATATTATACTGACACTAGTTTTTATATTATTTTTGTTTGTGAACATCTTGCACCCTGTGCGAATGGCGAGTTAATAGCAATTTATTTCAAGCAACTAGTGTTGACAGCCCGATAAGCAATTGTTATTAAGTGATATATAATTTTCAATCAATTTCTCTCCTGCTGGGAATCGAACAAAAGATAAAGATAAATTGTAAGATAATGGAAATGCCCAAGAAGAGATTGGCACGGGTAACATTTCGTGTGAATAACATTTTAAAATAAGGAAAAACGCGAAATATGAGCGACTATGTATGAGATATTGAATGAAGCAATGATGTTCGACACTTTTCTCTCTATTTTTCTGGACAAGGTGCGATAATATACGTTATATGAATATTTCCAAGAAAAAATCTTATGAGACGTCCTTAGATATAGATTAAACGACTGTTCAGCCCGTGTATTTGAGTTTAATCTTGAGAAAATATCATAACCTATTATGTATGTGTGACCAGAAACCCAAAACGAATGATTTTCAAGTTATGCTCATACGAAATGTATTTGCTTTATTTTACCGAGTTTTGTAGTTCTTCCAAAGGCTGACTTTCGTCTGTCGATAGATATTTTAAATAATAGGTACAGACGATCTTTATACTTTCAATATCCTCTTTGAAATTTCGATACTATTTTTCGACATTCTCTTATAAATCTTTATACTCTCTATCGACTGCATTCTCTTATAAATCTTTATACTTTCTATCGACTTCCTCTTTAAATCTTAATACTTTCTTCCAACATGATCTTTGAAATCTTAATATTTTCTTTCGACATCCTCTTTAGTACTTTCTTGCGTCATCATTGAGGTTGTAGGTTCTTAGATTTCATATTAAAAAACCACACAAAATTCCATTTCAATGAAACACTTCAAATTGTTTGAAAATTTATTTGAGTCATACTTTTATGTATTTAGTTTATGCACATTCATGTGATCATAGGGATTGTTGCCACGAGGCAATCTCTTTCAACCAATCCAAGCAACATATAAAGTCTCACGTAAGATTGTAACAGGAAAATAGGTAGGTATAATTTAAAAAATACTAAGACAAATGATTAGATAGGTGGTGTCAGAGCGGTTAGTGCGCTGGGTTATTAATTCAGTGGTCGTGAGTTCGAATCCTACCACGACCGATTTTGTTCACCAGTACAAGCATTTATGCTTAAATGTTTAGTTTAGGGAATGTGTGAGGATGTATAGGTATGTACTTGTCATAAGGACATATTCATTGTTTCAAAAAATATATTTTTACGACTTAATGAAGACTAATATCATAGTGAAAGACAACAAAGGCAAGAATATTATAGTGGTAGCTATAAATATATAAAAAGATGGGTACAGTAATATTGTGTTGGATAATCGCCATAATATTTAATCAATATTATTACATAGAGAAGGTGAATGTAACGTAACGATACCGATAACGGTTTAGCGATCAGATATTTACATTCCTAATGTAGGTACCTACATACAAGATAATTTAACATACCTCTAACTATTTTACTTTCTTTTAATACAATTTGGTAACTATACCGAACGACGTTATACGAGGTATAAATATTCATGCATTTCATCATGCTCTGTCTTCACCCTAATGGGTGGACAGAAAGAATTGATCTTGCCGGTTCTGAACTGGAACCGAGACACATGTTTCCACACTTTTTAAAAATAATTGTAACCAGCATATATACATCCTCATACGTTCCCTAAATTAAGCATAAATGCTTGTACTATAGGCAGTTGAACGAAATCGGGCGTGGCATGATTCGAACTCGCGATCACTGGATTATTAAACCAGAGCGCTAACCGCTCTGCGACCACCCACATCTTTCTTCAAAAACTTTTTTATTTCTTCTTCTTTTGATGGCCCTATTGTTCTGTGAAATAGTAACTATGTTTTCTGGAGGGGGGGGGGGGGGCAAGTCTGGTCAAACCGTGGAATCAAAACCTTCATGATAACCCACATCGTGGATTTAATTATGGATTTATTATGGAGTTATATAACATGTTAGGATATTATAGAACTCCATATGATAATTATATCCATGATATGGGTAATCATGAGGGCTTTTGATTTCACCGTTTGAACAGTTTGCTCCTCAGGTCTACTTGGTCTTTCTAGAATTTTTTTCTAGATCTACTCCAACGAACAATGTCATCTTTATTACACATTTTTTGTACATCAATTTTACGTAAACGATATCGAAATTTTTATTTTCTAACTAGTTTAAAAAATTAGTTGGTTACTGTAGGTGAACTAGAAATCCGTGTTCTAGGGCTTGCAGTTTGCAATTTTTACATCATCCTCAGCATCACAACCCTTGATGGGTCCTAACTTTCCAGGAATCTTCTCGATACTGCTCTATCGTTCATGGCTGCCACCTTCCAGTTCTGTTCCAGTTTGCTGCCCCATAGCCCTACAATCTGCGACAACGCCGTCCAACCATCGTAGCTCTATGTTATATCTACGACATGTTTGACCGTCATTAATAGGTCCTTATATTTTGCGTAAGATTTTTCTTTCAAAGGCGTCCAATCTGTTTTAATAGTGTTTGGTTAATGTCCAGGTTTCAGATGCATATGTTAAGACTGGTCTAATAAGTGTCTTGTATAGTGTGGCTTTAGTTTTTCAGGACAACAGGCGTGACTTCAATTGAACAATGAGACCATAGAAACTACGGTTAGCTGCAATAATCTTAATGATCCCAATCTCAATGCTCATATCATTCTTGTTGCAATTTTTACAGTGACAATATTATTATTTACTGGGTTATTGTACATGTATCTAAATGTCGACCGTCATGGTATAATGGTAAGCTTCTGTGTCAGCCTTCTGGGTTCGATTCCCAGAAAAGGCGAATTTTATTTAAATTCATAGATGAAACGAGCCTGGGGTAAGTGATACTTTTAATAAGGTAATGCACACCCGCACACCTGTCACCTCAGACTGTGGCATGTGCCGTGGTGGTATGTATTTAAATAAATTTCTAACGCATATCTTGCTTCTCGAGTGAAAACAATCGGAAGAAAATGCTATTTGGCAATAAACTCGCCATGCACTTGCCCATGGTTGTAAGGAAGTGTTGAAATGTATCTTTTATTTTGTGAAAGTCCAAGGTATTGCTGAAAACCAGCTGCACTGTGGGTCTCCACGGGTACGAGTGATTGTCTATTTGTTATAAAATAGTGCACCCTGTGCGAACGACGAGTTAATAGCAGTTTTGTAATAATTTATATTTTTAAAATATTTAAAATATTTTAAAATTAAATTTAAATAAAAAAAAAAAAAATTTAAAATATTTACCTACAGCAAATAAATGATTAGGTACTTACCTATCTAATATATAAAATAATAAATACCTACCTATTTAAAAATTACGTATACGTTTAGTTTCGTATTGTAGGTATTTTAAACAACTAAATTAGTTGTAAATGAAATACAAGTAAAGTCTATCTATAACATTAAGATATGTTTTATGTTTTTTTAATCGTCACTACCCGAACGAGATAGGGAAGTTATGAATTTGCAATTTTTAAGTTTTTTTTTTTGCAGATTATCAACTAGTATTATGCTGAGATTTTATTCATCTCAATGTATCTGTGTGTGTACTGTGTGATGTGTGCTATGTACTATGTACGACGTGTTTTTTATACTTAATCGATTATAGACTTATGTAGTCGATTATTTTCAAATTTTGCTAATTTGTATATCAAATATTCGCTTAGACCCCATTACATTTTGAAGGATATCTGAGTAGTGCTTACAATTTTTTTCTCTTAAATATTTCCAAGCGTCCCCAAATTCAAGAAACTTAAAATTTGTTATTTATTTCATGAAAATGCTGAAAATTTTTCATTCAATATTTGAATACTTTGTAGTGATTTGATAGTGTATAGCGTTGGCTACAACTCACTCGTTTTTCGTAGTAGGTATTGGTACTTACCTAATATTTAACAAAATTGCCTTCTTGAATTTCTTTTTATGCTCGATAATACCATTAACATTTCCAAAACCTTTTTTCGTAGAAAATTGTGGCAAAATATAAAGTTGAAGTGAAATTATCATTCCACCGCGCCGATCTAAGTTATGGACCATAAAGTCTTTAGTTTTACACGCCGCCGCGCCGTGTCTATGTTCTATGCGCTAATTCTACTTCCTACACTGTTATTTGCGATGAGTGAATATCGTGTATTCTCTTAAAGGTTCATTTCTCACTACGAATAAGTACCTACTGATATTAATCATAACATTTATCTCACGCTTTGCATTTATTTAGACTTATCTTTTGGTTATAATATTTTTTATAAAATTTCTTGCACCCTCTGTGTATGTGGCGAGATTATCGCTAAACGTTATAATAATTAAAGAATATTTTAAGATAATGAATGACATAATTTTAAATTACTATATAAGTGTAACAATTACATATTATTATTATTATTTTTTTTTAATAATGAATATGTCTTTGTAACAGTTACATAAACATCCTCATACATTCCCTAAATAAAGCATAAATAATTCTGCTATAAGTGAACGAAATCGGCCGTCGCAGGATTCGAAATCGCGACCTCTGGATTACTAACCCAGCGCGCTAACCACTCTGCCACCACCCATCTAATATACATTCCATAAATTAACCATAATTGCTTGTGCTATAGGTGAACAAAATCGGTCGTGGCAGGATTCAAACTCGCGACCACTGCATTACATACCCAGCGTAGCATCTGAAGCTCGATTCTCTATAAACAGCCACGGGTGATTATGTTCGTAAACACCATATAAAAGGTGTTAATGTTTGTGAATTTCAGCTTGCGTTTCATTCGAGCCAGCCCCGGTTGGCTTTTACATGGTGTTTACAAGCATATACCTACTCTTTTGGTGTTTATAGAGAATAGAGATTCTGTATTTAGTATTTGTTTATTTTGAGGAGAGTATGGGGATGTATGTATATGTCCTTGTTTCATGTACAAATTCAGTTTTTTTTTTAATAAAATAAACTGAACTGAAAAAGTGATAGACAGACCCAGAATGAAATAATTGCGTGTAAAATGTTTTTGTATAAATTTCTTTGACATCAGGATGCCAAAAAACTTGAACGATTAATAAATTTGCTATGGTGGTCGACAAAAGTATCTTTAATATAAACACCCTCGTTATTATATGATTCTATGACGCTGTGGGGCAGTTTGAAAATGGAACACTGAATTTCTCTACGTATTTGAATTTGAAGTTTGTAATGATAAAGTTTTCAATAGGTAAATAATTTTGAAAAGGGTTCCCCATAGCCTACTTTTGAATTACTGAGGTACACTTGGACCAATATTGTTCTTGATATATATAAATAACATTTTAAAAACTACTATAGATAGCGAAATCACAATTAGCTACGCAGATGATACAGCCATTATTATTAATGGTGTTACATGGACGGAAACATTTAAAAGGGCAGAAAAATGTATTTCAGCTATCAAGAGTCTACTTGATGACCATCTACTAACTCTTAACTCCACAAAAACTAAATTCTTAGCATTTTCAATCAACAAACAAGAGAACCCCACCATCCCAAATTTCATTAAAGTACACACTTGCTCTACAAATGCAGCCCTACAGTGTAACTGCGAGACTATTGAAAGGGCAACTGAAATCAAGTATCTCGGTATAATATTGGATGACGGTCTGAGATGGGTCCCACACATTGAATATGTTAGCGCCAAGGTGCGAAGATTAATATATATATTCAAAATTCTACGTAGCTTTATGAACATTTCACTATTAAAAATGGTGTACTACGCTCTGTGCCAGAGTATTATCAGTTATGCAATTAGTGCCTGGGGTGGTGCTGCGCGTACATTACTGGATCCACTAATTAAATCACAAAAATTTGTGGTAAGAGTTATCAACAAAAAGCCTTTTAGGTATTGTTCTGAAGAACTTTTTAAGCAATTCAAAGTATTGGATGTGAGGCAGCTTTATACCAGATCAATATTAATTCTATTTCTAAAAAACAAACCTCCTCAAAAATACTCCATCTTGAATAACACAAGAGGTAAAATATCGGGTAACTACTTGGTGCCAAAAATGAATACTAAATTTGGGCAAAGATTTTTTGTATTTACTGCACCTCGAATTTATAATAAATTGCCATCGGACCTTAAAGGGTTAACTCAATTCAAAGCCCGTGGTACCAAGTGGCTACTCGATGTGGGTAGAACCCAAAATGAAAGTAACGTTGCAACAATAATTTCTTAACTAATTATTTTTTGTTGTCTGTTTATATTGTGTTTATTTTTATTTATTTCACTTTTAAAACTGTATTTTTTAATTTAAAATTATGTAAGTATTCCTAATGTTTATTTTTATAGCTTTCTTATTCTTTTGTTTTTTAATGTAATGTAATAATTTCACAAATGTACAGGTGGCTGCTTCAGAACAGATTTATTCTAGTGAGGCGGCTATCTTATATTAAAATAATGTATATGTTTATATGATCATAAATAAAATAAATAAATAAATAAATTTATGTAATACTCTTACTTCGAAAACCAGAACCAGATAGTATGAGAAAATAAAAAAAAGTCGCGATGTCGTGTCGTTGGCGGTTGGTGTAGCACTTTTGTGAAAATATAAATAATTGCTTTTCATATAAAACCACACGTACAAGTTAAGTTATCCATTAATTCGTTCCTAGTACCTCTTTCAGGTGAATCGATAGGATGCCATTAATCAGTTGTTAGTCCTTGACCTTTCAAATGTGATGTTTGATGACTGAAAATTCATATTCAATATGATTCATATTTTTTGTTTTCACGACATTGTGAATGTGTCATTTTCAGCATTAATCATTATTTCACCCCAAAGCTGCAGAACTATCGGCAAGCCCGTGTATGTATATAATCTTGTTTTATAAATAAGTACCTATAATGAAAAATGTAGTGTTTCTAGAACCTGATCATTGTAAATATGGAATGGATAGAGATCTGAATTATTTGCGTTATATTTTTGAAAAAGGAGTTATATTTTTATAAATAAGTGGTGTTATTATTCGCGTTAATTTTTTTGGAAAAGGGGTGTTATTTTTGTAATTCGCGTTATTTTTTGGAAAAGGGGTGTTATTTTTGTAGAAAAGCGAAAAGCGGTGTTATTATTCGCGTATTTTTTTTTGAAAAGAGTGATGTTTGTGTATAAAAGCGAAAAGCAGTGTTCTTTTTAAGAAATCGGTGTTACTTTTTATGAAAAGTGTGTTATTTTTCAGTAAAATGGTGACATTTAAAAAAATCATTATTTTCTACAAAAAAAATGTAAATGATGTGAAATTAACACAAGTTCTTTTTTCACTATAAATGATAATATGCTTATATAATTTAAAAAAATAAAAGCACTATTTAAACGGCATTTTTTATTCAAATTACATTCATGTACGTAAAAAAGAACATAATTTATTTCATAAAAATTTTATTAGATTCTTTTTTTATGTTTGTTCTGCCCAAACAGTTTTATATAAAGATAGAAACTTATATGAATCGAAATTAGCATAAGGCATCCATTATGATATAAGTAGCTTTATTTATTTTGTCAACATATAGGTACTTATAGTTATTATGTTGTCTTATTTTAATTTTACTTTATTTAATTCATTGACTGTCTAAATACCTAATTGCTGTGTATTTTTTTACGAAAATGTCTTAAATTCGCAAATTTACAAATTTCGGTGTTATTTTTCTAAAACGTGAAAATTCGCTTTATCTGCGAAAAATGCAAAATTCGGGTTTATCGCAAATGCGAATAATTCAGATATCTAGGAATGAGTATAGGTTTTATTAAATTGACTTATTTTTCTCCATTTTGACAAAAATTGTCATAAAAAATGACTATTATTGTCTAACTACATGTTTTCCTGTTCCAGGACTAGATTGTACAATTTATAATATTTCACAGATGGAAAAGGAAATTATTTCTTACTTATATTATCTATTTTTTTATTTTTCTCTATCGTTATCAATAATTATTGCTTTATAATGTTGACACGAATCAGTCGCTAATGTCTGTCTTGGAAATGTTATGGCATATAACGAGTGAATTCTACGAATATTGGTATAAGTAATATTATTTAAACCACAGGATGAGATATTTTTTTCAGAACGGATATAAAATAAACTACTAATTTGTTGTTGAAACAGAGGGTAGAGTAAAAAAAAAAAGTATTAGCAAACAAGAAAGATCACGTGGGTTTCATGGAACAAAATTTTGTTTTTTTTTTGCTTGGTTAGTAGATGGGCAAATTGAATGATGAAATGTCCTCTACCCTGAAATTTGTGAAGATATTTGCTACATACTATAAATATAATCTTTCGTTTCACGAACGCCAGCTCGTACACATATAGATAGATTTTTTGATTTCCACATAAACTCTGCCAATCAAAAGTTCAACTTTACCTATCCTAACCTAAACTATATGTGTCTGTTCCTTGCATCCATGTTCCTTGCACCCGAGTATCAAACAAAGTAAATTACGATAGTTAAAATTGTTTAAAATATGTCACAAAGTAAATTCTGAAAATATTGCATATTGTTGTTACTTCTAGGACAACAACAGTTAGGTACTATGCCAAATATTAATTTAAAACGCATCTAATAACAAGTTGCCACATTCTGGGAACTTATTATATTTAATTCGTCTCACAGATTCAGACTGAAAACACAATTAAAAACTTTATTTTAATTGAACCCGGGACCTTTAACCCAGGAATCAGATATCCAACCAACTGAGCGGAGGCCGACGAAATTACAGCTAATCCACCAATCCGTCGACATAATAATGTTTTCCCGATATATTACGGAAGAAAAACCTCGTGTGTTATTATGTATATGCTTATTACGTATATTTGTGTATCTACATAATTGTTTATGTTTTGACTCGTCATAGGTACATACACTTTGTACTCAGTCAGATGTGAATCGTCGTTATCCATGCGGTATAACGACAGACAGTATGTATTGTGTGTAGCAATGGGGCAGATATCGCCCGTGTTGTCGGTTGTCGTTGTTTGCAAATGGCGCTCTCATTTTCCCGCCAAGTGTGAAGTTTCCCTATCCCTCCGGTAGAGGGACGAACGAACCTGTGTGTGTGTGTGTGTCTGTGTAAGTGACGGCTGGCGCTTTTCGTACAAACTCCCCCATGGAAAACGTATCTTATCGATTCGGTGCACGTTGTTGCTACCATTCGATTTTCCTAAAAAATCTCCAACGTTCATTCGTCCGCTTACAGTTTCCGCGACGGGTGGTGTTTTAAGCCCTTGGGACTTTCTCGGTTAACAAATTCATTTGCATTATTGGCGGCTTTTAAACGTGTGTGTCAAAATATATGTCAAATTATCGGGTATTTTTGAGTGTTAATAACTTTGGTTCATATTGTGTAAGTAGGTAGTGTCACATCAAATTAATATTACTTCGAATAGTTTTTCCCGCGTTTTTTGTTATTGTTTTTTATAAGTTTTATAGAATGTTTCGTACTTATTTTGTTTTTTTTATTAAAATTAAATATTGAATTTGAAACGTAATTGCAAAACTTATTGACGACAAAAAAGGTATTGTAAAATAATTCCATAAATTTATCAATTTATGTAAAAAAATGTGACATATTTGGTTTTCGTATTTGATTAGTAAAATAATTAATTTGATAGTTATTATTCGTTTTTTTATTAGTAAACTTCCTGTATAACGTCTATATAAAACGGAATAAAATTATTTTTAAACATATGATATAATTTAATAAATTATATTTGTTGTACCTACTAAACATATTTTTATAATTATTGTTTAGAAATTGTCGAAATTCGATTATAATTATTTGTAATATTTATTTGTTAATGATTTATATTATCTATGTAGTTAAACATTATTGTGTTCTGCTCTAGTATCTGACATGTTTTTTTAAAAATTGGTTTAAATAATGAACCCAATATGAGACTTGCCTCACATAATATATAATATGTTTCTTTTGCACGAGCTTTATAGCTTTTATTTATCTTTGTCCAAAATTAAACAAAATCACTTCTTAAGTCGAATAAAATTTTGATATTTTTTGTTATGAACAATTCACACGCATATTTTTTGTTGATTTACTATTTTTGTTTGTAATGCATAGTCGTTATCATCATGTAATTTAAAAAAAATATATATCGTATTGTTTGTTTTGTTAATGATATGATAAGATTCACTCCACTGCAAGGTGAGTGATCAATATGAGTCAGACATAATAACATCCATAATGTTAACATTATGTACCTACTCATACAATACAATACATGTCATGACGTGCAGGTACGTTGCGGAGATATTTGTAATTAAATTGTCATTAATGGAGAAGACATTTGTATACCTAGATAACTAATAAATTTAGGATAGTTTTAATGTCGTACGTTCATTGTATACGTCTTAATTCATTGTACCTTTACCTACCAATTCAGAATCACGCCGCAACAGAGTATTGTATCGTTAGAGTGAGGTGCATCGCGTACCTAGTAGTTTCTACATAATATACATACATACATAGATAGTCTTGGTATAACAATATTATTGTCACGGGCGATCAACCAGAAACACAATCAAATCATTAGATGCCATTCCAAGTGGTTTTCCCAGTAATTTACAATACTATTTTTGTATTCTTTTATTACTTGGAAATTATTTACGACACCAAATTGTATGTTGCAATCTAATCAAAATAATTTGAAATGTCAATTTGTAAAAATACTTAGAATAAAATACTTAATTAACTTTTTATTAGGTACAATTCACTTAGTTATGAGATATACATATTATGATACGATCTGTTCCGAAGAGACCGCCTTTTGTTGAGGTTAAATGTCAATTTTGTTGTCAATCCTGTTAAAATGATATTATCTGTCTGAAAACGCGGTTGATTCGTGGTAAATATAAAAAAAAATTAAGTAATAAAGCATTTTGGTATTTTAACCGGTTATAAATTTAAAATAAATTCCTGTAAAATTTTAAATTATTCTGTTTGTTTTTGTAGTGGTCTCAAACGTATGTACAAATGTGATAATTCAAAATTTATATTATTTTCGTTATGTGTAACATTCGTTATGTCGAACAATAAAAGTGATTCGTGATGTTGCTGTGGACCTCCAATTGTACGCAATCTGAGTTTTATCAAAGTTTAACCGAGAAGACGAAGCAGTTGGCTCACAAGTGTGGGCATAATATAAGGGTTGGGGCACCCCAGAGACACCCTAAACCATCATCTTCGCGTCCTTCGAAACCTGCCAACAGTAAGCCTACCAAGGCACCGAAATCACTCTCTAGGTGGTATGTAAAGGTAAGGTGCTAAGCTAAGAAAGATAATTATTTCATATAGATTTTATAAACGCAAAATAAAATCAATTCCTTTCCATATTTTACTTACTAAGCTATGGGTAAAGCAAATTAAATATTAATTTGTAAACAATGAGATTATCCTGTGATAGTATGTATGTAAGAATAAATGTTAGAGTCAATTATAATTTATCAGTGAACAGTGTCATAAGTATGTAGGTAGATACATCATTTTATGTTGGATTTTCTTAGGTTTAGATCAGTAGCCAAAACAAAAGTTTTATTTACATTTTTTTAAATTTATGACACTAACTGAACCTCGATTCTCGTAAACACCTATAGAGGATGTTGTTTTAAATTTCAGATTGCATTTCATTTAAACCAGCCGCGTAGAAAACATGGTGTTTACGAGCCTTAACATCTTAGGTGTTTATAGAGAATCGGGCTTCAGGGGGCAAGTCCCGTCAAGCAATGAAATCAAAACCCACATGATTACACATATCATGGATATAATTATCAAATGGAGTTCTATAATATATTTATTTATTTTCTTTGGGAAGCTACAGCTCATTTACAGTTTAATGATACAATATTATTTTTACAGTGTTAGAGCCAAAAAAAGCATTCCATCAACATAATATAAAAACAAATAACAGTTTATTAAGATAATTATATCCATGATGTGGGTATTCATGGGGGTTTTGATTTCGCCGCTTGACCAGACTTGCCCCCCTGGCATTGGTTAATCGAACATCATCGTGCGAGGAAATGAAACAAAACATAGTATTAACTAAATATGTTGTTAGGCTAGAATTGGTTTTACAAATGTGATCATTAATTTCTATTACTCATAATAGCCATGTGACTAACTATACTTTACACGGTAACACAACAATACTTCGGTTTATGCAAAAAAACATACTGTAGTATGAATGTAATAAGTACCTACTTGCACATAAATCGTTTGTCATGATATTATATTTGTCAACGATCATTAATTTTTACGTTTAAGGTATTGTATTTGCAATCTGGTACATATATTCACGATTCATTTACAATATCGACTTGCTTACGTGGGAATGTATCGAAATTTGTATTATAGTACCTAATAGCTTTAATTTGATATGTTTACAATAACTGGTTTATTGCCATAAGCAATGTCTTCTAATTGACCAAAGACAATCGGAAGCTTTTTAATATTCAATATTTCTGTAGGTATTTCGTATTACGTCCTTCGTAGACGTAATACTTCTTATTTTTTTGATATATCTACCGTTGAATAGATGAAAATTGTAAAGAAGTATGTTTTATGCTTTTTAAATTATAATTGAAATTCACAAAATAAATAATAACTGGTTAGTATTATTTTGGTACAATTGAAAAAAATTATATCTTTTTCACAATCAAAACGAATCATAGTAATAATGAATGGAAAGAGAATTTCATATTGTTATAATAGTTTCGGTACCTAGACAAAAATACTAGTTTTTACGAATTATCAAAACTTGAATATATGTAAGTCGATATTTGTAATGTTTTTAGGTAGGAGTGTACAGGCATGACATCACATGCTTATGATTTCGTGGCTTACCTTATAAAAGGGCATACCTACTGTGTTATTGTGACTCATTGTTTTACTACAATAAAGGGTTGTTACGTTCAATGACTCTGGGTGTGAAGTAAACGTTACTGTTAAACTGGGGATAATTTTAATTTTTAATACGTGTTTAAACAATTATGTAATCTTATTGGAAGAGTGTTAAGTAATATGTTACCCTTACATGAGTATTTTATATTGATGCTATTAAGTTAAATTATTATTTTATGAAATATAAATAAAATCTCGGATGAATAATAAAGTAATTAAAAGGTATTCATCGAAATATTTTAGATTTTTTGTCATCTGTCAAATATGTAACCACGGTGTGATAGGACTCGACAAACAAGAGATTGCGGGTGACAGTTTTATAAAGCGTTGTTAAAAATCTATAGATGCAAAGGTCAGGGAAAAAATGACACGTAATTTGCTGCACAACGTCGAAAGCCAACTAATTTTATTGGTTAATACAAATTAGAGTATTTTTCTGCACTAAAATTGGTTGATGCACAAGTTGTGTCAGCCGCAATCTTTCGCTGGGCGAGGTATACTAATTTTATGTCTCAACCACAGACCAATAATCTAATTTCAAGTGTCATTACGTTTGAATATTATTTTTATTTGAACTTTGGCACTACCAAAAATGCAGCAGTATTTTTGTCCATTCGCATTGATTTATTTACCGTATAATAAATATTTTTAAATGCATGCCAACCAACGCCAACGTTCTACTTCAATTATTGTAGTGAGAACTGATAATAGTTTTGATTATGTTAATCGAAGCGGTAAAGGCGAAATTAAAAATAGTTTGAGATTTTCCAATATTTTTTATTTTTATTTTTACTGTCAATTAAAACTGCCGACCGCCGTGGCACAGTTGGTAAGCCGTTCGGTTTCTGTGCGGGCGTCCTGGGTTCGATTCCCATCAGAGGAGAAATTTATTTAAATTCAATTCTCACGCAAATATTGCTTCTCTGGGCTGGAAACACTGGTTATTTGGAAGAAATTGCCATACGGCAATAAACTCGCCACTTCCGTAGGGTGCAAGGAAGTGTTCATTATTATTATTATTAATTAACACGAAACAAATATTCTTATCAAATTTGTACACGTTTGGTTTGACACGCAAATTTCAGCATTGTTATTATTTATTGCTGGAACATTTTTATTATTGTTATGATATAATTTATATATGAGTTCTCTGTGGGCGTTATACATTGGTCATTTGTTCTAGTATATGGAAGTGTTTCTTAGAATATATGTATATCGCCTGTTTATTTTTCTAATAATTCTGTATTTCGTTTGAATATGACGCGGATACTTAGGTAGATCTTGTTTGATGTCATGGATCGATAAAGAGAATACCGAGGACATACCGTGTTCCACATTTGTTCACACATTTTGTATAATATGTTGTCGACAATTCGTTGATTCGTTGACAAGAAGTGTAACTCGAGTATATATACTTTTCAATTTACCAATTTTGTTTATTAAGAGATTTGGAAATAGTTTTTGCATTATTTTTTTTTTTTTGATAACGTCTATTCCATTTATTTTATTTATTTTATAGCTCATATATTTTACAATTACAAGATACTTACTACTTCACTAGAAACAATCTGTTCTGAAGTAGCTACCATTGGTTATTTTTTCCTCTGTTCAACTGCCAGCATAGTTTTATAAAGTGTATGCAAATTTAAATATCTGTTTTTATGTTTTACTGATAACTTCAGTGAATGGAAACATCAATCATATATGTATGTTGGCCTTGAATAATTTTTTGTGGATACTATTTTACCTGTTATGATATTAGAAGAGTATTTTTATTTGAAAAGTATATTCGCTATGTTCTTCGTTGAATATGCCAAAATTGTATAGCATTAGATTTTGACATTTCCGATCTCGTCTTCATACTTTTGAATGAACTGACTTTAGTTGCAATAACAACTTCAATAGTTGCCTTGTGAATTGGTGTATTTGCTTTCGAATATGCACTCTACTAACTTTTTTTTGTCGTTCTGCTCGCTTCTGTTAGCGTCAAGGTCTTTTGACAAATTGAAAACTTTTTTAATAGTTAGTCCATGATGATTGCGTCGTTTCGAAAGAAGTCAATTAGTTTCCTTGTTTGGTCGGTCCATCTTATAGACGACCTTCATCTTTCATGTTATATATGTTAAAAACAGTTCCAGAGAGCACTAGCTTTTCCTTGCACTAATATTTGTGGTCACAGTTGCAAAAAATAAAAATTGAATCTAAAATAATTAGATTGAAACTTTTTCGTTTATAATATGTAGATTTGAACTATTTATATAGTTGTACTTGTATCAATTTGTAAAATTATAATTTGATCACGTAGGCTAAGTTAGTTAACAGTTATCGAACATTTCGATTCGATTTAATTCGTCTTAGATGTTTAGTCGATAAAAGAATAGTACATGGCGTGATGATATTTATTATAATTATTTCACTGATATTGTGATAACGGGTTTTCTATAATTGGGTAAGGTGGCGGTGGCAGAACAGACCAAAAATATAATGGCCAATACTAATTAAAAATTGAAAATCTTTTATTATATTTAATTGTTAAAATTTCATTAAATCATATTTGCTATGCGGTTGGCTGTTGGTCTCACGCTTGTGTGCTTGCTTCAACACATACGTAGAATTTTGCTCTCAGGTCAAAGATTCGCTCTTATTGCTTTGTCCAATGCATATGGAACGAGTCCTACCGAAGCATTGCCTATATTGACGGGCATGACACTATTTTCAATCTAATGCGGGGCCGTTCTTCTGTAATTGGAAATGTTCTTCTTTTCCCTCCTGAGGGCCGAGTGTCTAGTATTTCGGTTTCTCATATGAAAAATATACTTATGCTACGTCACTTTTGAGTTAAAATAAATTGTATAAATCAGTTTGAAAAAAATATTACACACTCTGACATCGCCACGTGTTAAAATAGCGATTATATTTTCATATCTGTGAAAGAGAGAGACTGAATAATTGAAGACACAATAAATTGAAAATCTTAATAACAAAAACAATATATTTGTTATGTCTGAAATTATGTACCTCATAATGTTTGTACATATATACTTAAAATTTATTATTTCTCAATATGATCCTTTGGAATGTGCATAATGACAACCACATGTCTCAGATGTGTTGTTCACTCATTCGTCATGCGGTTTCGCACATTCAGAAGTTGTTTATTTATGTGCGAATCATCATTGCTATAACATGTATTTATATATGAGTGAATTATTAATACTTATCAACTGTTAAGGTTTTGTTTTCATTAATATTCATTAATCCGGCGATGATTTATTCCTATGTTATTTCATCGATACGAATTAGTCGTCTAAATTGTAATCAATATGACAAATTTTATATTGTAAAAGCAAAGTTATTTTGCCGCTTATCATTGCACTGACAACACATTATTAATTTCATATTTCTAATTGGATAGGTGAGGTAAAAATAAAATAAAAGTTATAAAATAAAATATATAATATACAGCTAATTAAAGTGTAAGCCTTATATTCAATTTGGATAAAGGTTTTTTTATACTCTGAACATATTTAATATTAGATACATGATCCTACCAACGCATATAATATAATCTACCTGAATTCATTGAGTGATAGATACATTTATTTACTTTTTTATTTTGTAGTGTCCTAAAAAAGTAGCACATATAAATTTTTGATTTTTTTATTTATTAAAAGAATGAATATGTCCTTGTAACAATTACATATACATCCTCGTACATTCCCTAAATTAAGCATAAATGCTTGTGCTATATGTGAACGAAATCGGTTGTGACAGGATTCGAACTCGCGACCACTGGATTACAACCCAGCGCGCTAACCGCTCTGCCACTACGAATCTAAATTTACCCATTTGTTTATTTAAGATTTGGTACACGGATAACAAACAATACACATAAACATAATATCAATCACAACAAAGCAACCGTGCATACAAAAATATCTAACATGGCACAGTCTGGCTGTGGGATTCTTTAACTTATATGTACGTATTTCTCTTTTTTATATTTAATATCCTTATGAATATCCCCTTACATTCTGCAGCTTATCTATGTATCCAGGTCAGTTGTGACATCAGGCATTGTGGAGCCTTAAATCTATCGGGTTTATCTTTTAAATAGTTTCATTTTCTTGTCTTAAACTTTTCCTATCTACACTAAACGATTGGCTGTATGAAAATTGTATGTATAATTAAAAATAGACTACTATTTCTAGTAGAGAAATAGGTTCTCGGTTCAATAATCATTTTTTGTGACTTTGTGTCTCGTAAAACGAACCGATTAAAATAATACTTTTTTTTATTTTAATCACCCGACATTGTACCGTTGAATAATAGTTTAGATAATCTTTACTGTTAACAGATAAAATTTACCCAACGATAATTATGAAAAAAATTTCATTTCCAGAATACTTTCACAACGCAGCTCGTTATTTCGATGTAAAATGAAGGCCTAAAATTAACGTTTAAATCATGTTTTCTGATCAAAAATTTCAATGCATATACATATCTACCCGGTAATTTTGTAAGTCACTCTTTCTAACAGTTGGTGTGTTATAATTTGATGTTGATTTTATCAAAAAATTAAATTTTCGGCTTCATCAATTTAAATATGATGATTCATTATAATGTACCTACAATCGCTGTGTTTGGTTTTATTTCTTTTTTTTTGTTTTTGTGCTGATTATACTTATTTAACATTGAGCGTGTGAATTACGATTGAAAATAGAAAAAGTGAATTGTAGCCAACGCTCAATTCTCCTTAACATGATGTGTTATTTATTTATGTATAAACTTTATTTTTCCAAAAGTAATCAATGTTTTGGTTTTTTCAATGTCAGCAATCACTTATGAGCCTATTTGTTTACAAAAAATGAAAATAAAAATTTCTTACATATTTTTTTATTCATGACATAATATGTATTTATTTTTTATCAATTTTTGTCAATCTTTATTTTATGTATTGAAATTTCGTTAGCTTGTTTCAGGATCATATTTTTTTGTTTCTTTTATACAGTAATAATGTGAGAGAATTTTGATGTTTTTATAAATGTTACGAAATAGTCCACGGATTACTTTTAATCGGTTCCAAGTTAACGAACTTTACAAATATGATATGAATAGGAAGTCGATTAACCTCATAGTTTGGGTTACCTATATAGAACATTCAATTTTATTATACAAATACATCACAAAAAATTACAAAAAATATACTTTCTACAAAATAACCAAAATCAAAGCGATTCTATATATTATAAAGTAATAATGAATTTTGGTTGTATTATTTGTAAATTCAAAGGCGTCTTTGAGATGTGTGTGCTGGAGGCGAATGTTTCGCATCCCATGGACAGCTAAGAGAACAAATGTGTCCATTCTGTATAAGCTTTATATTAAGGATCGTCTCACGTCTGTCAACAATGTGCTACAGACGTATTATTCGGACACATAAAACTTGGTCTCCACGGGGAATCTAACGCGAGACCTTTGTCTCCACGGGGAATCTAACGCGAGACCTTTGCCTCCTCGGGGATCTAACGCGTGTCCTTTGTCTCCACGGGGAATCTAACGCGAGACCTTTGCCTCCACGGGGATCTAACGCGTGTCCTTTGTCTCCACGGGGAATCTAACACGAGACCTTTGTCTCCACGGGGAATCTAACGCGAAACCTTTCGCTCAGGATTCAGATATCTAACCAACTGAACCTCAAAGGCCACAATTTCTTATTGAAGTCAGATTGTCTCAAATATTTAGGAGTATTTATTTTTTAGTGATTATACAATTAGTGAGTTTATCTTGCAACTTAAAAATATACATTTCAAAGTTTGTAGTTTATGAAAATTTAATAATTTAAAGTATATTATGATATCGTTATTATATTTAGCCGAGATTCATGAACGTGCCTCAAAGCTCAATTTTAATTTCCGTCCATGGTCGCTTCTCTCTCTAATGGAATCATCCCCTTCTCTCCCTCGCTCCCTACCCTTCAACCTCCGGTGCTACACGAAAGGGGTTGTTTTATTTTAAGCCTTGATGAATCCTCTGCCGCGAGTGGTACTCGAGCGAACTTGTCGCGTGAAACTTTTTTTTACACAGTTGTAATATTGATCATTTCCACAATGATATTTTAAATTTTATCACTACCGCACAACTGTAAATATCTGCTGTTGATTCTCCGTTTTGGGGCGAGAGATATTTGTTTTCCTGTCGGAAAATTTGGTTTCATTTGTATAAATCTTCGAAGTATGTCAAAGAGATTCGAGATGTGATTGATTCATTTATTTATTTATTTTCAACATAATTTAATTTATTCAAGATCCCACTCACAATATATGGTTATCAGTGGGTTTCCATACAATATAAATGCTAACTTAAATTAACCATCAATGAAAAAAAAATTGAATTTGGTCTAACAATATAAAAATGTTATAAGAGATCCAAAACAACACCAGAATTAAACAAAAAAAAAACATATAGAAAAAACCCAAAAAAACAATAGAGTAAGCACAAAAATAAAAGGAAAAAAATAACATTATTCGTTAAAAATGAATTTTTCACAGGATATTTTATTTTATTAAACGAATTTAATCCCATTAAGTCTGAGGGCCAAGCTGTTACAAATTGTTGGTATTGAAGACTGCAGTGTTCTTTCACCATAATAGTTATTTACTCTATATTATATTTACCGGAAGTTACTTGTATGGTCTTATATTTATTTGTTACAGGTGTTTTGTGTTCATTTTTAAAATAATTTTGTAAAAATCTGTATTTGTAAAATTGCGTAGCTGTCATTATTTTGGTTTCTGCGAAAATGCTTTTTCCTTCCCTTTTCAAACAATTAGCTCTATTTTTGGGTAACATACACCTAATTAAACTTTTTTGTAATCTTTCAATTTGCATTAAGTATGTTTTAAATATATGTCCCCACACAAGAATGCTGTACAAGAAAATAGGTTTAACCATAGCCATATACATTGTTTTAAGGGTTTTAAAAGAAACATAATTTTTAATAATGTACATTTTTGCTAGTATTGATCTAAGTTTATTACATATATTTTGAATTACATAATTATTTTCGATTTTCATTACATCATTATTTCGATTTCGATTCATTACCTTTCGTTTTCAAATTGGATTTTTTCTTCTGCTTACCTTCTTTATCGTGACCTTTTACAATAAATTGTCCTCGAAACCTTTATTTTTTTGTCATTTGAAAATTGGTTTTAAATTCCTAAATATGAAAAGTGAAAGTGAGTATAAAAGTGGGTACCTATATTTAAGCGAATAGTAAAAACATGAATTAAGTAAAAAATTCGATAATATCAATTTTATGACTGATTTTTCACAATCTCTTTTATTTACTTTTCCGTTCACTTTTTATAAACCACGAATTTGGTTTTTTTGTATCACCGGTTCCGAAGCAACCGTTTCTTCCTCAAGGTGAATTTGAAATTTTTGATTGAATTCAATCAAAATATCAACGTTTGTTTTCTTAAAATAATTCAAACAACAATTTAAGATAATCATAATACGTCCAAGTGGTTGGTCATTGAGTTGTCAATGAAGGTATATTAACTTTGCTTATCCTATTATGAGTCAAGTATAGATTTAGCAATGACCTCTTTAATTGTCGTAGGTCATAGTGCTCATGTTAATGCGGGCTATTAATTAGGCCGATGGACGTGTCGCGAACTTACCTTCCTTTACCTTCTATGGAAACTGGATCATACTCTTGAACACTTGCCATTGAAGTTGTACATTTTGTTTATATATTATTTATTATCCACTGCTACATAATATAAAACAATATAAACATAATATAAACAGCACGGAACGACCGTTATGATAAACACATTCATGTAGTCGTCATATTATTATGGATTTGTTGGTTTTTGTATCAATCAAGATAATTAAAAAATAGTAGGTAACTTGATTGTAACAATGATATTGCGATGGAAAGAGTGTGAAACTCAGTATTAAAAATATGCCGTTTGAATAGAATTAGTTAACTCTGTGGCACATTTTATAAGATTTTTATTTTATAGCTTCCCGGGCAACTAACAGGTACTGTGTCAAATATTAATTTGACCTGTTAGTTGCTACATTCTGGAAACATAGGATATTAATCGTCTCACAAATCCAGACTAAAAACTCCACCGAGAATCGAACCTGGGTCAGATACCTAATACGAAGGCTGACAATTTCATTTATTTACTACCATCAGCTTTCTTCAATCCGTGAATAAGTAAGGTTTCTATTTTTATCAAACCGTGTACCTATTTGATAATAACAGAAACCTTCGAAATGAAATTATCAATTGACTCATTTGTGGCTCAACTCAATGAAGTGAGTTGTAGTAAATACATTTTTTTCAGGCTTTACTAATTTTTTTCAAGCTTACCAATTTGTAGAAACCGTTTTAAAATATATTAGGTCCTTACATATGAAATTAGCGTTTTGTATGGGAGGAACATAAAGTCGATTTTTTTAAAATATAATATATTTATTTAATCAAACTATGTACCATTGCTATCTATGCACTTTTGCCATCTCATAGGTATTTCATCGATCTCTTTACTAAAAAAACCATTCGGACGGGAATCAATAAAATCTTTGAAGGCGGTTTGGACTGCCACATCGGAGTTGAATTTTTTCCCTTGCAAGAAGTTATCCAAATTTCGTAAAAAATGGTAATCTGTTGGGGCAAGGTCCGGAGAGTACGGTGGTTGTCTTAGACATTCCAATTGAAGCTCCTCTAATTTGGTAGCCGTCTGTTGTGCAGTGTGTGGTTTAGCGTTATCATGAAGCAGCAGTGGCCTAGAGCGATTAACCAGCCTCAGTTGCTTAGCAGCTAGCTTTTCCATCATGGTTTGCAGTTGCTGACAATAGAAATCTGCCGTAATCGTCTGGCCAGATTTAATAAAGCTGTAGTGAACGACACCAGGACTAGTCCACCAAACGCTCACAAGTAACTTTTTTGGAGTCAATTTTCGCTTGGGGCATGGTTTGGCTGGTTCGGCAGGGTTCAGCCATTGCGATGAGCGCTTCCGTTTATCGTACAGGATCCACTTTTCATCACAGGTAATGATTCGATTTAAAATCCCTTCATTATTGTGCCGGTTGAGTAATGCAACGCAGCAGTCAACGCGCGTTTGTTGATTTGCTTCACTCAATTCGTGAGGTACCCACCTTTCAAGCTTTTTCACCTTCCCAATTTGCTTCAAGTGGATTAAAACAATTTTATCACTAACACCGCAGCCTGCAGCTAACTCGGACGTGGTTTGCGATGGATCCACTTCCACAATAGCCTTCAATTCTTCATTATCAACTTTGGTCTCCGGCCGTCCACGGGGCTTGTTCTGCAGGTCGAAATTTCCAGAACGAAAACGTTGGAACCAAAAACGCACTGTGTTTTCTTTTGCGACACCGTCGCCATACACATCATTAATCCTTAGAGCCATTTCTGCAGCACTGGTGCCACGGTGGAACTCATATTCGTAAATAACGCGATATTTCAAGTTTTCCATTTTATAGACTGAGTGACGTAAAGGTAAAAAACAATTGAAGAAAAAACAAATGAATTATAATTTTCGAAACACAAATATATGAGTAAATAGCTGTATAAATTTGAATTTCGAATTCCTAACCAAAAAGAAGATATTTGAGATCAAAGTTGCCAGTACGGCAAAACGCCAATTTCATATGTAAGGACCTAATATTACCTACCTACATTTATAAATAATCGTCGTACAATCAATGATCAATCAATTAATTTTTAGTTTTTGTATCATTCAATGTTAAAACCTGAAAAGGTTTTGACATAAAAGGTTGACAACGACATAGTATTATTGATTAGAGGTTTTTTTTTATGTTCCCGAGGTATTTAATCAGATCTATCAATTATTTTATTGTTATCTTACACAGCTGTCTGACAAATTAACGTACGATCTCCAACCATTACCTACCTAGGCACATACCAGGGGGGCAAGTCCGGTCAAACTGTGAAATCAAAACCATCATGATTACCCATATCATGGATATAATTATAATAATAAGGATTTCTATATAAAATCTTAATATATTATAGAACTCCATGTGATAATTATATACATATATGTAATGGGTAATTTTAAGGGTTTTGATTTCCCAGTTTGACTGTTATAGTCACCCTGGACTGTTTTTCAATTTCCTAAATTTTTCAAATCGATTCAAAAACTTTTGGGATTTTCCCCGTAAATTTCTTTTCGACCCACTTTTGAATCGGCCGTGAGACATTAATTTGTAAAGTTTTTGGTTTCGCGTTCGTGAGTCACGGCACACGGTCATTATCCATCACCATCATACTATTAATCGTCAAAATTAAGTATGTTGACAAGAAGAATACGGACAGTGATTTTGAATGCGAATGCGATTAAGCGAGACAGGTACACTTCGATTCTCTCCATAGAATATATTATTTTAAAATATAGGTATATCGCATTGTTTTCTTATCATTTTTATTGGGTAGGTACCTAACTTATACATAATGTTTTATCAGTTGCTATGTTACGATAAAACAGGTTTTCTTTGCATGACGAATAATGTCATCAAATCATCTTCATAATCATCTTCCGATTTCCAACCCTTCGTCATCCTGCTCTCTCACTGACTGCCATTTTCCATTTTTGTCATCAAAAACACATTTTAAAATATTATTTATTTTTACTTCTGTGAATTTTTCACAGGTTACAACTAGTAAAGTATGTGAACTAAATATAGAAAATTAGAACTACGATAAAAACATTGTTCGCATTTTTTTGAGAGTCTATCGTTTTTTTTGTCATCCCAGTGAGTGTAATATTAACGCCCAAGACCCTATCAAAAATCGATTTGTAATTTGTACGTGCTTCAAAAATCGTAATTCATGTTATGCATACTATGTTCACAATTTAATATTAATATGGTATTGTTCCTTAAAGTTGGAATGCGATTAATTTAATTTTATTTTATTTAAAAAATATGATATTAAAATACAAAGTAGCCACGTACAATATTTGTCATCGAATTCTATTTCCAACGATCTAGAGACGTTCCTGTGTTTTATTGGGAAAATATATAATATTAGACTTATTTTTTTATTTATCAGATTTTATATATGTGAAGTAAACATTAGCGTGTTTATTATTAAGAGGGTGACTGCTGCCAACGTACCTATATTACTAAACGAATCATTTTGAAAAAAAATAACCTAGTTAGTTTGGATATTCATAAAGAGAAATATTTTTATGAATATCCAAACTTTTTTACCTTTACTTTTTGATTATGTTATGTATATATTCTTGTAGGAAAATAATAAGCATACCACGATTTTAGCCATTTATCTTAAATTTCTAAAAAAATATAAGATATAGAGCAATATTTTTTTTTATAAATTAAAGAAGAACAAAATACCGGGAAAAATATGATATGACGTTGCATTAACGCATCAGGTTAAGTAAATAAACCAAAAAAACTTTTATTACGCAATGGCGCTGAATGGAAAATAAATGTTTTACTAAATATTTACTAAACCTGAGGCATTAATGTTACGTAACATCATATTTTTCTAGATATTTTTGACTTCTTTATTTAAAACAAAATATATTACTCTACGCCTTATAGTTTATCAAAAATATATGATAAACGTTGAAAATCGGGGTATGCCATTATTTTTCTACAAGATTTTATACAGAACATTATCAAAAGGTTAAGGTATATTTTTGTTTATTAATACCCAAACTATGTAAATTATTTTTTTCAAAACGATTTGATAAGAAATAATGATGGTATATCAAATTGAAAAATAGGTACGTTGGCAGCAGTCCCCCCCTTAAATGGTAAATCCCTTAAAACATAACATTATAATATGTAAAACCTTACTGAATAATATAAAATGTTAAAGCGAAAAAAACGCAAGTGTATCTTAGTGTCATTGAAAAATAATTGCCAGCAATTAAAATATAAATGAAGATAAATTGATGGATAAGAAAAGTAATTAGCTTAACTTATCTTTAAAATATTGATTCGATTTTAATTTTTAATGCTTTTATTGTTTGTATATCTAAATATGATTTTAGAAATTTGGATGTGTGGCTGAGAATCTTAAGTGTGGTACGTTCAGAAGATTTATCATAATTTTGCAAGATAGCAATTTATAAGACCCTTGGCGGGTGAGAGAATTAACAAGGTTTTTGAAATTAAATAGGACCTGCTAATAACGTATTTTTTTATTAATCGCCTCATCAGTTCAGTATTTTTAGCGCTCTAACAATAACCTTTATTCCACGCTGATTATTTCATTAAATTGTTAAACTCATCAAGGTTCTGTGCCGCCTTGCGATTTGATTTGATTTGTGTAAATAGAGCTGTGTAGGTTGCGATGTATGAGTGTGTGTAATGTAAATATACTTCGGAGAAAATAGCCGATTAGCTTTATTGAGTAATAAACGTTTCTTGTGAGTCTCACAGTGAGTCATTTTTCTCACGGTACTTACAAATTTCTCATCTCACCGACAACAACACTACATTACATGCGATACATAATTCTTGGAAACCAAAATATGCACATTGTGACTTAAGTTGACTATGCTCGGGATCGGGATACACGACGACACTTGCACAAATGTCGATGGCGTCCACGCAGTAACGCGACGTCCTACGTAGGCGATTCAAAGCGAACGCGATTGCGAAGCGATGCGATGCGGATACATGCGAATTCAGTGCGATGCAGTGCGACGCGGCGGTTCTGTCCTACGTGTGCGCGAATCGTTCCCTCTGCCGCCAGCTACTGTCATGGATGTACGTAAGCGAATATTATTGGAAAATTCATTTCTTAAATATAAAATACTCAAGAAGTATGTACGGCAGAGAAGTGAAACTAATATTGTGTATTTAGAGAGGCATATTTATGAGGAATATCACAATTTATATGAAGAATTACGTGATCTTGAATTAATAAATTACACTGAATTTACATCTTTCCGGGACACATATCAAAATATGCCATTTGTGCAAGCGAGAGAAAACTTTAAGTGTTTTTTGAACAACATCTTTTTTATTGGAATATTTTTGCCAAATCCTCCCATTCGCGGTTCGATAAACGGTTATGATAGCTTTTATTTCTTTTGTCCCATAATATGGGACGTTCATGGACAGAAGTAATTAAAATTTCTGTTTCTGACATGTCAATGACACCGCTTTCAATTCGCGCGAAAATATCAAACCAACTGATCGCGTTCGCTTCGCATCGCGCCGCGCCGCATCGAAACCTACTCGCGGTCGGTAACGTAAGACACTTCCATAGTTATAATATTTGCCAAATATCTTGAACGAGCTTCCGGTTCGTCTTTTTGCTTCGTTGGTTTACGTGCAAATCGCCCCCTTCTCGGCTCGAGTTCGAGTTATTCGGCGACAACTATACCGACTGTTATTTTCGCGCCGCGCCGCTTCGCATTCGCTTTGAATCGCCTACGTAGGACGTCGAGTGAGGATTTTTTTGTGTCGAAATCGCTGTATTCAGCTATAGCGCTCGAGATTAAAGCGGGTTGCAGTCCAAAAGCTAAGTTAAGTTAGTTTAGCTTAGCTCGCATAGCTGAGGTCATTTTTCATACTACTCACATAGTTAGCGGTCTGCACACTTGTATGAAAAACGACCTCAGCTATGCGAGCTATGCTAAACTAACTTAACTTAAATATATTTTAAAATAAATTAATAAACTTTGTTTGTTTCCACTAGTTATATTTTTTTTAAACACAACATGTTAAAAAAAAATATAACTAGTGGAAACAAACAAAGTTTATTAATTTATTTTAAAATATATTTAAAATGAATTTTCACAAAGTGAACGCCTTTACCTTAGAACATTTAACTTAACTTAGCTTTTGGTTTACAACCAGTTTAATTATGTGTATTTGGACACCGTAAACATCGAAACTGTGTAAATTTGCAACTCGGTGTCGCGATAATAATAATAACAATTTGAATAAAGCGCCGTTTTATAAAAAGCACCGTTTAGTGATACAAGATCACTCCAAGGGCGCTGTGGCTTATTTGTTGGCTCTACTAAACAAAGCAGTCTTAAGTAATTTACTGAAGGTGTCAACGCTCTGAGCTCCACGTATATCAGGGGGCAATTTATTCCATTTTAATGGCCCGTTCACACTGAAACTCCGATCATAGTAAGCCGCTTTATTGACTCTTTTAAAGAGTTGGTACTCTGTGATCCCGATGATCTCAATGAGAGTTGTCTTCCTGATAGGACATTCTTTTGACATAGTTCTTGTATGTAGTGTGGAGCCAAGTCGTTCAGAGCCTTAAACACCATCAAGCACACCTTATAGTCTACTCGTTCTGGACACTTCAACCAGTGCAGTTCATTTAGAAGAGGTGTTATGTGACATCTTTTGTCAGCTCCATATATCAACCTCGCAGCCGCGTTGAAAACCATCTGCAGTCTATCCAGCTGATACTTGGGCAAACCAGCATATATAGCATTACATTAATCCAGCCGTGATACAACAAATGCATTGATAAGCGTTTTAGCTTCGCTTTTAGGTAAGCTGCGGCGGATTCTTTTCAATTGCCTCAGATGAAAAAAGCAAGAGCTAACAGTTTTAGAGATATGCAAGTCCAGCGATAGTTTATTATCCAAGTGAACGCCTAGAAATTTAAAGTTGGTTGATGGTGTAATTTCTTCTCCATTGATGTTAATTGGAGTGTTTTCTATGAGATGCTGTCGTCGCGGTGAAGCTACCCACATAAATTCTGTTTTTGTTGGGTTCAATTTTAGCTTGTAGAGCGACATCCATTCAGCAATTTTATTAATACAACCAACGGTATCATTCCCTATTCATTCCCTATTAGACTATCCTTGTTTTCTGCAGTGGAATATTTTACAATCAGGCGATCGTCAGCGTAGGCGTACGAAGCGAAGCCTTCATTATATATAATATCGTCAAGATTTTTTATATACAATATAAAAAGTATGGGCCCCAAAACTGACCCCTGTGGCACCCCAAATTTGATTTTTTCCGAAATAGATGATTTATTTTGCAATAAGACAGATTGTCGTCTATCTGACAAGTATGAGGTCATCCGTTTTAAAATATTCCCACAAAATCCGTATTCGTTTTCCAGGACAAAAATAAGTATGCCATGATCCACGGTGTCAAAGGCAGCACTCATGTCTAAAACTGATAGCAGTGCAATATTTCCGGATTCGATTTCTGTAATAAGATCAGAGAGCATTCGCATTAGTACAGTTTCAGTCGAGTGATTTTGTCTGTACGCTGATTGTTTTTTAGAAAACAAATCATTTTTGTTTAGGTATTGCGTCATCTGATTAACTACTGCTCGTTCTAGTATTTTTGAAAGAACTGGTATTGAGATCGGCCTGTAGTTTACAGTGTCTTCCGGATTAAGGTTTTCTCTCTTAATGATAGGCGATGGTGTACAATACTCATTTATATACGTAGATCGTTGTATGTATGTTCTATAAACCGAGTGTCTGATATCTAGTGTCGTCGTGTATCCCGACCATAACAAATTCTATAAATGCCATCTTACTTACTTACTTACTTCCGATGGCCATAGAGCCAACATAATATGTATTTTCAAGTTTCTTTTACTGTCGGTGGACAACTTTTGATCCTTACCTGTATACAAATTGAAAAAAGTTAAACCTGCTTATGAAAACACAATTCAACTTTTATTTTCCAATTGAACTTGGTCTTATGTTAATGTGAAATATTTTTTTCTGTATTTAAAAAAAAAATTCGATTCGTATCTAATGATTTTTTGTTGGTTTCATCAAATTTATAAATTGTAATTATTTATTTATTATTATTATTACACAAAAATAAATACAACATATACAAACTAACTAATAACGCCCCACTAGGCAAATGCCTGTTCTGGGACTGTTATTTTACACAGTTGAGTATGAATTAGATTGTATGTTTACAATTCGCACTTAAGCCTGTTACTTGTTAAGTTAACCTTTATGATTTTTATACTCTATCACGTATTTACTTAATAATATTAAATAATATCTATCGTTTATTTACATCGTATGAATAATCGCCATTAAAATTTTCAATTTTAAAATAATTTAATTCTGGATAATAAGTTTCAAACATATTTAAGTAAAAATCTAAAAATGCTTGAAACTCAATAGCAAAAATCTTGTTTGATATTATCATGAATTTTATTTTTTTATTGTATTCTACGTCTGCTTATATAGGTTGATTTTATATTTTAGGACTTTTTCAAAATAGATCCTCTTATTTGGGTGACGAACTAACAACCCCACGCAGTATTTTAAAATGAACGAGAAAATAAATCAAAGAATAGGAAATAAGATTGAATATTATAATCTTAAGAAGGATATTGTATTTAAACAGAAATCAGAATAGCCTGTTTTACACGATATTTTTATTTTAGCGACATTACGCGTGTTCGTGTTGACGTCATCGAATATTTATTTTTTGGGGTTTTGGATTCAGTTATCATATATTTTTTTATTTTTGTTGTTGGTATTTCAAATAAAAAATAAATAATGATTAATAATATTTTAACATTTGACAAAAAAGAGTACCTGTATCGACTCACCTTTCAATATTATAATGAAATTCAGACCTTATTTCATGTTTAGTAACAGTTCCTCTGCTCTATGTACTCCGGTACATTCTCTGATGTTCCTTAGCTAAGATATCTGTCTCCTACCCACACAGCGACTAGACTACCCATTTTTTTTCCTCTCATGATGAGTATTATAATGATAATAATAATTTAATAGATTCTCCACCACCGTGGTTTCAATACTCCCCATTGGCAGTTATTGAAAACAACACAAATAAACTGTATTGGAATAGATATATAATTACAGATAGAACCAACCTGCACAACAGACCCGGTATAACCCATATTGAGAAAAACACAAAGCAAACCCATTTTATTGAAATATCTATTCCGAATACAACAAATTGAGAACAAAAAAATGTCTCCTTCTAGAAGAACTGATCTACAGGATTTGTACCAAAAAATAAGAATGATAGCATAAAAAAACTCGATCTGCCCAATTTTATAGTCTCACAGACTCAAAACAGTGTAATTATAAACAAATATTCAATAGTTCGTATTTTTTTATTATCACCATCATAACTAACACACATAATAACTAAGCAACTTGAGATCACCTCCGTTTGTTTTTTTACCGGTTACTCCGCGAAGAGACTAAGTAATAAGCATTTCCTTGCACCCTGCTCAAGTGGCGATTCTATTGTTATATGCCATTTTCTTCCAACTGATCAGTGTTTCCAAGCCAGAGAAGCAATACTTATTTGCGTGAGAAATGAATTTAAATAAATTTGTCCTCTACTGGGGATCGAACCCAGATAAGTAAACAATATTAAACTTAATAATTTCAAAGTTTTTTCGTTAATACAGTGGAAGTTCATAGTTATAAATAAAACATTTATAAAAATAAATAAAAAACACAGTTTTAATCCACAAATGAGTAAGACTTTAATGAGCCTGAGCGCTTTCGCCGAACACAGCCGGCATCCTCAGAGGCAGAAATCAATGAGTTTGATTCAATGAGGCTCATTAAAGTCTTACTCATTTGTGGATTAAAACTGTGTTTTTTATTTATTTTTATAAATATTTTATTTATAATATGTTTCTTTTCTAAATGAAATACACAATCATATTTATGAATAATAGAACTAAATAATACGACGTCTTCATTTTTCTTTATAATTTACGGTTTTTCCTTTATTCAATGTATCATTTGTTGGATCCTATTATTGCTTTGGATTAATTTGCGTCATTGTCTCTTTGCTACGTAATCACCCTGATAATTTTCATGACATTGTTTGTGGTCTATTAATATTTTTTTCTTAAAAATTATTTGATGAATCATCTTTACATTTTCAGGTTCGTTTCTAATTATTTTTCTTCATTTCCATTCGGATAAATTGTTCGGCAATAACTCGTACATTAATTTCACAATCTCTGATAAACGCGACGATGCAGAATTAATATAAAATGATCGCGTTGCTTCTTAGCTCTATTTTTAGATTATATATTTCTTTCGTTCATAATGTTATAGGTATAAGTTCTAAAGCCTTTTAGAATGCCTTCATTAATTTTGAAGTAGGTACATGTTGTCGGGAATGTCAATATCCATTTTAAAATTTGTATTTAATAATAATTTATGACATTACTCAGGATATCTGTTTCATCTCATTTAATTATTTATTATTTATTGTTTTGTCCTTACTAGCGTATTTTTTTCAATAAGGATACCTAGGTGATAAAAATTATTTAGTTTTATTACAAATGTAGGTATAAAAATATATCATAACTGATTTTCGATATTATCTAAGTATTTGCGTATGAGGTATGTTCATTGAAAATTTTCCCTGCATTTTTTTTTATTGGAAACTAATTTATTCCTTTGTATTAAAATTGATTTTGTTAATCTTAATTTTCTCTACTTACAGAATTTTATATTCCAACATTTTATTTACTTACCTAGTTACTTCTGTGAAATGATTGTCTCGATTCTCTGATGAATTATTAAGTTATTTAAAAAACAATGTTCGACTTAGTCGAACATCAAATAGATCCACTTGAAAACTCGAAGAATATCGTATCACATAATATAAATATGATATTACATAATCTATTTCAAAGAATAACCACCAATTTCTTTTTATTTCCCTATAGTCACATCACAATACTACACGTTTTGCATCATCTCTCCACATCTCTGTTGTCTGCCAGCTTCTTTATCTTTTGCTAGCTGCCACAGCGCTGATCACCTGGTCCATATAACTGTTTCTAGGGCGATCTCTATATTTTCTGTCCTCCGTCATTCCTTCAGCGATAGTAACAAGCAGACCCGGATGCCTGATATTGTAGCCTATCTATTTAGATCGTTGTTGGGCAACCCTTTTTAGGTGTTGTTTCGTTTCTCAGTACCACGTCGTTTGGAATGTGATCTGACCAATGGATCCTAACCATGCGCCTGTAGCACCATATTTCGAATCCAGAATCGTCCAGATTCTCTACGGCTGATAGTCCACGTTTCGCTGCCACACAGAAGCACATTCCAGAGAAGAGTTTTATTCAAGTTCTTCCTAACATTATTTCTTCTATAATAATAATAATAGACAAATACGAGGATTGAGGCCTGAGGCCTCCTTAATCCTAATATTTTGTCTCTGAATACGGGTATTAGAGGATCGAACATTTTTAGGAGTTCTACAATACATAACTAAATTCAAATCTACATAAAACAATCCCGCTACAAATAATTTTGCCATTTATTTTAGACTAATATTTATAATAACATACCGTCAGTGTTGAATATAATAATATCGAAATATAATAGTTTGTTCTCCGTGTTGATATAGGTCTCTGGATTTGTAATTGTTATGAAAGTCGGATTGTTATTACAAACTATGTATGTTGTTAAGTTTTCAGCCAGTTCATGAATTGAATTTCCTCACAATGGAACTCCATCTGCCCTCGATTTCCCATTGTTTAAAATTTATTGTTCTGTGGAATTGGCTTTAGCACTGATTTGGCTCGTTTCTCCACATTTTACTGAGAATTGTTTGCGTACAAGCCGAGAACAGTGTTTAGTATAATAATTTGCATTGTTTATTTTGAACGTCCGCGTATCCCTGCACAATTTGGTCGTGCAGCTGTGCGGCTTCACTAGTTTTGGATTATTTTTACCCAGTTGGTATGAATGTGTTTTTTCTTGCTTTCTCACACAATCTTTAAAGAAAACATACAATATTCACAAAATCCTTTAAAAAATGTTATGTGTCAATGTGAAGAAAAATTATAAGTGTGTAATATTTACTCTGTTCTGCTTTATTTTGTAGCTTTTTGATGATGGTATTATGACGATACCGGTTTGTGCCTTTAAAATGTAAAAAGTGAAACTAAAAGAAAATGAATAAAAATTGTAGAATTATTTCTTTGATTTTGACCTACCTGTATAATCATGAAGTTCCACAGTATAAACGCTGTCTCAATCGCTGTAATTAAAATTTCTTGTGTTTTATCCTATACCATCATGGAGATTTACCAAGAATCGACTGTCGATTAATAAATTAATATACAATTCTTAAAGGCGATATGGATATGTGGTTGTGTTCAATCAATTATATGGATCGGGTATCTATTTTATTGTAAAAGGTGAATACTCGAATATCTATTGATATCTATATATCAGGTGAATATCTATTGATATTTTCCCATTATTATAATGCTACTGTTAATCTTTAATTTGTTGATTGTAATATGAAATCAGACAGAAAAAAATCTCTCGCCATTGCAATCGTGATAACACTCGATGAATTTACGCAATCACGGACAACGTAACATAGATGATTTTTAAAACTTGATTAAATGATTTATTTGTTGTGTTTATTTGTTTCAATGTTGTGTTTATTTGTCTTTAGATTTACTTGTTGATGTCGATTTGATTTTCGAAAAAAAATACGCATATCAGTAGCGAGCTGTGAAAGTTTGAAGTAGGTAATGCGTGTTTTACAAATGGTTGCAGCGGTCAAAATGAGACATTATTAAGTGTTTATACATCAAAGTGAACAAAGGTGGGTTTATTTATATAATGCAATGTCCTACAATCAACTCAAGCAACGCATGAAAGCGCTCACCATTCCAGCTAGACCTATAGGAGTAGAGGCAAACCTCCAGCAACATAGTGGTCCATTGAGAAGGAGCTCGCGGCTCAGGGTGTTCCCGTTGTGGCAACCCAGGACATAAGATCCTGCCGCATACGTACAAGGAGGCCCGACCCTGGATGAAGCGGGATAGTACTTATGAAGAAAATGAAAATAAAATATAACAATAACCATATTGATTATAGTAACGAAAAAATGAAGCAGGGAATCCGAAAAAAATGATATTTTTCAGAACAAGGTAGGTAACTCGTCAGTTATCCGCTTGTATGGAATATTCGCCAATGATGTATTTATTATGTGCATGTAGTTATAGAATTCGTCGTGACCAAATGTTTTTTTATGTAATCGAATAGCATAATAGTGAAGGTCTCTGTATGTTCATGTTTTGTCTGTCAGCTATTTATGCTAGAATGAACATGATTTGAGGTTCTCATGTTAATTGTCCCTCCCCTTACCTCACACAGTTCCATGCCCACGGCCATTGTCTCGGCTAACTTGAGTTGTTACTTACGCTTGTTAAAATGCATAAATAACACGCTTGGTTGTGTCCACTCATGTTACCTGCGGTAGCTGGTACTGACACTGGTGCTCGTACCATCCTATTAGTATTTTTTAATTCAGACAAGAATGAACATTGATGTTGCTTCAGTTGCTTGTCACTTATCCAAGTTCTTTGTCTTTTACGCAATGGTTTTCGTACGCAAAACATAAAGGAAGTTGTTGTATTTGAGAACTGCATTCCTACAGAGAAAAAGGAAATCGTCAAGTATCTTATCGTCTGCTGTTTTCTATACATCATTTATATTGTTGACGGACAATTCTCTGTGATACTACGAGTATGATGACAAATATTTGAAAACAATGACATTCATTTTACAATTCGTGATTGTTATGTGTGCATGGGTATTTTGGGTACCCAAGTTTTTATAAACATTGTACGGTTCTTTTCTTGGGATTTGTGGCATTTAGCGTTTTTCAAATAATAAAATGCCAATTTACTTTAAGAATAACGTAATTGTTCTGTTAAAGTAATATAATATTATACCCACTTAAATTGCAGAATTATGGAGGCTGTTGGTGTAAGGGACTGGAGGAATACATGTCAGGAATGAGGGAGATGGCGAGGGATACAGAATGATGATGATGGTAAAAATTGTAGAAGAATAATTAAAAAAAATAATCTGATAAATTATTTAAAAACCTGCATATACTAAAATAAATACAGAATATTAAGTAAATTGTTCACCGAGCTATATAATTGATATTTTATTACCTTGTCCAGCAAACATATTGTGTAGGGTTAGACGGTTTAACAACAGAACGATGTATGCTTAGTAGATTTTATATGGCATTTAAGTGACCATGCAAAGGTCATTGGACAAATGAAATAGGTATCCGTAACACGTTTACGACTCGGTCTTTTATTACATAATGTATTTCTGAACTCAATTGAAAAGTGTATAATTTCTTAACTCCAGTTTAGAAATGATAACACTTCTCAGAAAACTTATTGGGGAGCGTAGTATTGCGGGAGTAGATTGATACTTACTCAAGGTTTCATTTTCTTTTCCGCTGGGATTTCTAGATACAAACTGACGGTAGAATCGACATCTTTACGTTGATGATTGATTTTTTATCACCAGGGATTTTTCATATTTCGTGATTCCAACAAAATAAATCGTAATATTCAAATTAGTACGTTGTAAAATAACATACCTTTGACTGACTTACAATATGTCATCAATCCACAGAAATTGCTATTCTTATTTGGTTTCTGATTATTTAAGTAAAATTCATCTTCCTTGCCTCTTCCCAGTTCATCTGGGTAGGTTGGGGTCGGCTTCTGTTTCGCAATCTCCACGCCTTTCGGTCCTAAGTCATATCAACAGTCAGCTGCTGATCTTACCTCAATCCCTTTTTTTATTTTGGTCTATAGTTATCGGCAAATATCTTGACAATTTTCGTCTGAATAAAAGACGGTTTGCAAATCTAATTATGCAAAAAATACAAAATTTTGTTCTACGTAGATCACGTGATCTTTCAAGATATTTGCCGATAATTCAACTACGTTGCTTGTTAACGTCCTTCCGAGTCTTGATTACGTAGGGATACTTAGGATCAGCTTGACTACGTGTCTGTCCTTTTCATCTCTTTCCATAATGATCACTTTACATAGTGATCAAATGACCGAAATATATCTACTGTTTGAAAATATTGTTTCTGCTGTTTTTGCGTGAACCAGAAGTACCTATTCGTTTGAACAAACCACAACACTGTTCGGCGGTAACAGGCCGTTATACAAGTTGATAAATAAACTCTTCAAAAATATGAATGCTTGCAGTTGGTTATTTTTAGATGTTATACAAACATCTTCTGACACGATACAAGTTTATTATTATTGTGGAAAATGGATAGTAAAACAGATCTCAGATTGTTTATATAGATTCTCTCTCTAACTCTCTTGCTTGGATACCACATTGCGTGAATTGATGCCAAAGACCATAATACATATTATAATCACACCGTTATAATTTATTAAAATAGTATACTTGTTATTTCATGTGCATCAGTAATCTTATGTAATTTGAGTACAGCATTGATGAATTTATTTTAGTAGAGGATTTAACAGATACATATGTAGATATTAACGGTTGTTCTTCTCTGTAAGATATCATATGACATAAGAAAGTGAATGGATGAGTGTTACGCGTGTTAAGATATCTCAATTTGAATCTTTATTTCAAACTATATTAATGCATTAGTATGTCATTGGTTAATTGTAGGTATGTGTAGTTGCCTAATATACTTACTATGTGTGATTATGAACAATTCACAAAGATTGATTAGAATTTTTCTAATGAGGTTTGACTATAAGTGTGTCATGGTATAAGATTTTTAACACTATTAGTTTGAGAGAACACTCCCCCTCCTAATAACAGTTTTGTTGTTACTGCTCTCCTGACACTTATAGACTTATAGTTCGTTTGCTGCTATATTTGCAAATTATTTTTATATTTTGCTGCTATAATTCCTTCTGGCCTCCGCCTACCCGGTAGACCACCTAAGAGATGGAAGGATAGCTGGACTTCGTCATCCCAGGAGGCATAGTTTCTGAAGAACAGACCAACTAGGTCTACTAAACGAAGAAGAATTATTTGAAATATTTTAGGCAACTTTTTAGTTCGTGAAATCGGCCGTTACAGCCAACACACATAGTATATTTTTAACTTTAAAATTGCTCGCTTAATTTAATGTGGTTTGGAGATAATCGCAAGACAAATAAATATCACCGGTAAAATGCTTACCTACCATTTCATTGTAATGTAATAATATGAATAATTTAACTATATCGTACATGCAAATTTCAAATTAACAGTAGTGCAATGTTGGTATCGTGTAATACGAATATACCTATCATGTTACGTGATGTTTTATTAAATCGCTTGGATTATATCTATTATAATTATAGTTTTACTTAATTGTTCGTTTTTATCATTGCGTTATAACCATATTATATTTTTCTATTTCTTTGTTTCTTTTTTGTCAAAAAGGTGAAAGTGTAGGTAAATACACGGTAATATAATCTGCCTTTATGCTGTTAACTGATATATTCATTACAAAATTAGAATTAATTAATCTAATGAATATATCAGAACGTGTTAAGAATAACATTGTAAAGTAAGGTTACTCTCCACTCTATGGAATAGTGGAGAGTCATGATTTCACAATTTTTAAGCGTATTTTTTTACATCAATTTCTCAACGGGTATCATGTAGAGAGTGCGCACTGTGAGTTTCGTCGTGATGTGCTTGTATGTATGGCGTACGCAGTACGGATGATTCTTTTTGTGTCCTTTCTACAGCCCAAACTATAAGTCTTATCGGCTTCATATTAACATCATATGTGTAAAGTGCTTAGACCTAGAGCTGATTAGTATTCCATAGATATCCGTTAATATCTTCTCTATGATTTCATCTGTCCAAATTTTCAAAACGCTCTCACGGTCTGGAAAGTCGAGGTATTTTAATACTGTTTTAAATTTTGACACAACAAAATACGCTCATCAAAAATGCATTCAAGAATTGTCAAAATTTAAAGAAAAAAAACTATGGTTTGCCATAACAATGTGAAATTAATTTCATATTTGTATGAAAAATGTATATAAGAGAAGTAAAATAGCTTCTGAAAGGGAAAATTGTGTGTTCAACTTCATATTGATATTGTATGTGTCTATAGACAAGAGTATTTTTTTACTCTCCACTTCTTCAACAGCAACAGGTATCATGTAGTGATACCTGTTTCGTGATTTTCATGAGTTTCGTGACAATGTTTTTGTGTGTACGGTGTATTGTGAAAAATTTTGTCCTCTGGGAAATTTATATTTGTTTAAGAATCTAATAGAAATGTAGGTACTTCATAAAAATGCATTTAGAGATTGTGAACCTTTCAAAAAGAAAAAATGAACGCTTACTATGCTACAACCCACTCGTTCAATATTACTTCTCAGGCAACTAACAGGTACGATGTGAAATTTTAATTTAACACGCACCCAATAACAAGTTGCCATATTATGGAGACTTACGATATTTATCGTCTCACAGATCCAGATTTAAAATACAATAAATTTTTTATATCATAAAACCTTCTTAGTTTTTTTTTTATAAAAAATGAATATGTCCTTGTTATTAAAACAAGTACATATACATCTTCATACGTTCCCTAAAATAAGCAAATAAATGCTTGTGCTATAGGTGAACGAAATCGGTCGAGGCAGGATTCGAACTCGCGATCACTGGATTACTAGCCCAGCGCGCTAACCCCTCTGCCATCGACCCATCAAAATTCTCTGATAATAGTTGATTATTTTTTTTTTTTTTGTTTTTTTTGAACGATGGTGTTTTATTGGAATACTGTTTTTCATTGTGTTATGACGATATGTTTTTTTTTATTTTTTTAAAACATGTGAATGTATAGGTACCTACGTACATGGTCATTTAATTTTCCAGAATAATTTAGACTTTTTACTAATATTACTTATAGCTTATTCGGGTCGGTCAACGACCCACTTTGGTATGTATAATTTTCTCCGTCTAATTCATTACATTTTTTTTCAAATTGAATATCATAGATGTCTATCTATTGACTGTCAATTGTTTTTATGCTTGTAATTATTTAGTTCAGGTATAAGTCCACCCACTATAACGGACATTATCATGACCGTTGCTTTAGGTACATGCCTACATTGGTTATATATAGCTTTGGCATTAGATATTTATTGACCATAATGTAAAAATACACATTTTTATATCGATTTCAGTGTGACACTACTCAATATTTTTCATCAGAAGTTGCACACAATTCGGTAATACCTACACTAAAAAACCCTCATAATATTAACCCTCATAATTTTGATTTTTGCGATTGAGATGTTAATAATGCCTTTTACGCCTGTTATTTCAGTAAAAAGTTGATCGATCTTAAAGATTGAGCTGTACCGATAAACTGCATTATCACACAAAGTTTTATATTACTTTATACGCTATATACACAAATACATCATGATGAAATGCACCGTATGCAATTTCTACATGATACCTGTAAAGAAATTGATTTCAATAAAATACACTTAAAAATCATAGTGAAAGGCAAAAGGTATCAATTTAATTGACTACTTTGTATCACAAAAAAACAAAGTAGTCTAATAAAGCTTTTATTAATTATTTCAGCGATATTCTCAATATTTCCTCGCTGCAAAGACACTTAGCTCTTCGTATTTTAATTTATATCCACGTTCACAGAATCTAATTATTGTCCATTAATAAATTATTATACTCCATTAGGTAAAAGTAACAGACAAGTCTGCAATAAAAAATAAAATAGCTTAACTAGGTCAGATTCTCCCGTAGCCGTGTAGGCACCTTCCAACTTCCAACCTGCATGATTAGATATTAAATATACAAATAATAACGTGCTGGTTAACATATATTTTTATCAGCCATTATCGCTCAAAGATGAAGGCTCAATGTTGATATGAGTAAACTCGTTACTCATATAGGTATGTACATAGAAATCAATCACCAATGCGCATTTATATCGTCTACCTGTTTTATTATTATCGACTACTCTTAAATATTTAACGCTTTTTAAAGTGCTTTCTCAAGACAAATACGTTTTTCTTTAATTTTAAGTAAATAAACTATTTTTCTCAATAAATATTAAGTCAACGCGATATATGCTAAGCTAATGTTACGTTGAATAGTGATGTTCTTTTAGAGATAGTGTTTTTAAAACCCATTTTTTTAGATTTCGTTGTAGAAGACAAGCTTATTTATTTTCTCTACTCCACCTACCCCTGTTTTATTTTATTTTTATGTAGCTTCTCGGGTAACTAACAAGTACGCACCCAATAACAAGTTGCCACATTCAGGAGACTTACGACATTAATCGTCTCACAGATCCATACTGAAAACACAATTATAAAATGTGTCTCCACCGAGAATTGAACCCGGGACCCTTGGATCAGCAGTCAGATACCTAACCAACTGAGGCCGACAATATTCCAGTAATCTGTCAAAAATAACTGTCATAAAAATAACACTGTAAAATTATAAATGTTTTTCAATAGTTAACAAACATTGCTGTAGATATTAAGGACATTTTTAAACAATACGGAAAGTTTTAAAAGAACTTAAATAAAATTTAAAGTAGGTGCCTAAGTCGGAAATCAAAAGGTCTAGAAAATGTTGGAAAAAGGTATAATATTATTGTTACAAGTTGTCTATATGGTCTAAAGACACGTGTAATTTGATATATTGTAGGTTCATGCTCACCTTGTTATTGCATGTCATCTTTCGGTTCACGTTTTGGATGGAACAGGTGAATAGCATTAAGAACAACTCAGCCATGTCAGACATATAGATGATCCTAAAAGACTCCCCTCGATGTTTCCCAAAACAGTTTTTCCCCAGAAAAAATATTGTTTATACGTTATATTTCGGCATAATCATCATTTAATTTTTTTAATTCGTGTGGAAGAAATTATTATTTTTTATTTATTTCCATAATAGAGTACAATAAATACAACATAACAAAAACTAAAATATTATAATTGAATTTATTACCTCGCTAGGAGAATCTAGTTATGAGGTAATACGAAAAATAATTATGCAATAAATTTTTGCTACATAAATTTTCAATAAAGTGTAAAATTTAAAAAGTATAAAAATATATATAAATAACAATAAACAATTTAACAAGTGGACCAAAAAAAGTGTATTTATGAGGGTGATGGTGTGTTTGCACGTGTAAGAGGACAATTATAGGATATGTGTAATAATGGATGTATGATGGCTTGAAAAACGATCCGTAATAAATTTATCATTACTTTTCTTTTTATTGGTTCTCGGGTAACTAACAGGTACTATGTCAAATTTTAATTTAACACGCACCCAATAACAAGTTGCATTGTGGAGATATTTTATCGTCTCACAGATCCAGAATGAAATCACAATTAAAAACCGTGTCTCCACCGGGAATCGAACCCGGGAGTCAGTCATCTAGCCAACTGAGCCACGAAAGCCAATCATCGTTTCTTTATTTTAAAAAAAGTGTACAAAAATATGTATTTTATAATATTCTTCACATTCAAAATGAAACCCAACACTACATATATATGATATCTATCTAGATTACAATTTTGCGTATTCTGTTTTTCGGTTTCCAAAAATATAGTTACATAGTATCTTTATACGTTGTAGCTATACTTTTGTGGCACATTTTAACTAATAAATTAAAATTACAAATTACTTTGTTTACACCACTAGTGAGTATTTAGATATAGTTAACTAGTTGCGGAGCTGACCCGCTCCCTCATCAGAACAAACTAAAACTAGTATTAGTTTGTTCTGATGAGGGAGCGGGTCAGCTCCGCAACTAGTTAACTATATCTAAATACTCACTAGTGGTGTAAACAAAGTAATTTGTAATTTTAATTTATTAGTTACATAGTGATATCAAAATATGTATGTAGATATAATAATGTTCAAGAAATTGCAGATCGCGCACATTATCTACTGTGGGAAATAGATCAGATATGCCGGAGAATGTGGGAGGAATATTTAATTCTAATAGTCTTCAGCTATCTCTATATCTGATTTTCATATTTCTTGTCTTCGCGTAATCAAATGCGTGATCGGCATTTCTTTATCCAGAATGATTTGAGATTAATATTTTATAAAGAAATATATAAATGAGTATTGATGTAGGAGTGAGAAATATTGATTGATTGAAATATAAATATAACATGGCTAATAAGTAATACATATGTTATTAATTAATTTACTGTTAAGTTTTATAAAGTTATTTCTTAGATTTGGTTCGAATGTCTTCAAAGTATCCAATTAGGTATATTGCTGCACATTACACTTTATTTTGTTTGAAGGACGTATAATTAACATATTATATATTATGTTCTTGTGTACCTATACCATAGTATTCAGTTTTTAAAATGTGATAAATTAAAAAATATATATATATATATATATATATATATATATATAGGTACATTGCTTCGGGTGACTTTTCATAGATTCGTGGATTGAGTTAAATTTGCTATTTTTTATTAATTTCGTAACACAATTATTTTTATATAATAATATTTATGTTATCTGATTGGGCAATAATATGATCCTTTGTAATAATATGTGAGCAAAGGAGGTCATTGGCATTCTGAAGACGTCAAACTCTACAGTTGACTGCCTCGAGTGACTCATTAAGATATTACAGACATTTCGTCTCCAGACGGTATTCATAACCATGCAAAAAATATAAAAACCTCTTCAATTTTCGTCCATAATTTTTCATGACCAATCGAAAATATAGTTAGAAAACGCAAATCTGTGCTTTAAAGTGAGAGGGCAATTTTATTGAACAATTTCTTATTATTACGCCAAGGGACGATAAGTAGGTACCTACCTACATCTGGTACATACCTACTGTCTAAGTAACAATTAACAAAGGCTATATTTTTTCGAATATTTTTATACCATGCATAATGTATAAAATTAAAGTATAATTACTCAATGTTCGAGGACTATATTTACAGTATAATAATGGGATATAATGAATGTTCACAACAAAGGGATTTATTCCACCCCAATCTGCTAAACCATTTTTTGTCGTATTTACGCATTTTTTTTTACTTTTGTTTATCTACTCTTATTTTATAATTTGAAAATATGAAAATTACAGCTGAATAAAGATACTCAACTGTGTAAAATAACAATCCCAGAACAGGCTTTTGCCTAGTGGGGCGTTATTAGTTAGTTTATAATATATTATGTTGTATTTGTTTTGTGTAATAATAATAAAAATAAAATAAGTATTAATTATGACACACTCACATATCTCGAGAACGGTTGGAGATATAAATTTTTTGTATTATTTATAAATTTATAAAATCAAGTCAACTTTTAAATAGAGTAGATAATTTTTTTTCTTTTGAAAGAGAGTATTTTTTAAGCGAAAACTCAATAAAAGTCAAATTTTAAGGCCTTCCGGGTTCCGTCCCACCCTTCCCCTTTTGAAATGTTTACCTCTTAAGGAACCCAAACCCAATCCTGGAGTTAATTATTCTTCCCCCTCCATGTACTCTATAATTATTCGTTGACTGGACAAATATTTTTGTATTACTAGGTATTTGTTCTAAAAATTTTAATAATATTTTTAAAAATAATTCAATAAAAAGTAATTTCCCTTTTGTTCCAGCAGCCCACGTGGCGGCTGTGGGGAGAGGAGAGAACTGACGGCGCCATCTACACTGTCTACCTCAAGAAGGTTCGGTATCATAGACCCACCAAGAGTGCCAGTAGCGTAAGTACATCACTTCAAACTTTTTATCCTACATCGCGATCGAAAGAAAGTTTACAAAATTTTACCGTATAATATTTTTCTAATCTTCTTCTTATATACCTACATACACGAGAGATTCAGACTTTTTACATAACATTATCTACTTTATCCCTTAGTCATCAATCAAATGCTAATCCAGTGACGGTCGGTTCCAACAATCGATAATGCAAAAATCGTATAGACCCAGAGCCAGTGAAAGCCAAATTTACGTCATAGTATAAAGACTGATTTTTTCTGTAAAAGGATACCATAGCAGGTAAAGATCGAATAATATGAACCCTGAGTACCTAGCGCTGACTTTCGGATATAACAGCCTTCAGTGTTGAAATTTGCCATTTTAACACCAGTTATAATATTGAGCGTAGTATAGAGGGTGATCAGGTACTACGGAAGCCGTTTGGTTTCTTTGCGGGCGTCCTGGGTTCGATCCCCAGCTGAGGAGAAATTGGTTTAAATTTATTTCTCACTCTAATATTGCTTCTCTGGGCTGGAAACACTGATTAGTTAGAACAAATTGCCATATGGCTGTAAAATCGCCACTTGCGAAGGGCGCAAGGAAGTATTTATTATTTATTTATTTATTTTAGACTATTAGAAATCACGCCTTCCATTGACAAACAATTTGGTCGGTGGAAACCCTCCGATAGACACCTTTAAAAAGCAATACAAATTATTAATCATATTATACATTATTTGTTACTCGCTGTGATATCCTTTTACAGAAAAAAATCAGCCCTTATACTATGACTTAAGTATAAGTATAAATTTTGTATAGGCTAACTATACAACTGACCGCCGTGGCACAGTTGGTAAGCCGTTCGGTTTCTGTGCGGGCGTCCTAGGTTCGATTCCAAGCAGAGGAGAAATTTATTTAAATTTATTTCTCATGCAAATGTTGCTTCTCTGGGCTGGAAACACAGGTTATTTGGAAAAATTGTCATAAGGCAATAAGCTCGCCACTTGCGCAGGGTGCAAGAAAGTATTCATTATTATTATTATACAAAATGACGTAAGTCTAGAATCGCAGGATCTTACACAATTACATAATATACTGTTTTGTGTCTGCCTTTACCTACATTCATACAATTTATCATTTTTGTATGCATCAATTCATACTATCTAGTCATATTTCTATCATCGGGTGTGTTTGTATGTAGGTATATTTTATTTAGATGTAAAAAAATAAATACATCTAGTATAAACCAATTGAAAAAATATTTACTAGTTGAAAAAATAACAAATTTGCATAGTATGAATTACATTAAACAAGAAAAATAACAAATTTGCATAGTATGAATTACATTAAACAAGAAAAAATTCCAATTTACATAAAAATACAAAGGAAGCCACACAATATATTAAAAGAACTTTTCCTTTATGTATTCATCACCTAGGCGACGAAAAGCGGCATGACCAGATGATTATTTATTTATTAATTTAATTAACACTTTATGTTACATAACTTATTTGCTAGTACAAATGGCGGTCTTATGGCCTAGTGGCAATTTCTTCCAGACAACATCTGTAACAATTATGGGTGAAAGTGATACATGTACAAAAAAGAAAACCCACATAAAACTATAAACATATTACATTTATACACAAAAAAGAATAAAAATATGTACCTACACCAATGACAATTAAAAAAAATCTTAGATGAAACCTGATTCAACAATATGGGAGGGAAGGGAAAATAAGGAGAGGAGATTTGTCTTACTACAGGAATTGGGAAATCAATGGAAAGTATGTTATTAAGAAATAGAAAGTAGGAGCGCGCGCTTTAATCTAATTTTGAAGGTTGCTAACGTTGGTGCAGTTCTAATGTCAATGGGCAAGTTGTTCCATAACCGGGCAGCATGGACAGTAAAGGATGATGAATAGAAAGCCGTGGCATGTGATGGAATGGCGAGGGTTCTCTCTTCTCTAGATCGAAGTGGGAGTCCATGAGAGGCCAGAGGTTGAAATCTTTCGGTCAGATATGGAGCATTAGGGTTGTTCACAATATTAAACAGAAGACAAAGAGTGTGTTGATCCCGGCGTAGACGGATAGGAACCCATTTGAGTTGCTTGCGAAAATATGATATGTGATCGTATTTGCGAAGGTTAAATATGAATCGTATGCAGACATTCTGTAATCGATCTAATTTGTTTAGAAGTTCCTGAGTAAGATCCAAATAGCAAATATATGCATAATTGAGAGTGGGGAATAGCATATATCTGTATAATCGAGAATGCTTCCTTCACACATTCTGGCAAATCATTAAACACTTGAAAACCTTAATGGGGTAGGTAAAGTTAACTCATCGCTGTACATTTCTGTTCTCAAGCAGCCAACAGGCATAATACATTGTTATACGAATGTAGGTAACATGTAAGATTTGATGACATTGTTATTTTATCTGTTATAAATTTAATATTTCGTAGTAGTAGGTAATATACCGTTTGATGACATCTTATAAGACGTGTTTTATTGCAATATAAATTTAATATTGTTATGTATCATATTCACAATATTATGATTGATGCAGGGCAATGCAGGTAATACTGTAAACTCGTAAAATTGTGTTTTATTTGTTTTAATAACACTGTTTTATGATGTACTTACAGTTGTTAGTTCATCAACCATATAAACATTTATACCTACTTGTGGATTTGGTGCAAAGTAATTATTTCATTATAGATTAATATTTACAGCACTGTTATTTATTTATTTTGTTTGTTTTGACAAATTAATAGATACGAAACACCGCGTTATGAGCTTTACGGGATAGGCAGAGAGATCAAAATATCATATATTTTTTTACAGGTGTGACGTTACGTAATTTTAATTTTACCGATTATAACAGTAAGAAAATCAACGAGAATACTGATAGGAGATTAAAAAAAAATGGAAATTTCAAAACGTTGTTTTTTTCATTAATCGTATAATACCAGACAAGAGATAACATACCTATTTTTTTCTTTCACAAGATTTATTTTATAAGTTAATATACATTCTCACACTTGTCGCTGGTTTCCCCACATTGGGGGATATTCCGTGATGGTATGAATAAATTGAAAATATTGTAGAATCTCAAAAATCAACTGTAAGAAATTACTGTATATGTAGTTACAATTCAATTTAACTTTGTACTGTGTGTCTGAGATATAGGTTACTTATATTAAAATACCTATTTCGTGTATACTTACCTATAAATTAAATGAATAAATAAATCGATGAACTATTGGACCAATGATCCGAATACTTTTTGATTAATGAAATCAATTAAAAGATTCGTGACTTTGAACACGAGTACATCAATACTAAGCCATATTTCAAGCACCACTCAACGTTCTATTAATGACGGCCCAACTGTTTAAACATTCTGAAAAGCTTACTCGTACATCTTACATCTATAAACTGTTAACGACTTTCCGATTTTGAAAGCCCATTCGTTAAATGTTTTGGAAAGCGAAGTCGAATGTTAATTGTTTTTCTATTTCTGATTCACTTTTTATGTTCGAAATCAGCAATCCAGACTAAAAGGGTTATATTTCATATATTTCTTTGATGTTTAAGATGTGTTTTGACGTGTTGTTTTGATGTGTTTTGTGAAAGGTATATTTCATTGTAGGTATTTTTTATTTTTTTATTTTTTATTAAGAAACACTCACAGAGAAATTGACATTAAAAAATACAAAATATATAAATACAAAATAACATGTAAGGTCAACTCTCCAATTACGAGTGCCTGCAGCATGTTATATTAAAATACCTATGATAAGGTGGTAGGAGGAGAAAAGGGGACAAATTCAAGGACCACAGTTGATTCTAGGATTGCTCTTGCGAATATATTATAATATCTTTACTCAATTGCTTAAATTTTGCATATTTTAAATTAAAAATGTCCAAGTCAGTCAAGTCTATTGTAGTTATCACAAATTCTACGGATTATTTCATTCTTGCCAAGGTTTGTATGAAATGGTGAAATTGCAAATACATTATGTTGTCTACTATTAAACGATTGTACTCTAAAATTAATTAATTCAAGTAAGTCAGGACAGTCTATTAAATTATGTAAGATTTTGTACAGAAATAAAATTCCACTGAGAGTTCTACGATCACTTAAAGAACCGATTTTATAATGCATAGCGGCTATGTTGTAATTTAAAAACCTATTATATGTTCTATAATTTAAGAACTTTAAAAACTTGTTCTGAATCCGTTCTATACGAAGAATATGAATATTATAAGATGGACTCCATATTATTGATCCAAATTCTAATATACTTCGTACAAAAGCTGTATATAGAACTTTAAGAACACATTCGTCTCTGAACGGTTTAGACACTCTAATAATAAAAGGTACATATGTAGGGTGGTTCATTAGATTATCTTTGTTGTAGGAGTCATGTTAACAACGTTAAAATTAATATTTTACATTATAAGAATTGTCCAAGAATTATATAGGTACATGCCAAGAATACTAACAGTTTCTTTTTTATATCTTCTTTTGTTTTAAGATATAAAAATGACAGTTATTTAAATAACTATAAACATCAATTAACAATCTATGTGTTCTGTATATTTATCAACTTATAATATATTAATTGGCATTTCATTTTTCATTGTGACAGGACTCTGAGGACGAAATATCCCATTTAGAATGGGAGACAGTACGCGTGCGATTTGTAAAGGCTGGTACAGTAGAGAGGCTTGTGGAGGCCCTTGCTACGGACGATGGAGAGTTGGAGTCGACATACATCAATGTCTTCTTGGCCACATATCGCAGTTTCTGCGAACCGAAGGCGGTGTTGCAGCTTCTTCTGCGGAGGTACGAGGCTCTCGTCGACGCAGACGACCCACTGCAGCCCGCTGCAGCAGAACTTGCAGACCAACATCGAAGGTATGTCCATTCCGACCTATCTACGAATTATTTGCAATCTTTTTCCTTTTATAATGTCTTGTGATGTCACCCAACGGCAACGATGAATATCACTCGAGAGTTGTTTCGTATTAAAATACGAATGTGGTGATGAATGTAAATAATTAGTATGACTAGAGAACATTAGTATGACATACATATTTGGAATATAAGATTTGTGAATTTTATAATAATATAAAAATACGCTGTGCTTACGCCTTTATCAGCAAAATGACTCTTGAAATGGAATAGTTTCTTAGTAAGCAATCATAACATCAGTTCAACAAGTTTTGTTATTTGATTGCTAAATATAAATTGCACGGGAACAGGACTCACCCGTAAATAAAATAATTCTTATTTGATCTGATTGGTTGGAAGAAATTGCCATTTGGCAATAAACTCTTTAGTGTACAAATAATATGTATATATTATTGTAATATGATAGTAATAGATTAGGCGAGAAATGGATTCAAACTAATATAGGTACTATGTTTAATACATGTACGTAATATTGTGTTGCAATACATGCATAATTAATTTTGTATATGCTGGTAAAATTGTAAAGTTTTTTTCTTTTTATTTTAAAATTTTGTTTCGTTATTTAGTTACACACATCCTCCCTCTACACACGCTAATAAGGTTTAAGAGGGAGGTGATATTGTAAACTACATATATAATGTATAAACTTTGTATGTTCGTATATTTTGTTAATGATAGGCATGAATAAAGAAAAAAAAGTTATAAATAAATATATAAAATGAATTTTTCACTTATAAACAGTGTTGTACAGATCGTAATTTTAACGATTATATCATGTTTTAAGATATCGATAAAATAATAATATTGATATTTTTATGGTAAGCGGAAGAGTGTTAGTGAAGGTAGATGAATGTGTGGTGAAGAGAGAGATTGAGACGACTAAAAGATGTTTGGTTTATTTTTTTGACCGGTTATACATAAAATAATATTAAATCTTCTGTTACGTTTTTATATAATTCATTGGTAGGTAACAGTAATTGTGCCAAAAACAGATCGTGTGATTTGACATCATGTGACTTTGTTCTCTTAGATTTTTTCCAATTCTTGTGATTGTACCGTGCCAATAACCTCACATAACATGAACTAAAAGCGAAGATAACAAGAAGCGTAGTTGTCGCAATTATTATGTAATGGTGTCGTCGTGTAAACCCATTTCTTAGTTTTATTAAAAAGAGTTAAGTTTGCTAGCATTTTGTTTAGTTTTGATTGAATTAAAACATTTCGTTTCAAACTAAATTGTGACATTAAGTACCTTCATTACATAAAGGTGATTTAAAAATCTTATTATTCGACTTAATAATAAAGTGTTGAATTTAAAATATAAATACGGTACTCCTGTAACACGGATTATTACATTGATTGATCTATAAATGTTACATGACATCCATATCCAATTAAAATATCATAATATATTATATGGTATTGGAATTATGTTTTATTTTGTTTTACATCAAATTGCCTTTCTAAAGAATTATTACATATTTTTATACGGATAATTTTTCAGCGGATAGTTTAATAACACAAGATACTTGACTTAATAATTCAGTATTTAAAAATAGTGCACAGCTTTTTAACTACGTTTATACTTCTTCTTATTTTTTAATGTATCGCCCTTTTTCTGTTATTGTCTTCATGGAATAGATGATATTAATGTTAATGGAGTTTAATAGTGGAGAGACAGATACATTGAGAAGTCTTACTCACTTCGGAATAAGAAATCAACGCTGCTAGTTTATAAAAGACAATAAAAAAGTAAATTAAAAAGAAAAAAATAATACAAAAAAGATTTCTTTGTTATTTCATAGATGGCGGTAGTGAAAATATGTGACATTTCCATACAAATCGTATCCCATTATTGAAATATATAGAACTCAAAAATTGCATTGATAAGGGAACTCAATAAGAAGGCATAATTGGTGAACGTTGCGCAAGCGCATAAAGTGATCACGTTAACCAGCCAATGACAGGTCGTATGCCCTGTAGGTGCCTTGAGTTCCTGGTTCTTCTATAATATTCCGACTTCATCTCTATTGAGGTGTTGAGAAAATTGTCAAAAAAAAAAATTAATTGGTTTTCTTTAAATGACGTAATGAATAAAAAAGATGAAACAACAAATGTACAAATAAATTCATCAGTCTGATTAGCATCGTGCAAGAAAAACAATCAAAGACAAAAATTGGTTGATTGAGACTGATTTTTGTGTATTTATTTATTTTGTGTCATTTGAAAAGATTACATATTCGATATTTTAACATTTTTTTGCGTAGGACTACATATGAAATTTGATGGTGGTAAATTATATATTTTTTTCCTTTTGTCAATGAGTAAAGCTATTAGAAGTAATATATTGGAAAGGACAGATCGCAGCATGGCTCGTGATCTATTATTGGAAAAACCTTTTATTTTTTCTTTCGCCAGTCGGTTGCGAAATAGATTGTCTTTATTGCGAATTTAGTGTGTGGAGACATTGATAGAGGAGTAAAAGGATACACGAAAAGTATAAAAACCACTTCCCAATAAAAGCTTTGTGCAAGTTTGTAACATGGTAACTATAAAAACATACATCGAATGGAATTAAATAACACCATATTGGAAGGTAAGCTTCAGTCCTACGACATTAGTCCTTTTAAATTAGTCAGCTCTACCGTACACTTTACCGTACATTTTGTATAAAATTTATTAATGGATGTTGGTCATAATTTTGTAGAAAAAAATTATGTAAACACCTATAGCTATCGATTTTTTTTTTACCTGTGCCCTTAGAGTTTTAATTTACCTGTATTGCTTTATAGCTGCTACCTTCTGAAAAGTATGGCAACTTCAAGAGGCTTTCGAGAGTTTCAGTTCCGTATCAACCTACGCAAACTTCTCTTTTGAAGCCTTCAAATTAAAAATCAATGACATACGCTTTATGAGCTATGTATTATCACGATTCGGAATGACGAGAAATAATGGTTTACTATGTAGATTTACTAGTAACGTTTTGAACCGTTAATAACGTAAACAACTGCATGAACGTTAGTATACAAATTTTACAGTTTTGTGTGTGTCTATATTTATTGTAGGTACATATATATGTCATACAAACCGTAATGATTGATATGATACTGTGGACTGGTTAATTTTATGAATACAATGCGATTAATACTTTCAAGTAAAAAAATATACATGGAAAATATATCAATTCTCAAAACACAATCAATATTTATAGTATTTTATATTTATTAATAAAGTATTATCAACATTGTAATTATAATTTTATATATTTGTATTTTTATGTCCATTTTTCAAGTGTCCATCAAGTACATATACATCTGCAATCTGCATACATTACTAAACATAAATACTTGTGGTATAGGCGAACGAAAACGGTCATGGCAGGATACGAACTCCCGACCACTGGATTACTAACTTACCCAGTGCGCTAACCGCTCTGCTATACCACCCATCTAATTAATGTATTTATAATTATATAAAAAAACGAGTGTGTTGTGGCCAATCATCACTAACAAGTCATTATATAAAGTATTCAAATTTTGTATGGCAAATATTCAGCATTTTAATTAAATGAGTTTGTTAAATTATTATTTAATAAAATATTTCATCACGCAAACTTGATAACTCTTCAATGCCGTTTTATGAAAGTAACGAGCTTTTTTACCAATTTGAAAGAAAAATCAAATTTTAAGTTTCCTGAGCTTGGGGTCACTTGAAATATTCAGCATTTTAATGAAATGAGTTTGTTAAATTATTATTTAATCAAATATTTTATAACGCGAACTTGGTAACTCTTCAATGCCGTTTTATGAAAGTAATGTGCTTTTTTACCAATTTGAAAATAAAAATTTCAAATTTTAAGTTTCCTGAGCTTGGGGTCACTTTGCAATATTTGACAGTTAAAAAAAATGAGAAGCACTATTCAGATATCCCTCAAAATCTAATGGGGTCTAAGCGAGTATAAGATATACATATTTGCAAAATTTGAAAAGAATCGAATGAGTACTTTAGTATATAATCGATTAAGTAAAATAAACACGCCGTACATAGCACACAGCACATAGCACACACACACACACACACAGATACATTGTGATGAAACTTTCAGAATACAATCTCAGCCTGATACTAGTTGATAATCAGCAATAAAAAAATAGCATTAAAAATTGCAAAATCATAACTTCCCACAATATCCCCTCGGGTTAATGAGGAGTAAAAATAATTCGTTAAATTTTATTGTATTGTCACAGAAAATTAAAAATAATCATTTTTACTGATTTGATGGGTGGTGGCAGAGCGGTTTGAGCGCTGGATTAGTAATTTAGTGGTAGTGAGTTCGAATCTTGCTACGAACGATTTCGTTCACCATTTTAATGCACAAGCATCTATGGTTAATTTAGGGAATGTATGAGGATGTATAATATGTATGTTTCTCAAGAACACATTTATTTATTTAAATTATGGACTAGTCTTTATAAAACTTTTCTGTATGTACGTCATTTTCTCGGAATATTTAGAGTAGGCAGATTATAATTTGAAATCTTCAAATATCTACGTTAAAATTGGATCTCTTACGAAAAAATACGCAATAGCACCATGGTTTATATTGAATACGCAGTTCATAGTACTCTTTATAAAACGTTATTTTATTTTCAAATAGTATAAATAAATATAGACTTGAATTAAAACTTCATTCATTCCTTAATAAAACAAATCGCGTAGGATTTAATATGTATTATAACGCTTCATGACATTATTTTCAAATTGAGTTTCATGATCCTTAATATACGAGTTTCATAATATTTTTGTTCGGGATTGCTCGGATATTTTTAGTTTCTTGAAAATAAAGTGAAGCAATAATTTCACGAATATTTTTTTAAATTCATCTTGTGTATGAATTAAATTTGCCGTTTAAATTTATTTTTATTTTATCTAATTAAGTATTTTGTAGTTGTAAATGTTTGAATGTTATCCATCTATTATACTTTATCGAGGTAGGTATCTACTAAAAAGAATTTGTAACAAAAAAAATCGTTCATTCATATGTACTAAAAGTTAACCACCGCAGAAAATTGAGAAGACTAGGTTTGTTTCCTAATGCAGAACATTAAAAAAATCACTATACCTAGTTCAAACTACGAAATCTTTGTTTCGAGATTTCATCAATCACATGTATTTATAGGTACCTACCTGTGTTTGTTATTTATGCACGTATTTATTTGCAAAAAAATGAATATGTACTTTTAACAAATACATATACATCCTAATATAAATATTCCATAATTAAGCATAATATTCGTGTGCATAGGTATACCTATATTAATCTATTTATTTATAAACTTTTTGTACAAGTGCACAAAGGCAGGTTTATTGCTATAAGGCAATTTCTTCCAACCAACCCGAGCAACGTGAAGTATACATTTTCAAAAAGTTTTAAACCCTTTACAAAGTTTCAAAATCGATCTAATAACGTTATAAATAACGCCTGAATATTATGCAACATTCATAGCTCTCACAAATTAAGTTTAGAAATACAAAATTGTTAAATTTTATCAAAATATCGAATGAATCAAAGTTGAAAATGTGCAGAGCTCTAAATAATCGGGAAGTAGTTTTAGAAATCGATTACAAAATTCCAAACATTATAGACAAACTAGTGAATTAAGAATAAGGATGTACCTAATAGTTAAAAAAAAATTGTTGTCAAAATTCTTAACGGAATTCTGGGGGGCAAGTCTGGTTCGACGGGCGAAATCAAAACCCTAGTGATTACCCATATCATGGATATAATTATTATATGGAGTTCTACAATATCTTAAGATGTCATAGAACTCCATACGATAATTATATCCATGATATGGGTAATCACTAGGGTTTTGATTTCGCCGGTCGAACCAGACTTGCCCCCCTATTTTTAAATTATTATTTTTTCTCACTGTCGTAATATATCACCATTTTCACTGAATTTTTATAGTATTCACCTTCGATATGTATTATTGTTTGCAGTCAACCCTTATTTTTGCTACCCAAAATGGCTGTAGGAAAAAGATCGATAGTCTTTTGACCTTTGCTTCCATGAAATTTCTATCGTTTTTTTGTTACAAGTTACAATTAATGATGTATGTATTTTTACAACAAATATTATACCTACCTAGTTGATTATAGCTAGGGGTGGAGTGGTCAGGTCAAGAAGACACTATGTTCAACACGAATTTAAATGGATAAATTTTGATCAGATTTTTTAAAATGATTTTAGCCAGATACATATGTCTATTTAAAAAAAAACGTATAAATTCCCTTCGGTAAAGCTTGTTGAAACGAACAAAACAATGTTATAAAAAAATTACTTATGCATACATTGCATGTTATTTTTTTAATATTATTCCTATTTGTCGGTCAGGTAGAGTAGATAAGGTTAGGTTAGGTTGTACGTATTGTGACTCGCGTTTATTCGGTTCTTATTATCGCATCCCATAACTTAAATATTTTATTTTACATATTCATCCTTTCACGTATTTTGGGGAAACTATATTTTTAAGCGACTTCCTCAAACGAAGGAGGAGGATTCGACGTGATTTTATTATTATTAGTATATCTAATGTAGGTAGGTATATTCAACGATAACTATTTACCATGTTGTCATATTATGATGTTATTTTTTATATAAGAAATGGGTACATATCTTCCGAATAGAACATTTCAATAGTCAATGGTCAAGATCTTATCATGGCGTCCACGACAAAATTATCTAAACTCTTCAATTTAATTTTTTTACCTCCTTATCCAATTTTAATTATTCCATTTTTTAATTGGAAAGGAGTGCTTCAGAGGTGATCACTCATATAATTTCTGATGATAGGACTCACCAGAAAAAATCGTCAAACTCTTTAATTTCCAAAGGCGTCTTCAAAATATACGACAAACATATTTTACAGAATACGATTATATGGTCGAATAATTCTTTACCATTTCGATTTTTGTGTTGATGGTTTATGTTTAGATGGGTCGATGGCAGAGCGGTTAGCGCACTGGGCTAGTTACCCAGTGGTCGCGAGTTCGAATCCTGCCTCGACCGATCTCGTTCACTAATAGCACAAGCATTTATGCTTAGTTTAGGGAATGTAGGAAGATGTATATGTACTTGTTTAACAAGGACATACCTATTCATTTTTAGTAGCAAAAAAAATTGGTGGTGACTACACTCAATCACTCGTCGAATGTTCCGCTTCCATGAAGGGCGGTCTTGGGCAGATATTTTAATTGCTATGAAGAGTTTTTTTGATGTTTTCGTGTAATAGGTATCTAATAAGGAGCGTCAATGATTTGTTCTCGTAAAATTACACTCGCAAAAGCTAAATATCTAATGCGCGATATTTTAAAATCGTCAAAGGGAAATTAAAAGTAATTTGAAATAGCGAACTCCGAAAAGAGATACAATGAAAAAAAAATATAAAAAAATAAAAATGTAAAAATGCACTAAAAATCATAAAAAATAATTGCATTTGTTAATTAAAGGATTCGAACTCGCGACCACTGGATTACTAACCCAGCGCGCTAACCGCTTTGCCACCACCCATTTTAATGCATTTGTTCATTTACGAAATTTATTGTAATATGAACTTAGAAAAAACTTATTACCTTCGTGCTTGGTAAACCATAGAATCGCTTTTCAATAAAAACACGAGTTGAATGGTTTTCATATTTTCTGAAGCTTTTATGTGGTTTTAGTCGATTGAAATATTTGCGATTTTTAATATCGCTATAGAATCTAATGTCAATATTTCAATAGTATAACTTTGACGGTTTTCCATTTAAAAGTGTACAGATTTTCTTGTGGATGCCTAAAACTTTCCAGCGGTGGCTGGGAACGAAGTTTGGCCATAAACATAGACGACGAACAGGGCCTAATCTACAGTTTTTGGCACGCAATATTAAAATTACACTCTTTTTCATTGCAAATCATGTATTTTGTTTTCCTTGTTATCTCTCTGTTTCTTTTTTTTGTTTTTTTTTTCTGTGTTGGAAATTTTTGTTTTTATATAATATGTTATACAATGTAAATTTGTTGTTCTTTTTAATGCTTTTACATACATATTTGGCGCCCCAGATTTCTTTGTGACTGGCGCAACTGCACCTTTTAAACCCACGGTGTATTCTGCCCTGATGATGAGACTGTTTCTAGACTCTAGACGTCAGACATTAGACTGGCAGACTCCAGACAGTCGCCGTTAATGTTATAATATCTACGAATTTGTATAGGTACATCGCCGAGTCATACGGAGTTTACGTTTCGGAATCTAATTCCTTATAGGGATGTTATTGTGTTTGACAATGTCGTTTCCGACATACTCATAAGGTTTCTCTAAATATCATTTAGGTACTTATTATTTCCATTCAGTTATGAAATGTAGTAGGTATTGACAAAAATATTCTTTGCTAATAGATGGCTTTATAATTATATGCTAAAACCATGTTTTGAATCAATTATTTTTTTAAGCCTATGTATCTCTAAATCCCGCTGTTATTTTTCAGAGCTTGATTAAACTCAATTTTCAATCAGAAAATAATTCGCTTTCCATAGATTTTATTTATTTATTTCTAAAATATAATTAACCGTTCAAACGGCTCGTATTATATTTGGATTATTTCACGTATTTTTATGTTCTAATGCTCATGGCAAGTTTATTAAATCTCTGATTTTCAAATTCATTCATTGATTATTAAAAGTTATTTATGTTTAAGAAGAAATGTGCTAATGTACATGTACATTATTCTTCTTATTTCTGAAATGTTTCATACTAAAAACATATTTTATTATATTCCAATGCTTATGCGCTAATTCTACGTCAATCGTTATCATAATCATCAAGATATTAAAAAACAATGCATCAATGTAGTGTTGTTTAATATTTCATCCAATCATTATAGATGTAATACCACATATTATGTATTTATTCACATATCATAGTAATGGCCAAGAGATCAAGAAGAGATATTATGTTAATATTATACAAATTACTGTGAATGTGTATCAATTATTTACATAATGATGTTAGTAGGTAGGATAGGAAATAGATACACATCGTATACTTGACATATTTTTAGGGAATAATTATGATAATCGATATGATAATTAACACCATCATATAATAATTTTGTTGTATTTTTAGCTTACTGATATAATACTAAGACATGGTATACCATAAATTTTATTGATAGGATAAATAAATTTTTAAATTAATCATAAATTTTATCACAAAGATAAATTAATTAATATATTAATCATAAATTTTATTCACTCTGTATCCCCGTCTTGTTTTTTCTATTTATTTTATTATTAACATACTTTTATTTTACTTTTATGAAGTAGGTATATTTTTTCTGAAAAAGCTGCTAAGTTGTGAAGAATTATTTCTTATGGATGTGTTTGAAGAAACTGATTTTTTTTTGTAAATTTGCTGATTACAGTTCTAATACATATTATACATACACGTAGAGCGGGTGGCGATCGTGATTTACGAAAATTGTAATTAAAGTTTATAATAAATTATATTTTTATACTAAGCGATGCAAGCGAGCAAGTCGACGAATATGTGTACTTGGGAAGCATATTTCAACGGAATGGACGACTCGATAAAGAGATCGAAAGAAGAGTTATGGCAGGAAACAGAGTGAATGGAGCACTAAGACCAATTATGAATTCTCGCAACATATCAAAGGATGCCAAAGTTGCCATTCATAACGCCATCGTAGTGCCAACCTTGACGTATGCAAGTGAAACCTGGACATGGCAGAAGACGCATGAAAGTAGAATAAATGCAGTTGAAATGAGATCGTTAAGAAGGATTTGTAATAGAACGATGTATGACCGGGTAAGAAATGAGGACATAAGGAAAGAATGTAAGATGAAGAAAGATGTCATTACTAGAATGAAAGTGAACACATTGAGATGGTTTGGTCACATGGGGAGAATGAATGAAGAGCGCCTGACGAAGAAAATATACAGAGCGGAAAGGAGTGGAATGAGAGGTCGGAGACGCCCAAGAAAGGGATGGCACGACCATGTGAACGAAATTTTGAAAGACGGAAATGTTAGAAGTGTGAGCAATAGACGAGCATGTATGAGACGATGCATGAATGTGGACGAAGCGAGGGATGCGTGCCAGGATAGAAAAATGTGGCGTTCGGTTCTCTCTACCTACCCCGCAAGGGACATGGCGTGATGGTATGTATGTATGTATGTATGTATGTATATTAAGCGATTAAAGTTTTCTGTCTATTCTCGTTTTTAAATACAAACACTATACACATACATGCCGAACCTGTACACTGTACATTACACTTAAAATAAAAATTAATTATACTGTAAATAGAAGCTCAAAAGTTTACTTGTGAAGTAAGTAGTTAGAATTTTCTATTTATATATTTCAAATAGCAGGTATATTATGCTCTTCGTTGTATGTGTGTCGTTGTATATAGGTATAAAACAAAAATCAAACTTAAAACAAATGATATTTTTCAATACACCTAATATTTTTATCACTTTTCCGCTTGGTAATATTAAATATATAATATTTCAAAGTGTTATTCGAGATGTCATCTGTCAGTAAGTAATTATTGTTTTGTCAGATGTCAAAGTTTCTCTTTAAGCTTTACCTACTTACATACGAGTATAGGATGAAATAATTGTCTTATTACTTGGTGTTGTGTTTTGTCATATCTTCAAGAAAAAATATTAAAACTTTCTTAATAAACTTTTAACGATATTTACCATGAGAAATGTATTTTATTTACTCTGTTTTCCAATGATTGTGTCAGAATTATGATTGGAATTAAAAAAAATCGTATACCATTAAAGGTGATAGAAAATGAAACTTGGTTTTGTTTTATTGATTTATAGTTATTCTTGACACGTTTCGTGCGATGCACATCGTCAAAATAATGATTCGCAAAGTTGAAACTATAAACTTATTATAATTTACAAAACATAAGTCAGGTAGGTATGTACCTATGTAATATGAACAGTTTTGTGAGGTTCAAAAATGACTTGAAACTTGTATACCTACTCCCTATAGTTTCAGCCTTTTAGATCATTATAATAATAATAATTAACACTTCCTTGCACCCTGCGCAAGTGGCAAGTTTATTGCCATATGGCAATTTCTTCCAACTAACCAGTGTTTCCATAACCAGTGTTATCATTATTTAAACTAATTGATAATATGGAGTTCTATCGTGAATTTTGTCCATCAACTAAATATAAATTATATGTGCGTAGGTACATAATACAGGGTATGCCAAATTAATACTTTTTGTGTCATTGGCCTCGCTACTGTGACACTATTATCGTTTCTTTGTCCATTTCAAATAATACTATTTTGATGGTACGACTGATAGTGAACACCTCCCTCTTCATCAGCTTCCTTTTCTAGCAGTCGTGCTCACCTTGGCAAGGAAATGCCGCCAAGCGAGACGTTAGAACCTATTGTTATCAACCCACTCGAGAGACAAACCAACCTTACCTACTGTAGGTATCTGCATTATACTACCTATCTATATATAGACTAATACTAGTACATATATACGTACTTAGCAATTACCTGGTACCTACTTATAAATTACCTACATACCTATCTAATATTGCTTATGTACATTGTACATACGACGAGTAATACCAGGAATTTATTTTTAATATTATATTCCTCACTAAAAAGGTTAATACAATTTTTACTCTCCACTACATAGAGTAAAAATACTAATCAATACTATATTCAATATTTTTACTCTCCAATCAATACTCTATAATCTATACTAGTATTTTTACTCTCCACTACATAAATAATAAATTCTGAAAGCTTTATTTGCAGGGCGAATTACCATGAGAATTGAATTGTGAAACTCAAAAAATATTCTTAGGTATAGGTATACATAAAAGTATTGAAATATTAAATATACAAAGGTAATATGGAAAATGCATCTTTATATCATACTACATATAATTTAACATTGTTTCATCCTTTCCTTTCTTTTATGGTCAAGCTATGACATGGCTTATGTGTCATTGCCATGCATTCAGAAGTACAAACCGAACCGACATGGTTGGTTGGAAGATTTTGCTATGTGGCAATTAGTCCGTCGTGGTTTATACTTATTATCTATTGTATAATAAGTTACCCTATGTAACGGATGTTGATGTTATCCGTCACATCTAGTGTAGTAGTGTGGACAGTTATGGAAAAAATGCTTCCCTTTAATAGGTATGTTTAATATGAACAATAGGTAATTTAATTAAACTGCAAATATAAGAGAAAAATAAAAATAAACGCGAGTTATTTTTTTTAAAATAATGAATATGTTTTTGTGAAAAGGACATGTACATCCTCATACATTCTCTAAACTAAGCACTAATGCTTGTGCTATAGGTGAACGAAATAAGTCGTGGCAGGATTCGAACTCGCGACCACTGGATTACTTACCCAGCGAGCTAACCGCTCTGCCATCACCCATCTATGTAATTTCAATATATCCATTTTACCTAATTATCACTTAAAATGTTCTCGAGGAAGATAAAATAATTATCTGGAATTTAGTTCTTAAAAACATTTCAAATCGATTTTCAAATAGGGTGCGTGTTAAATTAATATTTGACATAGCACCTGTTAGTTGCCCGAGAAGCAATATTAAATAAATAAATAAATAAATATTGGGTTCACAGAGTAGAGTATACAGGGATGATATAAACTACGACTTTAAGCCAGGAGATTGGTGCATAAAGTGAGGAGGAATGGGGGATTCCCAAAATCATTAACTTTTTAATAATAAATCGGATATTAATGACATGTTTATACAGCAGTAAAAGTTTCAAAATTTAAATAACTTTGTTAGCAACATGTACTTTTTCTATTTTCATTACAAACCATTCGGAAAATATTCAAATACCTACTTTAAATTGATTGAAGTTATTTTGCTTTTCTCAGATCTATAGATTATTGGTCTATGCTTGGGTTCAATTCTGAAAATTTAAATGTTTCCACCTGAACTGTCACTTTAAACTATACCTATCGATTTTATAATAGGTACACTAGTGATGTTATTTTGTTATGTTGATATTTTCCTTTATGTTATTCAATCTTCAGAATAGCAAAAATACATTAATTTAATAAATTTGACATTTCATTAAATTTTTAGTGCTTTTTCAGAATTGAACTCATGGTAACATTTGATCTTGAAGCCAAAGGGGTAGATTTCCCAGTTTGAATTTCATATAAGCTATTTTAACAGTTCAGATTTCAAGATGTCAATATGAACCACGCCTATAAGAAATTTGATTAGGTTGGTATTACAAAATCTTTCTTAGGAAATATCAAGCAATCCTGTTACTTTCCATACATTTTTGAAGTAATAACGGAAATGCTACATAATACTTAGTAATATTTTGTATTATGTAACATATCCGTTCCCTAAAAGTTCCGCCTCCACGTGTAAACAAACAATATTTCTACGAATTTTAATAGGCTCTGCTAACAATCCTTGAGTGATTTTTTATATAGCTGAAAGAAAAAGAATATTTTACTAGAATTTGTAGTTCTATGAAATCAGAAGGTGTCACAGTGTTTTCGAATCGAATGTGTCATTGGGATTCGCGAATAAGTATATACGTATAAAAATTATCATCAAAATAATAAGTCTAGTTATTTGTTTACTGTGTCATTTGACAAATGTAGAAGTAAGGCCAACAGTTTTCATGAGATGGCTTCTAATTTGCATAATTCAATGATATAATTAGAGAAAAAATGAACACATATTATTCCACAAAGTATTTATTTGGTCTACCAAAGTATTTATTTGGTCTACCAAAGTATTTATTTGGTCAAAGTATTTGTGTTCATATTTATTCTAATTATTATGGGAAAGTAAAGTTTACGTAATTAAAGGAGAAGGTTAAAAAATGTCTTAATTAGAAGTATTATTTTGTAACACATCATAAGTGTGTATAAAGGGACAGGATTGCTTAATATTAATTTATAAAGAAGTCTTTGGTAATACCAGCTTTAGTTTCAAACAAGAAAAATACGTGAAATTTAATACTTATGTAATAATTATCATTCAGAGTAGATGTAGCTATGTTGAATAAAAACTTTTTTATTAATTAGATTAGAATATTGTATCACCTTTGTATTTTTTTTTTCCAACATGTGAACACAACACGTAACGACGAGTTTCTTTTGTATCGGCAAGTAAAACAATAGTTATTATTGATGTATTCTTTTGATTTGTGACGTCATACCTTAACAAGTCTCAAGTAGTAGGTACAGAGAAATATCACATAGAGACATAGTATGTTTCACTGCTTTGTTCCTATCTACTCTTCGCCATCTTGTACCGCTCTCAGCTCAAGTCTTCGAGAGAATCTCGTGTGTGAATTCAGCCAAACAAAATTATAATAGGCACTAGCGCGCCCACTGTTATTACTATTTGCTAACGAGTAATAACATACATAGGTAGGTACCTATTATATATTTAATTTATTACCTAACAATGTTCATCATTGTTTATATTATACGATTGAATAAGAAATAGGTACTGAATTTCTTAGATTTCCAATTGGAAAATTACACAAAAGAAAGCAATAAAATACGAATATCAGTTAAATAATTGATTGATTAAATAAAGTAAACAATACAAGGCACGTGTATAAAGTAATTTTTTAACATGGCTACGTAGGGGACACCAGCCATTATGATTTGGGTCTATTATACTCTTCCGAAGAAGCTCACTACGTAGCGTTTCGGAGGGTTTGAAATCTGCTCAGGAAAATAATAATTCGGATTATAAAAAGACACGGGTTGTAAGAAGGTGGAAACACAGAATTCGAAAGATCGTTCGTTGTACAGCCACGCTGCTGTGTTAATAAAAGAGTTCGAGAAGTGATTGGTTAGTGTATATTGAAGGTTTGAAATGTTTTGTTCTTCAAGCTTCCTTCGTCCAGTAATGGACATAGGCCTCCCCCTGAGACCTCCACAGCTCCCTATCTTGGGCAGATCGCATCCATCCGCCTCCAGCCACTCGTCTTATTTCATCAGACCACCTTGTTAGAGGCCTTCCAACACTTCTGTTGTCCGTTCTAGGTCGCCATTCTAGTACTTTCTTAGTCCATCTGGGGGGCAAGTCTCGTCCAACCGGCGAAATCAAAACCCTAGTGATTACCCATATCATGGATATAATTATCATATGGAGTTCTATGACATCTAAAGATATTATAGACATCTAAAGATATTATAGAACTCCACATAATAATTATATCCATGATATGGGTAATCGTGAGGGTTTTGATTTCGCCGGTTGGACTAGACTTGCCCCCCAGGAGTCTGTGGTTCAGGCAACATGCCCTGTCCAGCTCCACATCTGGTTGGTAACCTTTAGGAAAACTTCGGTTATGTTGGCTTTCTCTCTTATCCACAAGTTAAAATGTTATAAAGTTATAATTTTCTCTTACCTACTGCAGACATTTCTGCGCGGGCAAGATGATTCTTGTGGTATAGGTAACGAAATTCTAGTGTGAAAGACAATAGATCTAAAAACATTTTTATTACCATTTCTTCTTGCGTGACCACTCCTCGTACTAGATTTTAGGGAAGTGCTTCAATAAAATTTGTTGTGATTATTTTACATCGTTTCAATGAGTGCATTAAAAAAACGATTTCAGGTTAGTCGCAGGTTTTCTAGAAAGGACAGTTTTTTTTACTAAAAGGGCGGTAATTCAATAAGTAGGTATGAGAACATCTGTTCAAAATAAGTAATACCTACACTTAGGTAACATGTTATTATTCAGATCTGCTAGTTAAGATGCATATGACATGATGTATGTACGTCTGTGTATGTTATGTAGTAGGTATCCAAGTATATACAGGATGGTCTTCCGTATAGGATACATAATATTATAGGAGCAGCTGACGGCCCGTTCCCACTTTTCGTGTATTAGGTCCGACTGAATGTCGGGTGTTCTAGTGGCAATACATTTTAAATGGAGCTGTTCACACTTACAAGATAACGACAGTGTGAACAGCTCCATTTAAAATGTATTGCCACTAGATCACCCGACATTTTGTCGGACCTAATACATGACAAGTGGGAACGGGGTCTCACCCTGATTGTGTGTAAAAAATTGTATGGGAGGGGGGTAGAGTCTATCTTCAAAACCCATTGAGCTACAGAATGATTAAAAAAGGTCTTTCTGAGAAATAGATATAAGTAAATATTATAATTTATGTCGTATGAAACTTGCAGTAATCAAACTAGGATCGCTTGATACACAATTGAATAATATTTATCACGGTGTAATCTAAATTGCCATTGTGTACATTCAATTTCGAAAAATTGATCTTCCAACACAATATTTTTTACATTTTTATTAGTTTTTTGAAAAATGCGCTTTTAGTTATTTTTATTTTATTTTGGGAAACCTCATATACATTTTCATATACATTTCATATACATTTTGCCAAAAAAGCATTCCTTCAATAAGATAATCGTCAGTAAAATAATTCTTTTTTTATTTATTTATTTATTTGTTAATAAAAAATATAATTACAGTATTTTATTTTGCCTAATCCCTTAAGGGGATTTTTGGCTGTGATCTTGATAATTAATAATAATAATACACTAAATATTCCGCCCTACATAGTCCGAACAACCCGTGCCCACCACTTAGTCAACCATCGAGGATTTTTGTGTAATATATATTCTTTGTTTTTTTTTTTTTAATTCCTCGATGGATCCGCACTGCTTCAAACTAGCAGGCATGGGGTTCCAGACCTTGGGCAGCAACACATCGTCGGTCCTACGTCCATAGTCATTGTAGAATTTGTTAGTGCGTAAAAGTTTGTTAGTCACTGATCTAGTTTGTCTGCCTTGTCTGCTAGTTTGTCTGCCGTGTGCTATTAGTAGTCTGTAATAAATTCATATTTTTATCTTACAGCAGACAACCCTGTGTATTACATATAGGTATTTCTTTCTTGTGGTCACTGTAAAATATTCACCTATTTGTCGTGGGAATTTCTCACAGATTCACATTGTTACACCAACAGCCCTATTTTCGTCTTGTAATAATATTATTTCACTTCAAATGTAACGTGTGTTTTATTTATGTACGCAGAAACGTGTATATTTTGTTACAAAGCCGTCTCTTACATTATTACTTACCTATATTTGGTACTAAATGGATTAGACAGTTGTAGGTATTTAGATCAATTTTTCATCTGTCACTTACCAACAAAGAGTGTCGCAAATATATTTTTATGTCTTCTCTAACGTTTTATCAAAGAGTATATACGTAATACCTACGGATAGGTACGTTTTATGTTAAAAGAATTTTTTTGGACTTTTTATGTAACATGTACCTACCTGTATTTTTATATTATTTTCGCATGGTGACAACAAATTTTCAACACAATATTTGGATTTGCGAACATTTTCTGTTATTTAATTATCGCTACGTGCGTCACTAGACATATTTTCATGTTATTGTTTTCTTATGATTTCAAAAAAAATATTGACATTTTACAAATAATTACTTAACAAAAGGTCAAATAATCTTGTCATTATTAAATTTTGTAAAATTAACTCATTTCTATACTATCGAAATTCTGCGAAAGACGTACCTAGCTTAAGAAAGCGTCTGTTAATATTTTTCACTCGGATTCATTATGGATTTTGTATATTTTTTCGTACTGTAACTCAAAAAATACTCTTGTTTAAATCAATATCCTCTGCAAACGAAGATTCATTATTAAATATAAACGATATCTCAAAGAACTAGGTAATGTCCAATGTCTATAAACAAACACTTGTTGCAAAACATCTAAACTAGTGAAAGCCGTACCAATTTATCTATTCTTGCAACAGAAAATTAATCGATTGCCCAACAACTTACTGTGAGAAATGAATAACCATTACAACTGCAAGGTGTTGCTTCATTTCTAGATTTTAAAATTCTTCTAAGATTTTCAAATGTATAAGGTTTCAAAAATGTTTTATTCGTGTTATGATTTACATTTATATAATCAATAATAACTACTTAAATTATTTCAGTATGCCTTTGTTAGTAAAATTCTAATTAAACGGTTTTTTCTTAATTATCTTGCTATTTTTTTAAATTTTGCGAGCATTGGTTATTCACTGATAATATTAAATCAGATTTTTACACAATATCAAGTCCTACGAGAACCTTTACACACAATCTTTGAAACGTTTTATTTTAATATTGGGTACTATATTGATCGATCAATAAATAAATTTGAACACTTGGTAATCCATTAATCGTCTGTTTTACTTTTGAGTTTATCATGTCAATGAAAACAATAACAACTGGATTTTTATATCCCCATAAATTGTAGTCAAATTCAAATTTAGTAAAGGGAATAGGAACCATTTGAATATTTTAGTTATTATTGGTTTTTCGTAATTGATGGTGTTTTGAAACCCATCAAACTGAGAATCGTGACTGCCCGTTTGGTAGGTATCTATTTATATAATTTCAAGATCGCTACCGTCCAGATCCATCCTTTGTTCCGAATGGCCCAATTGATGAAATATTCTCTATTTGGAACTGACTTCTACATTTTTTATAGGAAATTTAATTTATTACAATTCACTTTGTTTTATTATAGTCGTGAATGAGTTATTCGATACGACCGGTCTCTTTCTCAGGACGGATGATTCTCCAGCAATTGTTGCATCTCTGGGCTGGAAACACTGGTTCGTTGGAAGAATTCGCCACTTGCGCAGGGTGCAAGGATGTGTTGTTAATTATTATTATTACTCAGAGAATACTTCATCCGCCCTAAAGAAAGAAGCTGTCCGTCGCTTGAAATTGTTGGTAATTAACTAAATTGTTTAAAATGTGTCACGAAGTTGACACTGAAAATATTAATAAGCAATATTGGATTTCATTATCTTATCATACTATCAAGATATATTTTCATTATTATAGTTTGTTTTTAATACAATAGGTGACTGTTTTTCTTTTTGTTCTGTTTTTTTATGTTGTAATGAATACCTAATAGAAAAATATTAGAATAATGCCAAGAGTAGGTATATGATAGTATCCAATTTATTTCTCTAAATCTAGGTTAAAACGATAAAACGGGAAATAATGAACACGTATTATTTAATTTTATTGCATCTATTTCACACGACGATCTTCATTGTGGAATTTCTGACAGACAAACATAATAGCGCGAATTTCATTTTATGAATATGATTCTTTGTGTTTCTGTTGAAATTATCCATTTTAATAAATCAACTTCATGTATTATTTGTAGAATGTACAAATAATTGACTTTCGCGGACAAGATTGGTAAAACTATCTGGGGTTTGATTCTCAGCGGAAGAAAAAAAATATTTTTACATCTCTAGTTGATTGCTTATGGTAATGGTCACGCGAGAAGGAACAGGAAAATATGTAGGTATTTTGACATTTGTTGTCAGAGGTGAGCTTCATAAATACACCAGACCTAGACCCTTTACATATAACTAGTTGCATGTAACACATGAGATCCAACTGTCGATAGCGATAGTATGTATAGTTGAAGAATATGTACCAAACTATAAACCCATAAATACAAATTATTGAATATTTTCAGATATTTTGTTTTCTATACAACATATGTAGGTATGTATGTCAAGATAGGACAGTATGGAGGAAGTTCCTTTTTTCCTACCCAGAATATGAAAATAGCATGATGGTATGTATGTTTGGAGATGAAGTATCAAACTATTAAGTCTTCTTACATATTGTGTATAGGCGACTACCATACAAAATGTATGAAGCGATGTCGTCACTAAATTCAATTTTTAAAAAAATTGTTAAAAAAAAATTGAGATCTTCTACTACAATGTTAATATTTTTTATAGAAAATTAAATTATCTAGTTGGGGTGTTTCGGCTTTTTTCGATAATTGTTTAATTTTTGGAAATATAGGCAGTTAAACTCATAAATTTATCATAAAAAAAATATTTTTCTTAATAAAAAATGTTTGAGAAACCCTGGAATTTTTTTGAAAAAATCAATTTGAGATTTTTTATTTTTCTATGTTTGTACCAATTTTCAGCGTTCTAGCTTTTATGGTTTCTGAGATATATGGAAAAATAAAATTAAAATTAAAAAGTTGATAACCCCTGACTGAAACAAAAATTCAAAATTCTGAGTATAAAAGTTTTGTAGGCCTGTAACTTTTTATATATTCTGAAATTTTGGGCTCTGTTAATTGAGCGGATCAAAAGTTATAAGGGGGAGACGGACACACACACACACACACACACAGACACACACACAGACACACAAAATGTTCTACTCCGAATTCTGAGTAAATCCGTGTATGGAACATATATGCTGCGAAGCCTCTAAGTTGGTGTTTTTTGACTTCAAAGTTGGAAAAGCCGTGAAAAAAGTAGACCTCTGCATACAATTCTCGCGTATCCTGGCTTGAAACATTGTCGATATGTTAAGAGAACAAAGTTCTCCTGAACAAATCGACAGTTGGAAAATCAAAATCATTTCTCTTCTTCAGATTATCATCGATTTTTTACGAATGAGTCATCTTAATCCAAAAAATATCTGAATATAACATATTTGTAGGTATGTTTTGTTGTTTTTTTTTAAATAGGTACACATTTTCGTAATTGTTGGATGCTAACTAATACCCAGACACACAATCAGTGGCGGCTCTTCCTAAAGGGCTCTCGGGCTCAGCCCTCCCAAACATTTTGTTCAAAAGATTCCAAAAAATATATGTCATTAAATCTTGAACACAATATTTTTCTAATTAATATTTGCCGTCTTATACCTGTAGTATATTTAACGAAAGTATTTAAACTTACCTGCTTTGTAAAGCAAGCAAGATTCTATGAAATATTTCATTCCTCGGGCACAGTCGCCTTGTGCCCGGAGAACCCATACAATTCACGTGACCTCCCGCTTCCGCCGCAGCTCGCCGTACACGCTGGATGTATCCCGATTTCAAGCAAAACGGGGCAGTGCCCGCGAAGGGTTATGGTATTTTTTCATTCATTCATTCATTCATTCATATTTTGTTGTACATTGCGATGGTAGAACGTTAGGTAAGCAGTTGCGATTTCTTGAGGCTAACATTAATTGATATTACATAGTTTAAACTATAAATCATCCGAAATATATAAGTATAATTATTTAATTAATTGATACCGTAATATTGTTAACAAAAATGATATTAGACATAATGTGTAAAATCAGGAAGCAGTCTTGCGGCTGTTGCCAGAAGTTTTTTTTTCAATTTTGTATGATCAAAATTCATAAGCTGTCACCAAATTATTTTATAATTAGGTAATCGATGCATTTTATTTCAAACGTGATTTAAAACCCAACCAAATACAGCATAAATGATCAGGTTCACGTTTTAATTTCCGATAAACAAAAGAACTATGGAAAACACTGATAATTTTAATATACGAAAATAGTATTGTGTCACATATCTGCTTTCTGATTCCTGTAGTAAATTAATTTCTCTTCTAGGTATAATTATAATTTTGAGCCCTTCTAAGATTTAAGGTCACCAGCCGCCACTGCACACAATGATTTGTCCTATTTTATAAACTGTTTGTAACACCTACCTTTTGAAAGAATTTTTAAGATATTGTATATATCCTGTTCATATTTATGTCATAAAATTGTTATGAATGATATGGAAATACAGGGTAACTAACATCGAACATTTATTTTTTGTTTACAGAACATTGGTCTCCGCTTTGCATGTGTGGTTGGACAGCTATCCCGAGGACTTTCGACAGCCACCCACCCATCCAGTATTGCATCAACTCATAGCATTCACCAAAGTTTACCTTCCTGGATCAGAGCTTAATACCAAAGTGAGTTTCTATTGTATTTGTCTGATCCTATGAGATTCAGGTAGGGGAGACCCGCCTAAGTTGGCGATGTTAAGGGATTTGTAAGATATCACCTTTGATGGAATGTTTATTGAAAAAAAATGTTTGCTATATTATAGATAATATATTTGCCTACAATAATACAAACATTATTTTTAGCGAAAACATAAGGATTTATAGATAAATTGTATTTTAAAAACCTCCTCAAATTCGTCATCTTACCTGTATAACGGGTAAGATGACTATATGCATAGGGAAAGTTGACGAATTACATCACAGTATGGGTTCTGTCTTCTAGATTCTAGATTTAATTAAAAAGATAAAGAATTAAAACATTTTTATTGCATTTAATTACGAGTTGACACATAATATCATACATATGTACCTAAATAATTTCAAAAAGTCAACATGAAATAAGGAAGTCTCTTTCCGTCGTTCTTTCATATGTGTACGGCATTTTATCTAAAATAAAAATTAAATATTAACAATAAGTCAATCAAGATATATAGCTATTTACATTATATGTATTTAGGAATATATTTAGAACATAATAAGTAACTATTAAAAAAAAATATTAAAGATAATTGCTTCAGTAGACAGAGTCTGTTCCGAAGCAATTACTTACCTGTAAAGTGTATAAAGTTAATTCATTTTATAATACAACATGTATATTGATCAACCTTAACAATAAAAAAAGTTCACAATAGAAGATGACTATCAAAAATATAATATATACTATGCAGGGTAAGATGACGAATTCGTCAACTTACCCGTGTCATCTTTCCTGTGAGTGACATTTAAAAAAAAATATACAAATATAATTCATAAATATAAAATTAATGATTTAAATTTACTTATAGGATATAGTAAAATACACCTTTATTTCAAATATGTAAACAGTTTTTTGCTTAAGTATACCGATATTTTTTAAAACACTATTTTTAAACACAGTTTTTTTACATCAACGACTCAAAAAACAACAAACTGCGGTTCACATGCAAATACCTTGCTGATACGAGACAGACTTATTTGATTCGTAGTCAGTATACTATTCTTTATTCTTTTCATCGTATAGTGTATTCTCACTAATGCATTACACAGAAAAAAACAGCATTCGTCATCTTAGGCACTTCGTCAACTTTGGCGGGTCTCCCCTACTATATCTAAATAAGGCATTATTTGATTCCTAAATAAGAAATAAAAGTGAAAATTTTATTTTTCAATCTCGTTAAACTTTGCTGCTATCAGTACTTGTATATGGTGCTGAATGCTGGGTGCTTAATAGGAAGAATGAAAAAACCCTGTTCGTCTTTAAACTGAAGGTGTTGAGAAAAAACCTTTGGACCTCTTTGTGAGAGTGGAATATGGAGGATAAGGTACAACCATGAGCTGGAGAACCTTTACAGTGATCCTGACATAATTAAATATATAAAAATACATTGACTTCAATGGTTAGGGCACATTCAGCGAACGGAGGAAGGCCGAATCCCAAGGAAGATTCTCGAGACACATCCGGAGGGGAGACGAGGTGAGATACAAACTGAGGTGGATGGACGGCATACAGCAGGACTTAAAGAGGATTGGTGTTGCAAACTGGAGAGTGAAGGCGATAGACCGATCTAAACAGTGAAAAAATCTGGAGGCCAAGGCTCACAAAAAAAAAATCTGTATTGGAAGGATAAAATTGAATCCGAAAAGGGTGATCCAAAAAAACTATGGAGTAATCTGAACAAGGTGAGAGAGAAAACAGTCTCCAGCTCTAATACATCACTAAGTGCTCAAGACTTCGCAGATTATTTCTGTAAGAAGGTAGAAGATATTCGAAAGTCTGTTAGTACTTCTGATGTACTTCCAATCCCGCAAAGAACACAAACTCGAAAACCAGTCCTCGATAAAATGAACTTGATAAATGAGCTTGATGTGGCAAAAATGATCAAGGCATGCCCGAATAAACTATGCAAACTGGATCCGATTCCAACTTGGCTCATGAAGGTCTGTGTAAATGAGCTAACCCCTGTAATAACAAGAATTATGAATCTTTCTACAGTTGATACTTTAAATGTCCCGGAATACCTGAAATCTTCTATTATAACACTTATTATTAAGAAGGAAAATCTAAATCCGGAAGATACTGTTAACTACAGGCCAATCTCAAATCTACCAGTCCTCTCAAAATTATTAGAACGAGCAGTGGTAAATCAGATGACGCAATATTTAAATAAAAGTTATTTGTTTCCTAAAAAACAATCAGCGTACAGACAAAATCACTCAACAGAAACTGTACTAATGCGAATTCTTTCTGATCTTATCACAAAAATTGAATCTGGAAACATTGCACTACTATCAGTTTTAGACATGAGTGCTGCTTTTGACACCGTAGATCATGACATTCTTCTTTTTATCCTGGAACATGAATATGGAATTTGTGGGAATATGTTAAAATGGATGAGCTCATATTTATCAGAAAGACGACAATCTGTCTTATTGCAAAATAAATCATCTTTTTCGGAGAAAATTATATATGGGGTGCCACAGGGGTCAGTTTTGGGGCCCATTCTTTTCATTTTGTATATTAAAAAGCTTGATGATATAATAGAAAATGAAGGTTTTGATTCATATGCTTATGCTGACGATCGCCTCATTGTGAAATTCTGCCCTGCCGAAAACAGGGATAGTCTTGTGAATGATACCGTTGGATGCATTGGAAAAATTGCTGCCTGGATGTCGCTCTACAAGCTAAAATTAAACCAACGAAAACCGAGTTTATGTGGGTAGTTTCACCGCGACGACAGCATCTCATTGAAAATACTCCGATTAACATCAATGGAGAAGAACTTACACCATCAAATACCTTCAAATTTCTAGGCGTCCACCTGGATAACAAACTATCGCTGGACTTGCAAATCTCAAAAACTGTTTGCTCTTGTTTCTTTCATCTGAGGCAATTGAAAAGTATCCGCCGGAGCTTACCCAAAAACGAAGCTAAAACGCTTATTAATGCATTTGTGGTGTCACGGCTGGATTACTGTAATGCTATTTATGCGGGTTTGCCAAAGTATCAGCTTGATAGATTACAAATAGTTTTCAACGCAGCTGCGAGGTTGATATATGGAGCCGACAAAAGATGTCACAACACACCTCTTCTTAACGAACTGCACTGGTTGAGATGTCCAGAATGAGTGGACTATAAGGTATGCCTGATGGTGTTTAAAGCTCTGAACGACTTGGCTCCACACTACATTCAGGAATTGTGCCAGAGGATTATTCCATCGGGGAGGCAGCTTACGCTGGGATCGTCTGAATCACAGAGTACCAACTCTTTAAAAGAATTGGACAGAGTCAATAAGGCGGCTTACTATGATCGCGGTTTTAGCGTGAACGGGCCTTTAAAATGGAATAAATTGCCTCTTGACATACGTGGAGCTCAGAGCATTGACACCAATTGACACCTTCGGTAAACGTCTTAAGACTGCCTTGTTTCGTAGAGCCAACAAATAAGCTACAGCACCCTTGGAGTGATCTTGTATCACTAAACGGCGCTTTATAAATTTTTATTATTATTATTAATGGGCTGTAGTGCTAATGATGGCTGTAGTGCCAATGATGGCTCTAGTGGCAATCTGGCACTTAGTAACATTGATTTAATTTGTATTTTATTCTCTTCATGGTCACAATCCTAGGATTGGTTTGCACCAAGCATTCCATCTCTCCAGATATTTCTGTTGAATGCTTAAGAATGTTTTTGTCTAATTTTTATGAGCTTTGTGACATAAGAATAGTTGATTTTGATTTCATTTCATCTTATTTATGATTTTCATATCAATAATCAATGTATTACTTATACCTGTGAAAGACCTTGGGGTCTATTTGCCATACATTCTCTTAACAAACACGGGAATTTCCTTCCACTTCATTGTAAAATAACCTTAGTACAGTTTAAATACTCGGCGGATATTTTGTGGTTGTTCATATTAACCGTTTTGGCATGTGAATTTTGCCCTAAACCACCCTAAAATATAGTGGTTATGGGTAAAATTCACATGCCAAAACGGTTAACCTTAATACAATCACTTCTCTTAGTGTTGCTTGTCTATGCTGATTTTAGCTGTTTGGACGTTACCGAGGAGCATGTTAACAAACTTGGGCCTTCAAAATGTTTGCATACATATCTTTGGACTATAAAAATATGATCAAATTACATATTACTGTAATCTTTTTCGTTGGCCCAAGATACAACAATGACATGATACATATGTATATCATCATACATATATCCTTTTTAATCCAAACTTACCTCAATATCCCAAAGATAAATTCAATTATCTATCAAGTAACTAGCATCCACTTCAATCTGCTGAACGTATCATCATACATATATCCTTTTTAATCCAAACTTATCCTCAATATCCCAAAGATAAATTCAATTATCTATCAAGCAACTAGCATCCACTTCAATCTGCTGAACGTACACTATCTATTCCGATTCAGGGTATTGAATTTTTCAGCTCTTCAGCAAGATTATGTAACTGTCTCATTCCTGATATTATGTCTTCTATCTGACTTAGCATATTCAAAAAAAGGTTAAAGCAAAAATATCTCTCTGATTATACCTGATTTCTTTTTCCTCTCCTCGTCCATTTGTTTCCCTTTCATTGCTATGAACTGTTTTTGTATTTAATCTTTTATTCTCTTTTCTTCTATAATCTTCATTTTCTATTTATTTATGTCATATGATTAACTTGATACCATAGTACACACTGTATTGTATATTTAACATTAACTCTGATTGCTTGGAAGAATTTTCCATCTGCGCAGCCTATGTTTTTTTATATATTTTTTCAGGCTCTATCTCGGCTGGAACAATGGTCTTGTGAAAATGGTGGTGTGGTTGGAGGAGGTGTAGAAGGTTGGGAAGGTCCTGTATGTCTGGCTCCTGGTATGAGACTGGCTCAGCACCATGTACATGCCTACAGATTCCCCACTGTACCACAGACACATTTTGCTGAACAGCTTACTCGGATGGATATGGTAAAGTTTATACACATTCGCACTTACATATTTGTTTATGGCCACAGCGTTTTATGTAATGTTTGCATATTTACATTTATATTTGTTTTTCATTTTTATCTGTTTTTACCACTTTTTTACCTTCTAGAAATTGTGATTATAGTAACTATACAAAACCTACCTGCTAAAAGTCAATGCATTTTGAATAAATTCAGTCAGCCTTCATAACTCAGTTGGTTAGGTATCTGACTGCTGGTCCGAAGGTCCCGAGTTTGATTCCCGGTGGAGACACAGTTTTTAACTGTGTTTTCAGTCTGGATCTGTGAGACGATTAATATCGTAAGTCTCCAGAATGTGGCAACTTGTTATTGGGTGCGTGTTAAAAAAAAGTATAGTACCTGTTAGTTGCCCGAGAAGTTTATTATAAAATAAAATAAAAATTAAACAAAATATTATTTCAATATGACATCTATTGAACGTACAGTTTGAGTTGTAAAGAAAACAGAAAATTTCACATCATATTATGTCATACACTATGCTATTCATACAAGACTATAATGAGAAGCTCATAGTATCCCTTCTCCCCATAATACCCATGGAGAAATTAATAAGTATAAATATTTTGCTCAAAAATTGCAAACGTATAACTCTTCATTATTACTTATCACTGGTTAGCTTAGAACCTTTTCAGGGGAGCAAGTCCGGTCAAACGACGAAATCAAACCCTCATGGTAAATGATAACCCATATTGTGGATATAATTATCTTATGGAGTCCTATGATATCTTAGGCTCTTAGGATATTATAGAACTCCATAATATAATTATATTACGATATAGATTATCGTAAGGGTTTTGATTTCGCTGTTTGACTGCACTTGCCCTCTTCATGGAGTAATAATTTGTCAGATTTTAATACTCCTAAAAATCATAAAATACATAAAATAAAATTTAAAAAAAAAAATGAATATGTCCTTGTTAAACAAGTGCATATACATCTTCCTACGTTCCCTAAAATAAGCATAAATGCTTGTGCTATCGGTGAACGAAATCGGTCGAGGCAGGATTTGAACTCGCGACTATTGGATTACTAACCCAATGCGCTAACCGCTCTGCCATCTACCCATCTAAACATGTTTGTAATTCATAATTTATAAATGATCGTCTTTATGATTACACTTTGCAGTACCTACATAATTATTTCAACTAAGGCAGTAAAATAATTTTATTAAATATTTTGTTTTTAGGAGCTGTTCAAAAAATTGGTTCCTCATCAGTGTTTGGGAGCGATTTGGTCCAGACGGGATAAAAACAGATCTCATGAAGCGGCAACTGTTGTGGCAACAGTCAATCAGTTTAATGCCGTTTCATTTCGTGTCATTTCAACAATACTCATAGAACCCAAATTGAAACCTCAAGATCGAGCTGATATAATTTCAATTTGGATAGACATTGCGCAGGAACTTAGGATATTGAAAAACTTTTCTTCTCTTAAAGCAATTATATCGGGACTTCAAAGTAATTCTATATATCGTTTACAAAAAACATGGTCTCTAATATCGAAAGAAAAAATTGAATTATTTGATGAACTAGCAAGAATATTCAGTGAGGAAAATAACCAATGGGCACAGAGAGAGTTGTTAATGAGAGAAGGTACAGCAAAGTTTGCAGACACAGTCGGAGAAAATGATAAACAACTCCAAAAAGCTTTTCAAAAACATAATACTCGAAGTGGTAATATAAGTCACGGTACAATTCCTTATTTGGGAACTTTTTTGACTGATTTAACAATGATTGATACTGCTATTCCGGATACTATCGCTGATGGATTGATTAATTTTGATAAAAGGAGGAAGGAATTTGAAGTATTGGCGCAGATAAAATTACTTCAAGGTGCTGCAAATGCTTATCATTTACCCGATGATCCCATGTTTGACAGATGGTTTGATTCTGTACTAGTCCTGGATGACCGCGAAACTTATCAGATATCTTGTCAAATTGAGCCATCAAGTAACCCACCCAACAAAGATAAAAGACAGAAAAAGCCAAACAATTCATGTGCGCAAGGTCACCGTAAAAATGATTCTATCGCTAGTACTAGTTCTAGTAATAGTTCACAGTTCTACTGTGATCTAGATCATAGTACAACTTCTTCTAAAAATAACAGTTTAGATAGGCAAGCTTCGCCCTCACAGATGTCCAGTGGAAGTTCTAGTTCCTCCATTCCTTCTTTAGATGTTTCCTTATCAAGTGCAAATAGTGGAAATTCTAAAACTCTGCAAGTGCCAAAATCTGGTAAAGCAACTAATAATCATAATGTTGGAACATTAAGTCCCAACCATTCACAAAAGAGTAGTCCAGATTTTTATATAATCAGAGTGACATACGAAACGGATAATGTTGAGACAGATGGTGTAGTGTTATATAAATCAATAATGTTAAGTAATAATGAAAGAACTCCACAAGTTATCAGAAATGCAATGCTTAAACTAAATCTTGAAGGAAATCCTGAAGAATATACACTATCACAAGTTCTTCCCGAGAAAGGTAATTAATTACATAATACTTACCTATATATTTTGTATATTATTCAAATTGTTTTTGGATATTGTAAAATAAAAAAGTATTCACTTGTTTGGATATTTTACTGCTATTGTATTTTACTTAAACTATTCAAAATAGAAAATACTCAGATCACAGTCAATCAAGTATCTTGTCAAGATACTTGATTGTTGTATCCAGTATCATTAATATTCATTCATTCATTCATACCATCACGGCATATCCCACAATGTGGGGTAACCAGCGAAAATTAATATGATTATTAGTATTAAAAAAGAATACTATTTGTCACACATTTATGTATTTGTCAGGCTTTTTTCACAATGATGTTTTCAAATTATATGTTCACTGTAGTGAAGTGGTAAATTGTTAACTTTATTGCTCATTCCCTGCTTTGTAAGACTGTTAAGTTTGAAAAATTACTATTAGGTAATAATCTTTTTTCTAACGTTAGGTCCATTTTGATATATTATCCAGAAAAGGTTGACATTTTCTTTAATTATATATATGGTTGTATCATGGAGGTATTAAGATGGGTTGTTTATATTTTTATATGTATTACTTTTTTGTTTCTTCCACTTCACACTTATCAAAAAATATGTTGAAACCTCTTCGGACTTAAACATTTCATCGTTGGTCACATTTGTTTTGTGAAAATGTTTTTACTTTTATATAATAAATGTGATGTGGAAGAAACAATATTATTTGTGTTTAATTTTTTAAATTTTGTATTACTGTATTTTAAATGTAATATACTTTTTTTGTTTCAGAAATGATGTTGCCATCCAATGCTAATGTATATTATGCTGTCAATACAGCTTTTAATCTCAACTTTATTTTAAGACCTAGGCGGAAAAATGATTTGTTAGAGAATCATACAAACGGGAAATCTATTAAATTGAAAAAATAATCTTTTATTATTGTATCATTGTCCTGTGCGGTTTGAAGTAGTAATTATTTAATTTGCTGTAAGTTTTACAAAAAACATTAAATTTTTTTACTTTTGTATATCTTTGATGTGAAAATGTAAATGTATTGTATTTATATTGTTGTTATTTTTAGTGATTAAGATATTTTTAGGTAATATTATACAATGCTGAGTTGACAATATTATACAAAATAGGCCTTTATGCACTTTTTCCAATGGTTTTGTTATAAAATTAACCAAATAACAATTTCAAAGCGATTGCATTCAGTTTCACTTTGATTCCACCCTTTGTTTGTTATATGATATTTCAATAATATAATATTATGTATCAAGGCACTTAAACATTTAAGATTAAAAACTATTAAACTATTATTCAGAAAAAAAAAATACTTAAGCATATTATGCATAGTGAGAAATTATGAGTTTGTATGTTTGTATAGACTACATCACACAAGATATTAATAGTAAAATGATATACCACAATATAGTAACATGCAATTGAGGAAAAAATATAAGTGCATAAAATACTTTTATTTGTTCAATCTGATACTGGCAAGAGGATTTGTAATTTGGATGCATACAAAATATGACATCTTATTTGCTAGTTATGTAGCACAACTATTTCTATTGAGTTTCTATATCTATTATTTTTTTATCCACAACTATTGTTTTCAATATTTATCACTTTTGATTTGTTATATTTTTCAGTTAAAGCAGCATTTTAAGATCTTTAAAGTATGTTTTTTTAGTAACTATTCAATTTTTATTTACTTGAAGATAATGAGAAAAAAAACTAAAATAAGACTAAAACACAAAGGTAAATATTAATTACAGTATTAATGACTAAATAATGACTGGGTTGTTTTAATTATTTTCAAATCAAGTATTCTTTTTACTAACAAGATGTAAAACAATGTATATAAATTCAATGAGAGGACTTAATTGTATGCATTTCATTTTTCAACATTTACAACTTAAATTGAATTAAAACAAATTTTATGGCACTTCAATATTATTTTTTTTAATTAAATGTAGAAAAATCACTATTTGTTTTTGAGGTCATCATATCATTTGTGCCATTAGACCATTTTACAAGAAGTGAGTATAAAAATTATGTAATGTTAAAAATTTTCAAATAAACTAACAGATAAAAATGCAAAATAATAATTGAAAATTGTACAGATTTTGATTATGAATTTTCCTGTCCGAAGTATACGCAAAAAAGTTTCATAAAATTAATATTACTATTCAAAAATCAATACATAAATATTTCCTTATTTTTATCTATCTTACTATAATTTTTAATGAATAGTTAATATACATTTTCGCATTACAACTGCTCTACCATTGATTTAATATGTATAACAATTTAATCAAAATGTGTATAAACATGTAGTCATATAATTTGCCATTTCCAATGTTAGGTTATATAGCCTAGTTCCATCTACAATGATTGGAAATAAAAAAATCATATAATGATTTTTAAAATAGTACTAAATAACATTTATTATTAGTGAAGTAGGGACCAGAAATGTTTTGTGTTTTGTGATGAACCATCTAAAAATATATAACTATCATAAGATGACTGACTGACATTCATGAAACTAGATCTGAGGGAATTGTAACACAGTTTTATTGTACTGTTTTTTAATCACCTGGTCTTTAGAATGATTTTGTGACCCTGGTTATTTAAAGTTTTTATTTTTTTATAGCTTTATTTCATGACTATATAGGATGCATACATTGCAATGCTCCCATTATAAATAGTATACAATCTGATAATAGACAAATATAAATTCACTTCCACAAGTGAAAAGTAAATGTAGGGAAAAACAAACCATGAGGTATCATTATTGGCAATGAATAAAATTATAATAAGTTTTGTGGCAGATATTGGGCATTAAAATTATTGTACTCAAACACTGAGATTTAGTGTAGGTACCTAAACTTATTTTTAGTGGCGATGATAATCTCATTTCCTAATGAATATAATCTACAGTATTATCTGGAATTTATTTATCTTAATGTGATTAAAAGGGATTGAAGGGATTTCATTACTTATATCTTGAAAATGACTGTGGATGAATAGATTTGTTCAATAAATATTTTGGCTTCAGTTCGCTCTGTAACACACACATCCTTGTTATGCTGTCACGCAAAAGCTTATTTCTTTTCAACTGAATATCTTCGATGTTGGTCCTTATTGTCATGTATTTTATTTTACCATGAATTTATAAAATGGTTTAAAAACCATTGCAAGATGCCCAAAATAATGCCAACATTTATTACAATCTGCAATGTATATAAAGTGTAACTTTTCTCTGGAATTTATTTAAATAATATAATTTTTTATAGAACATTTTAATTTTCATTCTTTTATCAAATTTATGGATCTAATTACGATTTTGTTATTTTTTTTTTCAAAATAATTTGCACTGGAAAGTAGAGATGATAGAGTTGGCAACACTGATTAACTAGTTCCTGAGAGAAAATTATATAAATAATCACATACAATATTTTTTATAAGGCTGTCAAATATATCGAGGGATGATTGGTATTATTTTCAATAAAAATACAGCCCTGGCTTCAATGATAAATTTCAATATCACAAAATGTCGCTTAAAACATATTAGTCTTTCACCCCTCAATATGTTTTATTTCTTTGGTTTTTAAATATTTGATTCGATTTACATTTTCTATGTTTTTTTTTATAACACAATTTATTCTATCTACAAACAGTCTTTTTAAGTAATTCAGTAATTAAATTTAATTTTGGCTGTGTTTATTGACACTGTTTTGAGTAATTTTAGTAAGTCAAAAGTTTTCAAAGCTATTCGGCATTTTCTTCCAAACAATGTTGAGATGTTCAGCTATGAGACTTACATAAATTACAAAAATGGTGGTGATGAACAGTCTAAATTTAATTTTATTATTTGTAATATTCTGATTATCAAAGGTTTATTTTTTTTATGGAAAATGGAAACCAAAATCATGTAGATAAAACAGTTGTACATAATTGTATTGTATTTTATTTTATAAATCTTATGGAAGTATTTTTTGATATAATCATTCATATTTATAATAAATAATATTGTATCTATTGATATAAAACATTTTTGGTTTATAAACTAAGAAACTGACTAAAGTATTTGTCTTTTGATATTGCATTTATAAAACAAACTTTGTATAATATGTAACCAAAATGAAAACAAAATCACAATTATCATTAAGAAATTAATATTTTTAAATATTATAAATGTACTTAATTAATACTTTTAAATTAATAAGTAAACACAATAAACATGTAATGTTTTTAGAATATTGGTTTAATATAATTTATTAAAAAGAAAATGAGTTTTATAGTGGTAGGTACTTACTAAAAGATGTGATGCCATTTTTGTAATATTACGTGTTTAATAATGTATTTTGGACCAATTTAACCATAACTATTCAGATGAACTGAATATTATTGTACTTATGGTATTGCAGGATTTATATTTATTTTGTGATAGATGTTTAGCAATTAGCAAAATATATACAATGCACATTGTACTCACTCATGACTTAATTAAATTGAATAAATTAGAATGTCAAGCAGAAGTATTAATTATTAATTTTAGATAAGAGGGTTGAAGTAAATTATGAACATTTTCGATTGATATCTTTAGGATTCATCGATGCAGATTTTCATAATGCAAATATTTCCTATATATTTATAAATAGATCATTTGTTGATCATGTCCATCTTTATAGTTTATTAACAAATGGATAGTATTTTTTTACCATTTTAAGATAAAATCTGACTATTCAATAGTAAATTTATTATTAGTATACAATCATTCCATCCTAAAAAAGAACTCAGTGTTAAAAATAGTATATTAATGTTTTCATATGAGATGTGGTAATTTCTATATTAAAAATTTACAATAGTATTTAGATGATAATGAATATTGCATTTAAAATTATGTGTTGTATTTAATTACCTTTGGTGTTCAAAAATTCTTGATTCATTTCTACATTATTAGTATCTATTGATACTTTGTGAGAAATTTATTAATTTTATGTACAAATTAACATATGTAAATATTTATTTATAGTAAAGGTAGCTTCAGTAAATTCACACATTGTTATTGACTTCTATCATCTCATTTTTTTTCTGGTCTTGTAATATTTTAGAGAATTGATTGATATGCATATTATTTATTTTTTAAACACCTTTTTCTCAAATACCATTTATTTCATCTAGATAAAAATAAATCAATTGCAATCTTTGATTTTTAGGTGCACTCTATATATTTTGAGAGTTGCGTTTATCAATATTCAGAGTTCATTGATTGACAACCATTGATGAAGTATTTTTTTATATTTTAATCTTGAAACAAGCAAAAATTCAAAGAATTAATTTCAAGTCTGAATTTCTATAGAGTTTTAGTTCATTACATTTTTTTGTTCTTTTACATATTTATATAACTCAAAAGATTATATATTCAACATGTCTATGTATTAGATTTTAACATGTATGTATGTGAATATGTATAATACCAACATTATGTTTGAACAGTGGACCCTCGGTAATCCGGCCCCTGTTTAATCCTGTGCCCCCTATTTTCTATTGTTTTGAATTTAATAAATTGCACATTGTATGTTTTGTAGTACATATAGAATATCAACATTTTTACATGTAATTTGTCGGATTAGAAAATACTCCTTTTCAAAAAGTTCCTGACTACAGGGGGACTATGGCAGTACTCTATAATCTGACACTGTCTTGCAAAACATTTGCCGTATTACCGCGGGTTGACTGTATTTATAAAAATATTAATATTGATAGTAAAACTTTATTGAGCTTTCATAGTTTTAGTATACAATATTTTCTGTAGTGTGTATGAATTAGGTATACAATACATATGTACATATGTAAAATATAATTATTTTATCATACAATACAATAAAGCATACATTATGCAGGAATGATATTATTCACTTATATGGTACATTTTTAATAGAATAAGTAGTTGTTCATACCTATGTTAAATAATTATTTATATTTTAGTGGCAAGTTTTAATAAGATATTAAAATGGATATGATTGTAAATCACATAACTTTTGCCAATAACCTTAAACAAAAAAATGTTAAATTAGGTTTCTTGATTTTAATTACCTACATAAAATGTATATAATATTATGATTTTAATATTCCAAGTGTAATTTAGCATCAATAAAGTAAAATTAATTGTGTAAAAACTACTTAATAATTATATATTTGGTTGTGTAAAAAGTATTCACAGCATTTATAATTATTAGCATTATGTTATTTCTAAATGTATTCAAACGTGATGTATAAAAATGTGAATGTAACACTAATAAATTTATACTGTGTATTTATTGTTTTTTTTTTTTTATTTAATTTCCATCTTTGATAATATTATATATTATTCCTTAATCTGTTATAACCATAGAATAATAATAGTATAGAATACTCTTTAGCCTGCAGTAAACACGACTGCTTTATTTTGACTAATTTTGTCAACATTTTGCTATGAGCATTCAGTAATCATTTGGCCGTCTGCGTGATACGTTCTCCAAATAGGGAATTTTTTAACTGCTTGCAAAATTATTTACGCAGTCATAACGAGTAGTACTATACGAACAATGTCTACCAGCAGAGTCATACATATATTGACACGAGCCGGCCAATAAAACGGGTTCACTTTTTCAGCGAGGTATTGTATGGGAATGAGTATTCTATAGTTATTATTATTCTATGGTAAATAACTAACATAACTAAATATGGTTCGATGATAATTTACTTTCATTAAACTCAGAAAAAACAGTTTTCGTTCCCTTTTGTTTAAACGTCAATGAAATAACGAATAATATCAACATAAATATAATACAAGAAAACGTAACTCAAAATAAAATAGCTAAAAAGGACGAAGTAAAATACCTTGGAATAACCATTGATAAAAATTTAAAATGGAAACACTTCATAGAGTTAACAAAAAATAGAATGAGAAAGTTAATTTACATATTTCTACAACTGCGTAATATACTGACAATCCAAAATTTAAAAATATTATACTTTGCCTTTGTACAATCTATTCTACAATATGGAATCCTTGGATGGGGTGGAACGTATAAAACTAATTTAAAACCGATTGAAATCACTCAGAAACTGATCATAAAAATAATCTTAAAGAAACCAATAGACTTTCCCTCCAATGAAGTATTCAAACAATTTCGTGTACTAAAGCTAAATAATTTATATAAAAAATATACTCTTTTAACAACATTTAAAAAATATTATAGTGAAATACATGAAAACAACAATAGAACCAGATCGAAAAATAATATTGCTATCCCTCGCGTCAATACATCTGCAGCCCAGCACCACTTTACATACCTGGGAATAAAACATTTTAATGACCTTCCAGATGAATTGAGGAAAATGAAGGAATATATACAATTTAAAAATTCTATTATAAAACATATTAACAATTATAATTACATCCAGTGATGGATTTTTGTTTTGTTGTTTTTTTTTTTTATTTTATTTTAATTTTTTTATATTTCCAAATTACGCCAAATTGTGAGTGTAAATTTTTTTATTTTTTTTTGGTGTTGAGTTGTGTGTACTTTTTTTTTTTGATGATATGTTATGTGTATATATAATTTTTTGATGTTGTCTGTTATTATATAAGAAATATTGATTTTGTTTTTGAAGAGTAATTTATTTGAATTTGTTCATGATGTAATTAATGTATTTTTATTGTATTCCAGTTTTTGCGGTTAGTGGTTTTTGTTTCGTGGACGGTGGACGGTGAACGGTGAATGCCTGCTAGTGGGGCCCTGTGAACGGCAAATGCAGTTCGCGGTTCTCAGTATGCGCTTGCGTATACTAGAGTATGCTCCATTGGTGAGGGTTCATCCGTAAACTGTTCACCAGTTCGCGTAATATTAATTTAAATATATGCGTGTTATTTTTAGTAATATTATATGTTATTGAAATAAATGAACCGATAAAATGACTGTGCTCCTCCCTCGAACACGAGATTTGATCTCAACTGAGGGATGAATAGATATTAAATAATTTAATTTTAAGATACTGTTTATAATTCTTTTTATCATTAATGTATAATTGTTAAAATAAATAAAAAATAAAAAATAAAAAAAAAAACATTGTTATTAAAAGTTACTGAATGTATGCATTTGATTACTAAGGCTGTGTTTCTCAAACAAAAGTATCAGTAAAAGTATAGTTAAAATACCTTGATTTCATAAAATTGTACTTTTGGTTGTTTCATTGAAATATAATGCCGTCAAATGACACAATTTTGAACAATTTTATGACATTGAAGTATTTTAACTATACTATTAATGATACTTTTGTTGAAAGAACCCAGCCTAAAGGGCCCTGTACAAGGTCAAACTTGTTTGTCAATTTTGTTTGTCAAACTTCATGTTTTCATCAAACAAAAGCGCATTTGATCAAACCAATAGATCAAATAAATTTGTTTAACTTGCCCATAGTTTCGGTTTTCTCCTTGCCGCGAAGAGAAGTTCGTGTGTTGTTATCGTCTTGTCGTTATATAACAATGAGTAATAATACAGGTAAGGCGTTTTTGGCATTGACGCTAGCACTATGGATGAAGCAATAGAAAAAAAGGTCGTCAATGGTCTAGAGGGTGTTTGAAATTACGGGATAAATATACGCACGAAAATTTGCTACGGGAAATAGTGCGCACAGAACCCAATGACTACGCAAACTTCCTGCGCATGGACCATAAAACATTTGAAGATTTATTAACATCGTTAAGTCCTTGCATAGTAAAACTTACTACAAGTACTTGTAAAAATTAAAATATTATTTTGTGCCTATTTGTATACAAACTAGAGTAGGTATGTTTAGAGTAGGTAACTGTATATTTTGTACTTGTAAGAATTAAAATAAAATAAACATTATATACTATTTATCTTTTGTCCTGTTATTGAGCTGATTCCCGATTCTTCCTCCACTTGGTCTTGCAGAAATTCATTTTCTTTGTAGTACCATAATGAAGGTACATACAGTTCATCAGAACCAGATCCAGAAAGCATCCATTTTTTCACTTTATTATTTTCACGCTTGAAAGTTGTTCGTTAAATATTATTTTTTTAACATCTTCAGTAATGTTCCAGCGAGACACTTTCAATAATTCCATCATTTTTATTAATTGCATTGATTCTCTTGTTTTTATCCATGTAGTGATGTAGTCCTTTGATTTTATTCTCCACAGCATCGGCATGTCGCAATATATGGAGATAAATTGCAAAAGAAATGCTTTTTCTTTCATCGCAGTTGTGTTCTCCATGGTTTCAAGGCGATAACTGAGATCTTATTTGAATAACACAGTTGCACACTATCAAACAGGTTTGTCAAACACACCGTCAATCAAAATTTTCATCAAACACGTCAAACATTTACATTGTTTGACAAACACGTCAAACAAGCTTGCACACTTTCAAAAAATTTGACAAACACATTTGTCAAACAAAAATTTGACAAATTATTTGACCGTGTACAGGGCACTTTAGGCTGAGTTGTTCCAACAAATATCAGTAATAGTTCAAATATTTTTATGTCATAGAATTGTGTTGTCTAATAGAGGTAGGTTTATGAAACAAACATAAGCATGTATTGCACAATTTTATGAAATCAAAGTATTTTGATTATACTTTTACTTTAATCTTTGTTTAAAAAACTCACCCATGTACACACATGTTTTCCACGGCAAGAAAATGTGTGTGTACAAGAGGCTTAGAGAGTAGTTTTAGTATTAAAATAAAACAAATGATTAGTTGTCGGCCTTCGTGGCTCAGTTGGTTAGATATCTGACTGCTGAGCCAAAGGTCCCGGGTTCGATTCCCGGTGGAGACACAGTTTTTAAAATTGTGTTTTCAGTCTGGATCTGTGAGACGATTAATATCGTAAGTCTCCAGAATGTGGCAACTTGTTATTGGGTGCGTGTTAAATTAATATTTGACATAGTACCTGTTAGTTGTCCCAGAAACAATATGAAATATGAAAAATATCTCTTCATTATGAATGGAGCAGAGAATATTGATAAATAAAAATATTGACATTATTGTCATGAAACTAAAGACGGATAAATTATAGTATTGTCTACAGCTTGACAGATCATTATATTTGAAAATTATCTTGATTAAAAAAAGTACCCATGAAATTTGCACAATTCCCTTGTTATCCATTTAATTTTTTAGATGTAAAACTATACTTTAGCAAATATATTGTAAAATGTGATATTGAAGATTTTAATTGAAGATTTTAATTCACATTGTTGCTTACGTCGTTCCCGTTTCGCACTAGTCAAGTTGTACATAATGTATGGCGTAACGATCCCCAGCATTTCTACTTCAGTACGAGAAGTGGGGTACAACTCGCTAAAAATTCTCAGTGCCTGTGCGGCCCGAAGATCATCAGATTCAATTTTAATGGTGCCCCGTTAATAATAAGTAAAATATTTTTCACTATAGAAATAGTTAATATTTGTTTATGGTAATAATAGAAGATTATTAATCTGGGTTACCAAATAATAGCTGAATTGGAGGAAGAACTCTAAAAATGCTACACCGATTTCACACTGCCTTCAAGAAATTCAACATGCATCAATAAAATAAAAACCATGACCCTAACAAGAGAGAGGATTGGCTGTAAGGTAGTATTTGATGATTTACCAATTAAGTAAATCTCAAATTTTAAATATCTAGGCACTAGCATAATGTGCAACAACAATCCTTATTGTGGTATATTAGAACAGACACAAAAATCTGCGACGATATGTGGTTGTCAGAGATTTCATCTGAAATAATAAACATATGAACATCCCTAGCAAGGTTCGAATCTACAAGACATGTGTTCGTTCTATAATGACCTACATTATAGAATCCAGAGCAGACACTGTCCTTACCAAAAACCTCATTTGAACTAGCGAAATGAAGGTACTCAAAAGTATTGCTGGCAAAACTCTTTGTGATAGAGTACGAAACACAGAGATCAGAAAGCTGTGCAAAGTTCGAGATATTGTAAGATAAGTTCGACAGAGAAGAAGGTTCTGACACGAACACTTGACAAGAATACCTGACTCACGAACAGTCAAAGTGGCCAGGGATATTATTCCCCAAGAAAGCAGACCTCCAGGATGTCCTGTCAAGGGATAGAAGGACACCTGGCTGTCCACGTCATAGGAGGAAAGCGTATGCAGGACATAAAAAAGCCAACGGGCCTAAAAAGAGAGGAAGAAGAAGTTTTTGGTAAAATAACTCACTTTATAGACCAAGAACCAGCAGCAGAAAAATTTATGGCATAGTCAAATGGCTGATTTTTTTCCTGTAAAACAATTGGATAGTATGAACTCTGAGTAGTGGTGGTTTTCAGATATAAAAGCCTTTAAAGTTTTGAAAATAACTATTTTAACACGTCAGTTATAGTGGAAAGTGTGTTTTTTTTATATTTACTATGGAAGACTATTAGATGTCATGCCTTCCATTGACAGACACATTGGTTGGTGGAAACCCCCCCCCCGACAGATACCTTAAAAGTTTAATAAATTGTTATGTTTCTTTAAAGGTGTCTGTTGGGGGTTTGGATGGAAGATGTGATGTCAAAAAGTCTTCCGTGGTGATTATAAAAAAAATTGTTTCAAAAGATGTAGATACAAAAGAGAAAGGCAATCGTGGTTTCACTGGGTTCATGAATCCAGGCCCATGAGCACAGGCGACCAGAGTAACAGCCAGAACAGGCGACCCACATGGGCTTTCAACCATGTACGCGGGATTAAGGGGCCCTTTTTATGACTCAATTCTCGCTCACCACTCACCCATCAACCTCCGACTGATACTCCACTCCCCTGTGCAACCAAATCCAATAGGATGCGGAGAATGCTGCTTTTACCACCCTATCCAAAAGTTCTTTTATTTTACCTATAGGGATACCTAGGTCTCCCTATAGGTAAAATAAAAGAAAGTTAAAATAAAAGAATGTAAAGATTTTGCGGGCAGGCCTCTCGTCCCCAACTCTACAGCATATATATATGTGGTAAAGACATTTTGAACTGTTTTATCTAACAGTTACTTGTGCTCGTTTAGCTTGTATTGGTGGTGGGTGGGTGGAATATTTGTGTCCCATGGAACAGTCAGCACCACATAAATAACTCTTTTCAATGAAAGAGAGTATATTGTCGGGTCAGGACTATGAGATGAGATGCAGATATCCGTTGGAAGGGTATATCTCTCTTTTCTCGTATCCATTAGGATATTCCAGTCATCTGTAAAAATTGTATTAAAAATATTCGAAAGCCACCACTACACAGGGTTCATACTATTATCGTTGTTACTTTTACAGAAAAATATCAGCTTTTATACTAAAACTTAAGTATAAATTTTGTATTGAGCCACTAAACCAAATGACGTAAGTCTAGAATTCCGAGCTCTTACACTATAATGTTAAATCCACTTTACAAATTAATAAATTTATTACTTATATGTAATTAATAAATTATTTATCCATTCCTTAAATTCCTGATATTACACAATGTGTATAACAGTTATGTAAAACATAATCCAACTGTCGATTCGTTCATGAGAATTCAATTCTCTGAATGAATCGACATTATTATGCCAAGATGCGTGTAGTAAGGAAAATTTTGTATGGCGTAGTGGACTTTTTGCAAGCTAATAACACCAACTAGAGGCTTCGTAGCATATATGTGTGTGTGTGTGTGTGTGTGTGTGTGTGTGTGTGTGTGCGTGATGCGTGCGTGCGTGCGTGCGTGCGTGCGTGCGTGCGTGCGTGCGTGCGTGCGTGCGTGCGTGCGTGCGTGCGTGCGTGCGTGCGTGCGTGCGTGCGTGCGTGCGTGCGTGCGTGCGTGCGTGCGTGCGTGCGTGCGTGCGTGCGTGCGTGCGTGCGTGCGTGCGTGCGTGCGTGCGTGCGTGCGTGCGTGCGTGCGTGCGTGCGTGCGTGCGTGCGTGCGTGCGTGCGTGCGTGCGTGCGTGCGTGCGTGCGTGCGTGCGTGCGTGCGTGCGTGCGTGCGTGCGTGCGTGCGTGCGTGCGTGCGTGCGTGCGTGCGAGCACGCGTATGTGTTTTGTAGCCTATAACTATCTTTATAATCTGAAATTTAGGGCTCTGTAAATCGAACGGATCAAAAGTTATAAGGGGGGGGAAACACAGACACATCAAATGTTCTACTCCGAATTCTGAGTAAATCCGTATTTTATTTTATTTATTTTATTTTATTTATTTATATTCAGGAAACAAACAGCGTTACAAAGTTTATGGTATGGACAATACTGTTATAACAATTATGCCAATAATGTGTTTCCACATAAGTAAAAAACAATAAGGATATAAGTTTATACAAAAATTTATAAAGAATATGTAGGAGAGAGTTGGGAATAGAGAGGAAAGATAGAGTGCAGCTGGAGAGGGATATGTGTTGATATGAATATATGTGAATATTTAATGATTGATAAGTTTTGATCCGTATAAATCCGTATATAAAACATATATGCTGCGAAGCCTCTAAGTTGGTGTTTTTTGGCTTCAAAGTTGAAAAAGCCGTGAAAAAAGTAGACTCTGCATACAATTCTCGCGTATGCTGGCTTGAAACATTGTCGATATGTTAAGAGAACAAAGTTCTCCTGAACAAATCGACAGTCTGAATACAATGCGATTAATACTTTCAAATAAGAAAATATACATGGAAAATATATCAATTCTCAAAACACAATCAATATTTATAGTATTTTATATTTATAAATAAAATATTATCAACATTGTAATTATAATTTTATATATTTGTATTTTTATGTCCATTTTCAAGTTCATATATGTCCATTTTCAAGTTCTCTTGAACAAATCGACAGTTGGATTATACTAGCATTAGCATGGATCCCGTCCTATAAAAGAAGAACAAGAACCACTGGAAATAAGAAGAACAATCAACGACGCATTTTTTTTATATAAAATCTTAAAAAATATGATAGACTGCTTTTATCTACTAGAAATAATAAATATTCATGTTCCCCCCCGTAATACCAGAACCAATAATACATTCGAAATCACTAAGTGTAACACCAATAAAGGAAAAATAACTTCATAGATAGATCATGCTATATTTTTAATTCTAAACTTAATGACGTTGACATATTTAATATCTCGCAGAAAAATTTCACTAACATCCTACGAAATAAAAATACGTTTTGATTATTACTTTACATTCATAATATACAATAATATAAATTTTATTTTTATTTTAATGCAATATATAAAATTAATACATGTACGTAGACCTCTCACACCGTGACATGATTTTGCTGTGTATTCTATGTACAATGGTTTGTGGTGCTAAACTTAGGTGCATACTACTTGTAACAATATTATAAATTACCTACATAGGCATTGTACTCTGTATACTGTATAGTATATACTGACTAGTGAACACAATACTGACTGGTGTATTGGCTCGTTTTTGTTGCGGATGCAGATGGCTTAATAGTTAATACTCTTCCTACTTACCTACTCCTTATACCTTCTCTTCCTAACTCTTTTCTTTTTTAAATTTTAATACTAGCTTTTATGTCCCGCCGTTGGCCAAGAATGTAAAATTGTGAAGGAATAAGCAATCGTTTTTATAATATTGTCACCCAATTATTTTGCAATATCGGACTATGAAAAGATGTTTGAAATTTGATTGAGTTTAAGCATTGTAAAATGTTCAAGTGATGGCCACAACCCATTTTTTTATATATTGCTATTTCTGCACGCATGGACTATGCGAAATGGTTTTAAATATGACTGTTTATCAACGTTGTAAAGAGATTGGTTTGGCCACAACCCCCATTTTTAAATATTATCATCGAAAACAAATTGTAATATGTACCTATTGAAAATTTAGTAATTTTGGATGTTGGAATGTGGTTAAAATTTGATTAAATAATGTACTGAAAAGATCTAGTGTTGGTCACATCCCATTCGTTTTTATATTTTTTCATCAAGTGTGCATTATATTTTTGCACAATTAGACTGATAGACTTAAAATTGACACAAAAGTCTACATTAACGAAGAAGAAGAAGGCTTAAACTATAGTAAATAGTTTTTAATTTGAATATAAACGTTGTGAAGAGTTTAGTAATGGCCACAACCCCCATTCTTTAAATATCGTCAACGAAATCAAATATGAAGGTGTTAAAAATTATTCAAAATAGGATAATATAAATGGTTTAAATTTGATTAAACAAAAGTATTGAAATGATTCTAGTGCAGGTTACATCGTCACATCCCACATCCCATTCGTTTATACAAATGTATTTTTAAATGTGCATATCGTTAATAATATTTCTGCACAATAGACTATTAGACTTAAAACTAACCCAAAAGTCTAAATAAAAAAGAGAAGAATAAGTATAAGACTATAACAAATAGTTTGTATAAAAAACTATCCCAATGGTCTACATAAAATAAGAAAAAATACATAAAATAGAAGAATTAGACTATTGGAAATAGATTGTATAAAAACTGACTAAAAGGTCTTCATAAAAGAAGAAGAAGATTAATCTATAGGAAATAGTTTGTATAAAATTCACCCAAGTACTATATACATAAAATAAGAAAACGAAGAAAAAGACTAAAGGAAATAATTTGTGTAAAAACTGACTACATAAGTAAGGTCTACATAAAAAAAGATGAATTAGACAATAGGAAATAGTATGTATAAAAGCTCACCCAAAGGTGTACAAAAAAGAAGGAGAAGAATAATTAGACTATTGGAAATAGTTTATATAAAAACTGACCAAAAGGTCTACATAAAAAAAGATGAATTAGACAATAGGAAATAGTATGTATAAAAGCTCACCCAAAGGTCTACAAAAAAGAAGAAGAAGAATAATAAGACTATTGGAAATAGTTTGTATAAAAACTGACCAAAAGGTCTACATAAAAGAAGATGAATAAGACTATAGGAAATAGTTAATATAAATTCTGATTAAAAAAAAATAATAATTAAACTATAGGAAAAGTTTCTATAAAAACTCTGCCTTGGTCTACATAAAAGAAAAAGAAAATGAATAAGACAATTGGAAATAGTTTGTATTAAAACTCTCCCAAAAGTCTACGTAAATGAAGAAGAAGAAACTGACCCAAATGTATACATAAAAGAAGAAGAAGATGAATTGTATAAAAATTGTCCTAAAGGTCTACAAAAAATTAAGAAGAAAAAGAATTAGACTCCAGGAACCGTCGCTTCAGACCCTTCAGTACCTCCCGTCCCTTCAGGCCTTTCAGTACCTCCCGTCCCTTCAATCCCTCATTACGTCACTTCCCATCAAGCCCTTCAGTACCTCCCGTTCCTTCAGGCCCTTTTATACCTCCCGTCCCTTCAGGCCCTTTAGTGCCTCCCTTCCCTTCATTACATCCCGTCCCTTCAGTCGGTTAAGAAAAGTTTAAATCCAGAAACCATCCTGGAAGAACCGCAAAGAGATGAAAGGACCTTCTTTTCCCAGGATACTCCCCCTTCATAGGTAAAATGACTAAATACACGAAGAAGAAGAAGAAAAAAAGTTTAAATCCAGATACCTGCGAAGATATGGAAGGAAAATTGGACCTTCTTCTCCCAGGATAGTCCACCTTCATAGGTAAAATGACTAAATGCACGATGAAGAAGAAGAAGAAGAAAAAAGTTTATTTCCAGAAACCGTCTTGGAAGACCTGCAAAGAGATGGAAGGACTGTTGGACCTTCTTCTCCCAGGATTCTCTAACTTCATAGGTAAAATAACCAAAAATACACGATGAAGAAGAAGTGGAAAAAAGTTTAAATCAAGAAACCTGCGAAGAGATGGAAGGAAAATCGGACCTTCTTCTTCCAGGTTAGTCCACCTTCATAGGTCAAATGACCAAATAGACGACGACGAAGAAGAAAAAAGTTTGAATCCAGAAACCTGCGAAGAGATGGAAGGGCAGTTGGACCTTCTTCTCCCAGGATACTCCAACTTCATAGGTAAAATGACCAAATACACGACGAAGAAGAAGAAGAAGAAATTTTTAATCCAGAAACCTGCGAAGAGATGGAAGGAAAATTGGACATTCTTCTCCCAGGATAGTTCATCTTCATAGGTAAGATGACCAAATACACGATGAAGAAAAAGAAGAAAAAAGTTTATATGCAGATCCCGTCCTGGAAGACCTGCGAAGAGATGGAGGGACAGTCGGACTTTCTTTTCCCAGGATACTCCCCCTTCATAGGTAAAATGACCAAATACACGAAGAAGAAGAAGAATAAGAAAAAAGTTTAAATCCAGAAACCATCCCGGGCACACGCTCGATAATTCACCAAAGTTTCATTGTAATCGGACAAACGGTTTAGGAGCACATCGCATATGCATACATTCATACATACATAAATAAATAAATAAAATAATTTTCCGATAGGAAATTAGTATATTGTTGATTTGTAAGCAAATAGTAATAGGTAGGTACCTACCTAAAACAAAGTACTAAATAAATTCGATTCATCACAAATTTTATTTGAATATCAGAATGTGCCCGTAACCATAGTAACCATTCCAACACGTAAAAAATATCAAATGGTTTGAGACATTTTTTGAATATGTAGGTACTTACATACATTGGTTTGTTCGATGCCATAAAAATGAAAATTGTCAGAAAAATCAAATATAATTTAATTAAAATTTGTATATGAAAATTAGGTAATAGTATGAAAATAGGAATTAATTTATTTAGGTTACTGGATTGTAGATAGTTATATTTTCCAACATAAAAATTCAATTCGTCTCTTATTGTTTTGTAGATTATATTATTATCTAATTTGCAACCATCGGAGACGATAATAATAATAAAAATTTGTCATCGGGTTTAAAGATGAACAATATTTTAGATAGCTTTAAACCTAGATTAATCAAGGCAGGCATTCCTAGGCAGCGGTTAAAATGGACTAATGAGATTAATACGTTTTTAATAAATTCATATTTCTACGTAACTAAATTAGAGACAGATATGTTATTGTATAGGAAAAAATTACATTCATTTTTCTGTCAAAATTTTCCGGGAGTGACAGTTACTGAACAAAGAGTAGCCGATCAAAAAAGATCGATTTTTAAAAATAATTTAATTCCTCAAACAACATTAAATCAAATAAAATTAGAAGTAGGTGACAGATTGCAACGTGAAAATTTAGATTTTCAAAATATTAATGAAAATAATTTAGATGATAATAGTTTACAAAATATGACTGCGGATAATGTTATATTAGAAGAAAATTTAAATATATCATTAGAATTATCCAATCAAAATATATTTCTAAATTTTAGGGAGTTAAATGTATCAAACATTAATTTCGTTGACGAAAACATTATAGCGTTAGCAAATTTATTAATTAATAATATAAATAGATGTAGATCCTATAAATAGACCAAAATTATTTAAATTAAATACTTCCAAAAAATTATCTAATTTAATATCCGACATAAATGATATAATTTTACCAAAAATAATACATGACAATATTAATTTTTTAGATTTACACACATTAATATATGCTAGCGCTATAACGGTTTATGAAGCTCTAGGCATTAAAATAAATTTAAATAATGAAAATTGTCATAGATATAAAAAACCTGTTACATATTATTATACCTAATTGTAATTTCATACTGTAAACTGTTGGTTCTATAAAATCGATAAATAAAATAAAATATAGGTACATATAAATGGGAACGAGATCGCGCATAAATTAGCAAAACAAGCCTCCAGTTCTGACGCCTCTTTTTTTAACATTTCTCTTTTCATCCAAGACACAATTCGTTCTCATTGTAACATTGCCAAAAATAAATGGCAAGACCTGTGGAAAATCACTTCTGAAATCAAAATAACATACTACTATAATATCCAATTAAACATTCCATCTTTTCCTTGGTTTCACAAATAAAATGTCCAAAATAGAGATCTCTAATATCTCGAGAATGAGATTGGGTCATTGCTCAATTGCTTACTTACTTTCCGTGTCCGGAACACCATCAAATTAGAAAACTCCAGTGCTCGGGCACCCGTATGCCGCTTTCCTTCGCTGTCACGGTGTCTTCATGTGTACATGTAACTCCAATCAAAGGGCACGAGAGAAGGTGCGAGTTGTCCTGCACAGTGCCACACTCACAGGTATCTTCCTCAATTGCTTCTCACCTATATAAAATAAATATAAAAGAAAACCTTTCTTGTACATACGGGGCAGAATTGGAAACACTCGATCATGTGTTCTATGAATGTCCGATACACTACGAATATGACATCTATCTCAACTTAAAAATCCCTCTACTAGTAAACATGTCGCATCTCTTATCACTGAACTCTCTTACTATTTGTTCCGCAATATCTAAATTTATCTTAATAAATTTTATTAATCTGTAAGTCGTAATATTTACTAATTTATTTTTTCTTCCATTTGGCACTAATCACTCTTCTAAAGGGGGGTTGCCTATTATTTAAAAAAAAGCCTCTAAGTTGGAGTTTTGGACTTCAAAGTTGGAAAAACAGTGAAAAATATAGACCGTGCATACAAACCTCGCGTATCCTGGCTTGAAACTTTGTCGATATGTTAAGAGAACAAAGTTCTCTTGAACAAATCGACAGTTGGATAAAACAAATAAAAATACTTTCCTGAATTATTAAATTCTCAGTCATATCGTTTTCATTAGATCGCGTAGGTAGGTAAGTGTTTGCGAAGTATTATCACGGGATAATGTAGGTATTTTCGTGAAACCATACAAGGAACGTATCATAGCGGGGCAGTCAGCGTGAAAACGTGAAAGAACGTATAACGGAGCGGCAAGAGTAGCGGGGGCGGTAGCGGCCGCGGCTATGGCGGCCAGGCCCGCAAAGGTTGACAGGCAAAGGCAACCCATATAAAATTTTCATGGCCACCCCCGGTATCGAGCGCTGACGTAAGGAGGCACGGGGTCAGATGCGCGCGCACACTCGCTCCGACAGCGACCGCCATTGATGCGCCTCTTACACGCGGCCAGTATCCGCCCGGCTGTCGTCAAACGTATATCATTGTTTCGATTTCCCTCGTCATATTCAAAAGTGTCAAAAAAATGTTGAGATCGATCTACCCGTGCGTGGATCGATGAAATAATCACGATGGCAGCTCGCAAAACGAAACGTTTATTGAAAATAATTTGAATCCTGTCAAAGAAAAACGAGGAGACATGTCTCGCGAACCGTCCGCCTAGTGCCGTGCCGTCACCGAGTGTATCCAGTGAAAATTTAAACGTTGTAAACATAGCGCCAAAATTTTCAAAAATTAATATATTTTAAATCAAAATATTTTATCATTTTTAGTCTATTTCGAAACAACATTGCGCATTATCGGACGCTACAATATATGGAAAAATCACATAAATGTGTGAAAAGCGAAATAATTGTTGCTTTACTACGTAAGGTGGTTGATCTATAGGTGTTATTTTTGTAAGGATCTGGCCCGGAGATACCCTCACATAAGGGAAAGAATGGGAAAACAGGAGGCATCATGAAATAATCCGGTAAGTGCTGAAATGTTTAATTTAAAAATAGAAATATATTTAAAGTTCAACAACATTTTGATATCATATACCTTCTCACCAAGGTGAAAATTCGTGAAAATAGAATTGTTTTCTTCGTAAACGTTTTGATACAAGAGGCAAAGATTTGCATAAAAACACTATGTTTTTTAAGGTTTTCTGCCTTGTTGCGAATGATGCTAGATCGTCTTTTTATTTTGTTAATTGAATAGCAGAAATTATTTTTTAAATAACAAACATGACATGTTTGTTTTTATTCAAGTTTATTGAAAGCATAAATTAATGAGTTTTTAAATGAATTCGAAGGTTTGCCTATGGTGTTACATTAGTTATAGTTCTTTCATTGTTTTAGTAAAATCTAAACACTCTCAGTACCATAATATTTATTTACTTTATTTTTATATTTAATGTTAACAATATTTTTCATCGAGTTTTCTATTTAATGAAAGCTATTCAAACTTCTTAAATAGTTTTAATTTAACTACCTATAATATGTAAATATTATAAATACTCGTATGAAAAATTATCGTGATTTTTGTCCTTGCAAAGGGAAAGATACAAAGTGTTTCTTCTTATTCAAAGGTACCGTGTTAATTTCAGAGGTCATAGCTTTGTCTTTCCCACTATCTCCCTTATTTATGAAATTGTCAACATTGATACAAATACTTCAAAATCACGTACGTTCAGCTCAAATTAACGTACGTGATTAAATAAATATTATTCGTACATTATTTTTTTAAATAACCTCATATAATCTTTATTTTTTGGGGGACAAAAACATTCGTAAATCAAGGCGTACACCGAATACAGAATGTATGTACGTCTGCCAAAATAATACTCTGAGATATCCAACATACTACTCAAGACTGATAATTTTGACAATAGTACTTGATAATTATTTTCATAATCAGAAAGTTACGATCGGACTTCTCATTATTTTGTTATTTTTTACAGAAATAAAAAAATAGCAGATCTTTAAAAAAATTAAAGGGTAAATTGTATTATCATTTTAAATAAATAATCATCTGAAAACTGTGATATATTTTTGATTTTCTTGTTCTTTTTCTAAATTCCGCACTGTTGTTGCAAAATATCGAGAACAAATGCTTCAGAAGAGAGTTCTACAAGATAACATTTAAAGGTACCTACTATGTACATTGTACATATAATTAGGTACAAATGAAAAAAATGAGTACACCCCAGTACACCCTTTTCAAAGTTTTCTTATCATATTAATTTTGAAATCGATTTTTCACTACCATACATTAAATTACTCGATTAATAACTTTTATTCTCAAAATAATCAATTTATTAAAATTTTTATATAGAGAACATGTACAGACGATAAAATATTATGTTGCATATAACCGAATTAAATTCAAACGAACGCTCAGTCCGAAACGCAAACCTTTGTTTACTTTCTGTGAAATACAGAATTAAAAATAAAATAATCCAATTTTTAAAATCTTTTATAAGTGAACAGTTGAAATGACAACATTTATTTAGATTTTCATTGCTTGTTCAAATAGGATTTATTTAAAGTCAATCTCGTGATATCTAGCCTTTTGAATATTTATTAATACGTTTTATAGAAAGACGTAGTTTCTGTATATTTTGGTAAATATTTCAGTGCTTTTTTATCGCTTGAACGAGGATATCCTGGCGCGCATTTATAGCAAACTTCTAGAAAATTCCCGAAAGATAATAAACGAAAAAAGACATGAGATGAAATGATGAAGATATAAATAATTCAAGAGATCCTGTTTCACCACGATGGAGAAGGCGCATGACAATTTTGCGATATTATTATATTTAAGTATTTAACATAAAATATTTTTCAAAAATGTGCCTTATATCTTAATAACATAAAATAGATTGGTGTGATAAAAATAATAGAATATCCTTTAAATTCAACAAAATTTCATATATGAATATTTATTTTTGATAAAGGAAGCAAACATGAATATAATTTTAAATTAAATACTTAAACTTCAAAAATTAACCATAAAATTAGTCAGAAGTCAGTGATATTTTTATGACAATTCTTTTAATATCTCAATAGAGACGAAGTTGGAATATAAAGGGAGAACCGAGAAATTGTGTACGAACCAATTTATCAATAGAGTGCGTTACAAAAAAAGTTTCTTCGTCATTTAATTATCTATGAATAAAATATATAGAACTTTTAAAAAATTGGATTGACAAAGAACTCAATAAAGACATTAAAATTCAATTAAATTGGATTGAGGCACCTACAGGTCGTAAGCCCGTAGGTGCCTCGATTTACCGGTTCTCCATTAATATTCCAACTTTGTCTCAATTGAGTTATTAAAAAAAATCAAAAAAATTATCTGTGATAAAAAAACCTATATAACATCTATGTCCACAATAGCCATTGGCTCTCGAATCTTCAAATCTGTTTTCATGATTTTGATTTTATTCAAATCTTCACGTACTTACACATTTATAATTTTATTTTTGGCACCATAATATGGCAATAAATCGAAGCACTATGACCCACATTTGAGATTTATTTACAATGATAAATGTTTATTGAAGACAATTCATTAAATAATTATTAAAATTGTTAAAAGTATGTTTGTATTACTAATGTTATATAGTATTTTTTTCAAATTTAAACAATGTAAAACATGATTATGTAAGGTTATGTTATTTTAATAGAAAATTCATTTATTAAAAAAAAAACAGCCCAGAAACGCGACAATCGCTTTGAAAGTTACATAGAGTTCAGTATAAATATGAAAAATAATTTAATTTATGATGGAAGTCGAAATAATAATATTAGCGTGTATTGGCACACTCAAGCTTGTGACTGTTGTGTTGTGTACACAAAAAACAAATTCATTTCTGTGAATTTATAGCCAAATAAACGCTATAATGGTATATTCGAAACGTAAAAATGTAATCGTTTTTCTATAAAGCAATCGTGTAGAAATGTTTATTGGTATTTTCACAATATACAAAATTATTTAATACAAAAATGTCAACGTTAAAAAGGCGTTGAAGTATGTTCGTCCATCCAAACCTTATCTAAACTCATCATTTTTGACTTCACTTCAATTACCTACTGTTCCCCTATTTCCCCTACTGTTCAATTTAAAATCAGCTTACAAGATAACACCTCATTACACATTTTCACCCACTACACATTCACATCCCAGTATGTTATTACTTATATGAATAAGTTTGACACAAGTAATTGACACTATGTAGGTAGGAATAGTTCAACAATAATTATATATTAAGCTTACCTACTCATTGTAATTTTTTACCTAGTGTTGTTTGTGTGCAGTTTAATTATGTAAATAAAAAAAAATATTAATTTACAACAAGGACATCAAAATCACTATACGTATACAAGAACTTCAATAATAGGTTATATTAATTTATATTTTTAATAAATAAAGATAAAAAACTTGTTTATAATCAATTTCACTATTTATTTAAGGACTACAACCTACAACCGGTATCGTGCTAGGCACATTTTCAAGTAGTGCCTACTACTTGAAAATGTGCCTAGCACGAAACCGGTTGTGGGTTGTAGTCCTTAAATAAATAGTGAAATTGATTATAAACAAGTTTTTTATTTTTATTTATTAAAAATATAAATTAATTTAAATGGAATTCCATCAAGAACTGACGATCAAAAAGTTTAATCTAATTAATAGGTTATATGTATGTATTTTTCGAAATAAGTTTGAATGAAAGTGATAGTATGCCACAAATTTAAAAAAAAAATCATTTTTTTAAACTTACCTATTTATTTAACAAAAAAATATAAATTACAATACTTTCAGTACAATGTCAGTAGCATAGAATCAGTAGGTACACTGCTCATTTTATTCCTATTTCTCAAAAAGCATAAAATGCTTGTGCTGAGAAAGTGAATTTAATGATAATGCGTAAATTTGTTTTAACTTGTAATTTTAATACCTACTGACGGCATTTAAGAAGTAGAACTCCGTTATATCCAGGTGTGCGATATCGCCAGAAGAAACAAATTGGAAAATATGGAAAAGTTCTTCAAGGGAGTGGACTTACTGTGTCAGCTGTCTTTTTACTTCTCTCTTTCAAGATAATCAAGTTCTATTTATTATCATTCTAAGAATACAATTCAATACTTTGGACTTTTTCTCGTTTGGTGTCGTTCTAAGTTCATACGTTAAGGACAAGGCAAACTATCGACCGATAAAAATGTCTGTAGTCTGCGATTGCCCTGAAAAAAATAATGAATAAGAAAAATAGTTATGTCATTCATATAATAGTTTAACAAATTGTACCGATGTTGAAATATTTGATATTGAATTCCGTTGGTGGATATTGAACTCTCCGTTCATGGATATTCCGTTGATGTATGATAACTAAACCTTGTTATATAGTACACTTACATAGGTTATGCTTGTCTTGCAACCTGCTGATTATGAGGACCTGCTACGCTATAGTGGCGCAGCGGTCGATGTCGCCAAGTATTGGTCGAAAAGTGTTTTATTGTTGCTGACACGAGAGAAGAAGATATATTAGATAATGAATAAATCGTTCAAACATTTTATTTATAAAATATAGTTGTATTTAGATTTGCGTCCACATGACCACAGCGGACGGATCGCACGCTGTGCATCGGATGGATTTTAGTATTCTTTATATATGAATAGTATTCTTTATATTCGGCAACACCTCAGCCGGGGGTGGACATCTTCCATGCAAAATATGATAAGTTTCATCGCGAAGTTCTAAAGGTGATACGCTCTTAATCTTCCTCCCTCTTATCCACCTAATCTCTTATCCCTTCCATGCCTAATTGTGTGTGTGTTGTTATTATTTGTACTTATGGATGGAAGACTTTTTTTTTGGCTCTGCTGAGTTGAAATATTAAAGCAAATGAGCTGTTGGCTTCCCCAAATAAAATTAAAATTGAAATACCGACGTTTGGGAGACAAAAAATCCGATCCGTACGCTGCTGCGCCTATGAGGACGCAATAGCTTTTGTGGGAATTTTGATATTTTCCAGTAAAGTGTAATTTGGACAAGATTCCGTACAATGAACCATTTCGAATAGTAAACAAGTACCTGGTTGATGTATTTAATTAGGTAGGTACATTAAATCTATGTGGCTTAGTCAAAGTTTGTCTTAATCCCAGAGCTAATTCAAAGTCAAATAAACTTAATTCGGTTACCCTTGGTCTAGTGTTTTGATAGATATTATTCTCTTTATTTATTTGGACGAGTTGTGTTTTACTTTTATATCTGAGCGGTACTAGGTAATACATAAATATGAATAATATAAATCAAGGAAACAAATTGACTTGATAAAATCCCAATATTTCTAACAATTTTCTCGATAAATTTTGGCATTACAAATTTTTAAATTGCGCTTTTTTTTGTTATTTTTTTCTAATTCATCTTACATCTTATAAGTTGCTACATCTTTTAAGTACCTATTTGTAATCAAGAAATGTGCAAATATATATTTTTTAATATTTATTTATATGTTTCTAAGTCCAACCAATGAATAAAGCATATACTTACTAGTTGCATGTAACACATGAGATCCAACTGTCGATAGCGATAGTATTTATAGTTAAAGAATAAGTACCAAACTATAAACCCATAAATCCAAATTATTGAATATATTAAGATATTTTGTTTTCTATACAACACATGTAGGTATTTATGTCAAGATAGGATAGTATGGAGGACAGTCCTTTTTTCCTGCCCGGAATATGAAAACAGCATGATGGTATGTATGTATGTTTAGATATTAAGTATCAAACTATTAAGTCTTCTTAGATATTGTGTATAGGCGACTGTCATACAAACTGTATGAAGCGGTGTCGTCACTAAATTCAATTTTTATAAAAAATGTTAAAAAAAGAGATGTACTACTACAATGTTCATATTTTTTATAAAAAATAAAATTTTATATTTGGGGTGTTTCGGTTTTTTATGCCGTGATGGTATGAATGAATGAATGAATAAAATTAAGAACTAGAATTAAAAATCTACATTAAAAACTGTAGTTAAAAATCATACAAATCTATAGAATTACAAATCTTAAAAATAAAATAACTAGAGTAAAAACTGGCAAACCATAAAATTATGTAGAATTTTAATTTCAGTCGTACAAACCACAAGCCAACTGCAAATGGATAAAATTAACAAGCATAATGTATCCTTAAAAATAGTAAAAGCAAGAATAAAAATTACTACAGCGAAAAAACTGACAAAACAATAGAAAAAACATGATTTAAACCACACAAAACACAAATGAAAATCAAATTAAATGTTCAAATTGCATGCCACCAGTTTCAATACACATTCGGCATCTTTTTAAATAAGATCTTTTAATCCATCTTCCAATTTTTTGCTTTGCCAGTTTTTACTCTAGTTATTTTATTTTTAAGATTTGTATGATTTTTAACAACAGTTTTTAATGTAGATTTTTAATTCTAGTTCTGAATTTCAGCTGTGTTCTATTTGTTTCGTTACTTATTGACTTGATTTTGTTATTTTTAATGTTGTTTTACTTGTTAGTTTTATCAATTTGTAGTAGTGGTATTAATTTTTATAATCTAAAGTAATAAAGCAATCAAAATGTTAGTGTTTGTGTGTGTGTATGTGTGTGTTTGTCTCACGCCTTCTGAAAAACCAAGAGCATCTAAAAATCTAATTTATGTGCGAACGTGTACCTGTATACCTGATGCAGTGTCACGCTAAAAATAATGCGATAAAAATGCTGAATTTTAAAAATATTTCAATAATTATTTTTTTCATACAAAATTTTCCAAGTCGTATCTGTCAAAAAAGTGTACATTTTGCACGCAAATATCTGTTAGTTTAAAAGTTAGAAGTACGTATTTACACGAAAAAAATATATTTTCAAGTATAACTTAGCGTTTGAGTGAAAAACATGGTGAATATTTTGTATAATTATAATGTTTAACTTATTTTTAATGTAAGCGTTTTGTACATGAACGCCGCCATTTTAATATCTTTTCATACAATATTTCATTTTCCTACCGAATGAATATGTTCTTGAAAATAATAAACCTTAGAATTAAATGTAATTATGAAATAATAAAATGAAACACAAGACATTACAGCAAGTTTTAAGACATATATTGTAAAAATGTGTTTATTATTAGTAAAGATATAGGCATAATAAAATTGCATAATTTGTAAATAATATTTGATTTTTCTGACAATTTTCATTTTTATGGCATCGAACAAACCAATGTATGTAGGTACCTACATATTCAAAAAATGTCTCAAACCATTTGATATTTTTTACGTATTGGAATGGTTACTATGGTAACGGAAAGATTCTGATATTCAAATAAAATTTGTTATGAATCGAATTTATTTAGAACATTGTTGTAGGTAGGTACCTACCTATTATTATTTACTTACAAATCAACAATATACTGATTTCCTATCGGAAAATTATTTTATTTATTTATTTATGAATGTATGAATGTATGCAAGCGATGTGCTCCTAAACCGTATGTCCGATTACAATGAAACTTTGGCGAATTGTCGAGCGTGTGCCCGAGGTGGTTTCTGGATTTAAACTTTTTTCTTATTCTTCTTCTTCTTCGTGTATTTGGTCATTTTACCAATGAAAGCGGAATATCCTGGGAAAAGAAGGTCCGACTGTCCCTCCATCTCTTCGCAGGTCTTCCAGGATGGTTTCTGGATTTAAACTTTTTTCTTCTTCTTCTTCATCGTGTATTTGGTCATTTTACCTATAAAGGTGGAGTATCCTGGGAAAAGAAGACGGTGCTTACATCTCTTCGCGGTTCTTCCAGGATGGTTTCTGGATTTAAACTTTTCTTACCCGAATGAAGGGACGGGATGTAATTGAAGGGAAGGGAGGCACTAAAGGGCCTGAAGGGACGGGAGGTATTAAAGGGCCTGAAGGGACGGGAGGTACTGAAGGGCCTGATTGGAAGGGACGTGATGAGGGATTGAAGGGACGGGATGTACTGAAGGGCCTGATGGGACGGGAGGTACTGAAGGGTCTGAAGCGACGGCTCCTGGAGTCTAATTATTTTTCTTCTTAATTTTATGTAGACCTTTAAGGACAGTTTTAATACAAACTATTTCCTATAGATTAATCTTCTTCTTCTTTTATGAAGACCTTTTGCTCAGTTTTTATACAATCTATTTCCAATAGTCTAATTCTTCTATTTTATGTATTTTTTCTTATTTTATGTAGACCATTGGGATTTTTTAAACAAACTATTTCTTATAGTCTTATACTTATTCTTCTCTTTTTTATTTAGACTTTTGGGTTAGTTTTAAGTCTAATAGTCTATTGTGCAGAAATATTATTAACGATATGCACACTTGATGAAAATACATATGTAAAAACGAATGGGATGTGGGATGTGAAGATGTAACCTGCACTAGAATCTTTTCAATACTTTTGTTTAATCAAATTTAAACCATTTATATCATCCTATTTTAAATAATTTTTAACACCTACATAATATATTTGATTTCGTTGACAATATTTAAAGAAAGGGAGCTGTGGCCATTACTGAATTCTTCACAACGTTTATATTCAAATTATTTACCATAGTTTAAGTCTTCTTCTTCTTCGTTAATGTAGACTTTTGTGTCAATTTTAAGTTCATCAGTCTAATTGTGCAAAAATATAATGCACACTTGATGAAAAAATATAAAACGAATGGGATGTGACCAACACTGGATCTTTTCAGTACATTTGTTTAATCAAATTTTAACCACATCCCAACATCCAAAATTACTAAATATTCAATAGGTAAGTACATATTACAATTTGTTTTCGATGATAATATTTAAAAATGGGGGTTGTGGCCAAACCAATCTCTTTACAATGTTGATAAACAGTCATATTTAAAACCATTTCGAATAGTGAAGAAATTGTATATTATACTTCATTCACACTTTATAGCAATATATAAAAAATAATGGGTTGTGGCCATCACTTGAACATTTTACAATCAAATTCAATCATATTTCAAACCACTTTTCATAGTCCGATTTTGCAAAATAATTGGGTGACAATATTATAAAAACGATTGCTTTTTCCTTCACAATTTTACATTCTTGGCCAACGGCGGGACATAAAAGCTAGTCATAAAATAATAAAAAAGAAATCACTTATTTACTAAAGAAGAAGCAAAATTTCAGTGTGAACACTTGCCTTTCGATTATTTAAATGTTTTCTTTAATAAAAATAAATCCTTGTCACTTAAATAAATAAAAGCAAGTGTTTACGCCGGTAATACTAATAAATGAAATAATTTCAAAATCAGCTTATTTTGCAGTAAAATAGCAATATCTATTTTTTTTTACTGTAAAAACATAGAAATTGTCATACTATTTTAGAAAAAGCAATGATTGCGCCAACTTTTGCAATAATTTGCCAGGTTAGCGTCATACATTTTTTTTTTCAGTGTGAACAATCAAAGTTGGGTAATATTTTTTTTAAATTCATAACCCGGGCCATAATTTTTTTTTTAAAAAAGTTAAATTATTATTTTGGATTGTGATCAACAGCTGAGTTATTCAAGATTGTAAAACATAAATTAGAATTCCAAAATATTTCAATTTGTAGATATGGCTGGGCTAAAATCTATTTTTTTTGTCTCAGTTCAATTATTCCTTCTTTTTTTTGTTTTATCTTATTATTTCATCATTTGTTTTCTTTTTGTTTTCCTACATATATGTATATGTGTATTTTAAACTTTCCTTTTAACTGTGCAAAGTAATGTCTTTTTTATAATTTGAATGGTCAGGAGACGTTGATTGTACCTACCTAATTATGCACAATAGCCATGCGGGAGATACCTGTTATTGGAGCACTGGAGATTCTATTTTTTTGTTTCATGTTTTTTTTTTTGTTTGTGTTGTTCAGTGTTCTGTTGGTGTCTCTGTATATTAAATAAATAAATAAATATGGGCCTGGATTCGTGAATCCATCAGTGAAACCACGAATGCCTTTCTTTTTTGTATCTATGTATGAACAATGATTTGTTCTACTCGTTTTATAAATCAGTCAACCGTATTGCCTCGTAAGAGCCCTTTCAGTAAATAAAAAGATAATTATGGATATTTATTTTATTTTTATTTTATTTTACAAAGAAAAGCACACAGTACATGCATAAATTTATTAAAAAGGAAATAAAAAAAAATACAAACATGATATGTACCTCTTACGTACTATACCTAATATCATAAGAAGACAATAATAAAGTGTGAATTAGTGTGGGTGCGCGCATGAGAGAGTAACAAAACCGTATAAACGTTGTCTCAGGCTTTCTCAAAGACTGACTGCCAGTTCTTATTTTGTTTTATTTTTTATTCGCAAAATGTCAAAAGAGAATCTTTTGATTTCTAGTAAGTTGTTTCATAGCAAAAAAGTCTATGTATATGAGGAATTTTCAGCTGTTCAACTCGTAGCCATGTACATATTTATTTTACCGCATTGACGAATAACCTGAAAAAAGCTTCACCTATTTTAATATCAATCGGTAAGTATCTATTGATGTATACATTTTTCAATTCACGGTTTACTGTTAAGTTCGTAGTTAAAACATAGGTACCGTAAATATTCCGATATTGAAGTTGTTTGTATTGAAATGAAATATTGACATTGCGAATATTGTTTGCCGAACCAGTATTTATATAAACATAATGTTTCAATGATTAAATTACATATCTAGAAAGTGAATACTATTTTTAACTTATTTTAGTTGATAATAATATTCCAAGGTTTCTTTAAAATCCTATTGATTACATAGGTCAATAAATTACAGAATGTCATGTTCGATGATTATTATTGATTCCAAATAATGCATTGAAGTAAACAAAATCAAACATTTTGTTCAGTTTATTTCTGTTTTCTTTTACGATGATTCTGATGTACCTACCTATCAAAAATTAATTGTAATTTAATGAATTATTCCCAATTAAAGCGTGATAATTGGATTCGTTTTATTTGATTTTGATCTTTTAAATCAATTTCAATTTAAGTATTGATCTGTTAGTTCTTTTGAGTAATATCTATGAATAAGTCGGTGAACTCTAAAAAGAAAGAAAAAAGTTTGAATCTATTTAGTGTACCTACGTCCTACATATATTATTGTAGAAGTAATTGAATAAAAATGCTGTGGTTAATAGCGTAAGAATTTCTTCGCATATTTTTTACTTCTTAATTTTCAATACAAAGAATATTATAATCAGGAAGAATATCATATTATATCTACTTACCAAATTTACTTTTTCGGCGTTATTTTTAAAATAATTTAAGACATCTCTGTAATTGGCTTTAATATGTGTAATGTTTTTATGCAATTTATGGAATAGATGTTGAGATGAAATAAAATAAAAAATAAAAATAATATTCGTCACCCTCTCATTTTATTACACGAACATTTTTTTTTCTATATAAGTTGTAATTATTATTGTACAATACCACACTGTTAGGCGTACAAAAATATATTTCTGGCATAATGCCCACCACGGCACCCAACACAAAATCCAATTATAGAAAACTTCGGGGAATCGGCAAACAGTTGGGGGCTAAAAGGATGGTATTGTGAAGGGAGGAAATGGGTGGTTTAGGACCAAAATAATACTTAATCACGTAATTCAATTAATTTCAAATGTCAATCATTCAAAAAAAAAAAAAAAAAACCAATTCTCTCAATAGATGGCGTTCCAACAAAATAAATAAAAATAATAAGATTGTTGTTCATAATTTCACCCATAGATGGCTGTAGTAAAAATTCCTTATTTTCAAGCGAAGAGAATTTCAGTATTACAATATATAGAACTTTCAAAATTGAATTGATAGGGATCTCATTAAAAGGCATAATTGGTGAACGTTGCGCAAGCGCATAAAGTGATCACGTAAACCAGCCGATGACAGGTCGTAAGCCCTGTAGGTGCCTTGATTTCCCGGTTCTCCTACAATAAATATTCCAACTTCGTCTCTATTGAGATAATTAAAAAATCTGTTAAAAAATATCTTTGACTCCCGACAGGGGAAAAAAATCCAATGTTTGCGCATATGCAATAATAAAAATATTCGGTCAATCATTCAATTTTATTTAATTTGCTTATTAATATTTATTCAAACAAATTGTTTTGGTCCTAAAACAAAACATAATTTTAACTTAAAATTATGGTATTGTGGTGGCCATTAATAACAATGTTTAAAATGTTTGTGTTTTAATATTTTTCGTTTAACTTTCCTGCTCTGTCGTCGGGAATGGTGAAAAAGACTAATTATAAATTAGTTTGCAATAAAAATAAATAATAACTTATTTAATTTATTTTTATGAATACTATACAGCAACTTAAATTTTATCAACTTATACATGTTTTTGTTAAGATTGATAGGTTTTCGGTTTTTATTTATAATTTGAAACATTTTATAATATAAACCTCTCACGAAGTCACTGCCCAGCACATATAAAGGATTTCTGAAACAATTCGCTGAGAGGATACTGATTTTGACTGTATTTTTAGTATGCATTTTCGAAACGATCAACATAATATGTATGCAAAGTGTGGTAAATTTTTATTGAGTGTGTTAAATTATTAATAATTAAAGCAATCTTTTTCGTAGGTTCTTACCAAAGACCTAATATACTTACATTATTATAAGGTCTTTGGTTCTTACCCATCGACACAGTTAATCAAATACATAATTTGTAGAAACTTCAGCAAACTGTTTTTTTATTGTTTTTAATTTATGATACATTAAATAAAAACTTGACAATTAATTTCTAGAATAATGCTATCTCTATATTTAATGGAAATAAATCATTTCATAAAAAATATATAACGAAAAATTTCTCGCTGTAAAAAAGATTTTATACTACATGTTGTTGAAACTTGAAAGTTTATGTTTCCAACAATTCTGTATCGTAGAGAAAAGTTACATTGTACATGTATATATTGTATATATATATTCCTGTCTGATGCCTGCATAAACTTGATAAGAGTATTATATACGTAATTTACATAAAATGTGGCCGAAACATCAAATTGCGCACTGCACTAGGGGAAGTTGAGTTTTAACAAAAAAAAAAAAAATTAGGACGAAGTGAAAATTTTTATTCTTGTTGCATAATTCTAATTGATATAAAAATATTTTGTTAAAAGTGTGTGTTTTTATGATTTGTATTTTAAATGCTTTGCACAAATGGTCCAATGGACGATGGTGAAATTAATTCAAAAGTGAAGAGTCAGCAAGCACTCTCTCCAGAACTCTCTGACAAAAGTGAAGAGTCAGCAAGCACTCTCTCCAGAACTCTCTGCCAAAAGGTCGTTAGCTTTATATGAGCATGCGCTTGACTTGTACATTATTATAATATCTACTTCTGCTTTATTTCTATCGTGATTTAAAATAACATATTTATATGTTTGAGTTTTAATTTTAAATTACATAGGTACGATGTTTCTTAAATATGTCGATAGATGTAAGAAGAATTTTATTATTTTATTTGGTAGGTATGAAGTTCATCATTCAATTAGTCCTTATAATTGACCGCAAAACATGGACATCAATTAAAAAAAGTAATGAACAGATACACTAAATTATTTTTCGCCGAGGTGACTAGACATTATAATAATAATTTCGACAGTTTCATTTTAGACCTTGATAATGTTGAGTAACCTCGGCTTAAATATTCGCTCATTATAATCTGATTTTGTGGAAAAATACTATGGTATGTTTGTTCATTAATTTTAAAAATGGATTTGAATTCTGTTTACATAAAAACTTTAGAATCTTAAGAGGGTGACTGCTGCCAACGTACCTATTTTTTCAATTTGATATACCATCATTATTACTAAACGAATCATTTTGAAAAAAATAACCTAGTTAGTTTGGATATTAATAAAGAGAAATATACCTTAACTTTTTTATTATGTTCTGTATATATTCTTGTAGGAAAATAATAAACATACCCCGATTTTAGCCATTTATCTTAAATTTCTAAAAAAATATGAGGTATAGAGCAATATTTTTTTTTATAAATTAAAGAAGAACAAAATACCTGGAAAAATATGATATGACGTTGCATTAACGCATCAGGTGAAGTAAATAAACCAAAAAAAAAATTATTACGCAATGGCGCTGAATGGAAAATAAATGTTTTTTAGGTTTATTTACTAAACCTGAAGCATTAATGCAACGTCACATCATATTTTTCTAGATATTTTTGTCTTCTTTAATTTAAAAAAAAATATATTACTCTACGCCTTATATTTTATCTAAAATATATGATAAACGTTGAAAATCAGGGTATGCCATTATTTTTCTACAAGAATTTATACAGAACATTATCAAAAAGTTAAGGTATATTTTTGTTTACTAATATCCAAACTATCTAAATTATTTTTTTCAAAACGATTTGATAAGAAATAATGATGGTATATCAAATTGAAAAATAGGTACGTTGGCAGCAGTCTCCCCCTTAAAATGAAATCTTTAAAAAACACCACCAAGAGGCATTATAAAAATTTTAGACAGGTCGATGGCAGACGATTTAGTTCTTCTAATGTAATTATCAAAAATAAGATCTACATAGGTAGTTATCCATTCCTTTTCCATCTTCATCATTTACTATCACTCGTTTTAATATCAATTTTGATCTCCATTTGTTTCTCCACAAGGTTTTTTGTGTTTTGATTTTATTATATATCATGTTGTCTTATATTTAGAGTAATAAATTAGTTATACCTAGTCCATTTGTAATAAAATATTTTTTATACAAACTTTAATAAAGAAATAGTGTCTATCCAAGAATATTCCAGGTATGCTTATGTCGTTGTGTAACAAAATTATATTTTGAGAAAGAATTCCAAGAACGAAGCAAAACTAACAGACTAGTACCCGATATTGATTTCCGCTTTTCTGTTATCTTTCTCCGCCGCCGAAGAGTCTTATCGTTAGAGTCTAGACTCCACGCCCGTTTAGACCCTGCTTCTGTATTTGTACTTGGATTAATTGCATTCCAAAATATAAGACCAGATTGTGGGACATGAGATCACATGAAACATACTACAAAAATAGGGTTCAAACAATAGTTATATTTTATTAGGAACACACAAATTGGGTTCTAAAGATCTAACTTTGGAAATATTTAATAATGGGTTCTAAAGATTTAATGTCTTGTCTTCTCATGTCTTATGGAGTAAAAATATGTACAATCATAACAATTTGCTTGAATCAATATTAACTATTTTCTAATCCTTGTGGTTCTAGAACTCCACATTTACACTTTATTTTCTGAACAAATGTTTTTTCGTTTTATAAAATATTTGGATAAAATGCACTTAAATAATAATATATGAGTGAAACTAACACCAAGAAGAAAAAAAAATCAAATATTTTATTAAACTAATTGAAAATGTGCTTAGCGTGAAACCGGTTGTTGGTTGTAGTCAAATATATAGTGGAATAATTAGAATTTTTTTTCTTCTTTTGTAATGGAATTAAACACAGGAATATCGGTCGAAAAATTTAATTTTATTAAATATTTTTTATTCCGTAACCCTTTTTCTATGTAATTAATGCTGTTGATTCTGTTATGTTATTCAGGTCAAAGGTCTTCATGAATATTTAGCTAAAAAACAATTACCATGTTACATTATTGAATTATGATGTCTTTAACGCTTATGATTTTATCATATTTGCATATTATTATATAGTTCATAAATAAATCATTTATATCAAAATTTAGATGGGATATTACAGAAAGGTTAGTGCACTGGGTTAGGAATCCAGTGTTAAAACATTATGTTTAATTGAAACTTAAGTAACCAGGCGAACAATGAGTAAATTATTATGTTTTCACCTTCGAATCCCTCGTGTATTTTGAATTTAGTCCAGGGTATAATCACAAAGGCCCTTTTCTCTGTGGAAATAATATTTTCTCTTGAGCTTCTCAACTATGTATGTAGATAGAACAATCTTAATGGGACTGACTCCCTCAATAAATTTCTCTTGTAAGGTATATATGTATTATATATTATACCTTGGTAGTACCTTCGTACGCGGCTCGTATGCCCTGGCTTAATGCATGCAGGCCTATGAGTGACTACCTACACTACATTACGAGTAGGTACCTTAAGTGGCAAACACTCAAAGAAAACTCAACGAGAATAAAAAAAAATATACTGCTTTCATTTACATATAAAATTGGCTTTATAAAATAATGAAATAGATACTCTCGACGCTAATATTATACGGCTAAAACTTACTGAAAACACGTTATGTACATATGTCAAGGAATGTCATATTTTTGGCTCTCAGTTTGAGGTCATAAGCTTTTATTTGGCTTTTATAAATCTTTACATTAGCTCTGAAAAGATTTAGAGAAAATAGTGGAAGGGATGGATTGTGGCTAAATGAAACAAAAAATGAATAACATCAACATAACAAGAACAAAACTGCTGGGCAGTTCTCCTTTGATTTAGTAATTCTTTTTCCACTTTGGCCTCATGACTGTGAATGGCGACTAGAGATCACTTGTATTGCCCACACCTCCGTGTAAGACGGTTTAGACAGATCGAATATCTTAGGTGATTGATGATCCTGTAGCAGACTTTCCAAGGTTATTCCAACGGGGTCTATAAGCAACCTATGTACCTTCCCGACATTCTCTATTACCCGAAGCCCTTCTGGCGATATAGCGATTATTTTTAGGCCGATTGTCGACAGGTGATCATTTATCTGCAGATTCAGTATTGCAACATGGTGATTTTCTTTTTTGATGTTTATTTTATTTCAAGATATTTAGCTAACGATTTTCAAACAAACATTAATCACAACGCAATAAATGGTATCACCAAATCTCGGCTATATTCCGAGCTCCGTTTACAAAGTTTTCTTTTTTGTTAATATTTGAAATGTAATAAATCAGATTAAACTCCGTATTTGTACACAATACGAACAAAACATCGAAATAAATTGTGTCGTCCTATCTAATTTTGTTTCAGTTCCGAAACAAACAAAGAAAGCTCTTTGATATAAAAATATCTCACATCAATATATTTTCGACATTAAATCATAAAGATTTGTACTTAAATAATATATTTTATTGGCCAAAATAGTTTATAGAATACAACTACGTATTATTTTTTTTCGTGCCGAATCCAATTCTAAACGAATGTTCGCTTTTATGTTGGATAATATTCATAGAAGTTTTTACTAACTAAACTTTGAAGATTTTTCAGATATGATATTGTTTTTATATTTTTAGGTTATATTTCCATCGAAAGACAACAATTAGGCGGTGGAGTAAATACCTAATGATCTCTGACCTTAAATTGGAAATTTTTGTATGATATTTTTATAAATTAACCTCTTTGTGAATGCATATTGTCATCATTAATAATCAACTGACATAATAGATACCACAGAAACAAATAGAAGTCATCATTCCACAGATAAAATCTAAGTCAATAGATACTATAACTATCAGAGCGTTTTTCACCCGACATTGTTACCGAGCGTTTGGTGCGTACACTCGACGTTCATTTTGAACGCCACTGAGTTTCTTTTGAGCGTCTGTTTCCGGTCATTATGAACGACTTAGAGTGTCACCAAGTGCACTCTGCGTTCATTGTGAACGTTGCCCTGATAAGTTTGAAAATGCGAAGAAAATAATTATTTGGTTCCACAACAGGTCCATATTTTAGTAAAAAATTAAGTTTTAATACATTCTTAGACTTGTGAAACATTCAATTCCGTCCATCGTTCATACATAAAATAATTTAATTCCCATCTCAAACCTCTCTGGTGGTGTTTAAAGTGAGGTTCAAGTAATTTCACATATTTGAATAGTACCTAAATTATTCGGTATCTCGACCTTTCCATTGGTATCTTTATAAATATGTACATTACTATAGACAAAACGCTATCTGTAAATATCTTAAATATTTTCATATACCTATCTTATATGTAGGGATTATAGTTTGTTCCTTTTCAAAATTAATTGAGTATAAAAGATATGTTTTACTAAATCATACTTTTATATTTTACCGAAGAAAAACTAAGCTTCTGTGAGGTACCGGCTTAGAATAGTGCTTCCAGATCAGCAACGAGTTTCACCACCCCTTCTGAATGAAATGCCTTTTTAGTTGAGATGATATTGGTGTTTTGGGATATACCTACGTTCTTGTCGTGTTTCCTGTTGTATGGCAATGCACACCTCTCGCTGCAGCGCTGGTTGGCTTGCAATTAATAGCTTTTATTTTAAAGAATATCCTTCGAACATGCACGATGTAAATTATTGTACCTATAACATATAAACATCCTCATGCGTGCACATGTATGTAAGTTCTTTTAAGTATGAGATTATTATGTACGATTATTTGTAGACCAAGAACCAGCGACTGCCCAATTTACGACATAATAAAAAAATGTATTTTTTTATTGAAAAATACTAAAAAGTATAATATTAATAATAATAAATACTTCCTAAGCCTATTATCTCCAAAAGCCACCATATCTCAGGGTTTATATTATCCAATCGTTGTTACCTTCCGTGGTTTCCGTTCTTTTACAGAAAAAAACAGCCTTTAAACAAATACTTTTTTTAATTAGTTTTTCATACACATGACTGGTCTATACCAATTGACCTAAGTCGTCTGGCAGTCGTTGTATTTAGTCATAATTATAAAAAAAAATCGTATTTTAATGGGTGTTGCTCCGTCATGGATTGATTTATTGGCAAAATTTCATCGTTTAGAATTAATGCAATTCTACTTATACAATATAATGAACTACGAAGTATAGGGGTCCTTCACTTTTCCCCTGATATTGACGGTTGAGAACACGGAAATTGGTTTGGCGTTGACATACTATACTTCGATTTTAATAGGCAGGCGATTCAGTACACGCTATTCCACCAAATGGTTCAATCAGACGTCAGTCTATCGATTCACTCAAGACGGTAAGTGACATCAAGTTTTACTTAAAAGCTTTTTAAGTCACACAATTTATACCAAGTTTATATTGTACACTTAGAATCGAATGAAAAATGGTCAGGCTATTTCTAAAACATGTCACCATTATAATAAAAAGAAATTTTATTTTTTATCACTTTTATGACTCGATTGAAAAGGCTTTGGCATCAAAATCAATGATCACGATCCAGATTAATATGGAACGGCAGCACGTCAATCAATCAATTACACACTCAATCTGCATCGCGATCATTAATTTCTTTACACAATATCTACGGGGACTCTCAATAGCTGAAACTTAATCTCCAAGCAAACATACATTCCATCATGCTGTATTCTGGGTAGGAAAAAAGGACTGAAATAATATAATAATCTTTTCATAATTATATGTGATTATGGATTTCTATCATGAAGTGACAGTTTCAAACATCGAAAAAAAGTTTTAATTGAATTAAGATATCAATAAGTTTTCCATACTTTTGCTGAAGAATCCAAATAAAATACGCTTTGTTTAATTTTCTACATTTTGCGAATCAAATATTACATACATAAAAATAACATAATATTCTTATTTCAACTGATGTGACTTTCTGTTCACAAAATTTATGGTTCAATGCATGCATGTACAAAACATATTCATATTTCCTGTGTATATTTCACGAGTTGCAATAAAAATATACGATGGAATTGATTGTTTTAATCAATATGTGTTTCATTTCGTTGTAGTTTCATTTGTGCGAGCATCAAAAAGCGCTACAGCGTCATAAATTTTCGTGTGATTGTCTGAAAATCCATGGAATAATACTCTCTTGGTTATATTGCCTTCACTGCAAAATATCCATCGCAAGCTTTGCATTCAGGATTTATGTATCGTGAAATATTCCCGTCAGATGTTGATGACATACTTTGCGATTCCATAATGTTGGTTGTGATAGCACATGCTATAGATGCTCAGAGGTAAAAGCGGTCAACTCCACGAAATACTTAGGCATTACTATTGACTCTTATTTAAGGTGGGACAAGCATATAGATTATGTATGTAAAAGAATTCGATACTTGGTGTACGTTTTCAAAAGATTGGTTGGTATTGTCAAAACAGATTTAGTCAAAATGACATACTACTGCTTAGTGCAATCGATTTTAACATATGGTATGATGGCTTGGGGTGGAGCATTAAATAATCATATTGCACCTTTGGAAGTTATCCAAAAAATGTTAGTAAAAAAAATCTACCAGAAACCAATTAGATTCTCAACTTCGCAGCTTTTTGAAGATAGCAAACTCTTAGATCTGAGGAAACTCTACATACTCCAATGTCTTAAATTTATCCATAAGAGGCCTCATTTATTCAATCTAAACACACAGAACAGAGTCAGCCAGCGATTAAATAATATGTACAAGGTCCCTAATTATAAAAGGAGAAGGACACAAAGACACGCTGTATTTGTTGCACCTAGAACATTTAATAAATTATCCAACTCTTTAAAGACAATCAAGAATCATAAAACTTTTATCAGACATATAAAATCTTGGCTACTCACAGACCAATGTAATGTGCAAGAGTATTTGTTGTGATTTTGATTTTTATTACTCGATTTTTTATTTTTGTTTATTTGTTAATTAATTCATTTATCTTTCAAATTAAATTGTGATTGTTGACTGCTTGTATTATCTGAGTTGATAAATGAATCATACTTTTTGGTTCTTGTCTCCTGACCCTGCTTTTATTATTTTTCTTTTATTTTTATATAAGTATTTTTTTTCTACTACAGATTTTACTTGTTGGTGTTACAACTCTATTAAAAATTTATTCTGAATTTATTAATGTTAATCTACTCCTTATTATAATTTGTATTTATTTGTTTCTTACTTGTTGGGTTTTCAATTTGGTGCACTTATGTCTTTCTTTTTCTCAATATTCTGCTCTTGTGTAAAAGTTCAATGATTTTTTATATTATTATTATTTTTTTTTTTTTAATCATTATTGGAAATTCTCAATTTTAACTAGAAAGTGTAGATTGACTGCGACATGCATATCCTTGTACTTGCCAAGTATTGTTACTATCGACTGCGGGTATAATATTTGGTAGCACCGCTGTCAGTCTGCTGATTCATGTAAACTTATTGATGTTTCGTATATAAATATGTGTATGTATATTTTTCATATATAATTTGTATACTTTATATTTTTTCACTTGTTTCCTGCCTAAGCAATTTGCTATATTTTATTTTTATAAATAACTAATGTTACTAACGAAATAATTTTGAATATTTTTAATTGGTATACCCACAGACAGGCTATGCCTTGTGGGATTTTTGTGTGTACGGTTGATTTATTCTTATAATTGATATTATGTTTATGTATATTGTATGTTAACCGTGTACCAAATCTTAAATAAATAAATAAATAAATAAAAATAAATGACAGAATATAATGATGAGTGAGGTTTTCGATACCTAGAAATATTTTATTTTTATTTTTATTTAAGAAGCACTCACAGAGAAATTGACATTAAAAAATACAAAATATAAAAATACAAAATAACATGTAAGGTCAACTCTCCAATTACGAGTGCCTGCAGCATGTAATATTAAAATACCTATGATAAGATGGTTGGAGGAGAAAAAGGGGACAAATTCAAGGACCACAATTGATTCCAGGATTGCTCCTGCGAATATATTATAATATCTTTACTCAATTGCTTAAATTTAGCATGTTTTAAATTAAAAATGTCCAAGTCAGTTAAAAGTCTATTGTAGTAAGTAAATAATGATAAAAAATGAACAATGTGAATGAAAAGTAAAAGCAATCCTAAAATAAAAAAGGGGCAGGGCAACAATGGAAGTAATTCAAGGTTGGGATACAAAGAAAGGAAAATAGTTCCAAACATTGAAAATAAAGAAGACAAAAAACAGTACAGAATGCAACCACAATGAGAATAGTTCAAGTAAATAGACGAACAATTGAGAACAAAGTTATTGTCAACGGACGAGTTCGAAAGATTCTTGTAACTGACCCATAGTTCCTCAGCTTGCATTTGCCACTTAGGTCTCCAAAAAATAAAATGTGATGTCCCAACAACGCCGATCACCCAACGACTTTTGGATGATGACAAGCAGTCCCTTCTAATGATTTTTTTTTTTTTTTTTTTAACATGTCTACGTAGGGGACGCCAGCTATTAGGATTTGGGTCCATTTTACTCTTCCGAAGAAGCGCACTACGTAGCGTTGGGAGGGGTTTGCAATCTAGAGAAGAGTTTATTAATTCGGATTTTAAAAAGACCCGGGTTGTACGAAGATGGAAACACAGAATTCGGAAGATCGTTCCACAGTCGGGCTGCTGTGTTAATAAAGGAGTTCGAGAAGCGACTTGTTCGTATATGTTGAAGGTCCACTGTGAATGGATGCTGCGATTGAGTGAAGCGAGTGACTCTGTTGCGAGTGGGTGGAGGAGGGACCAAAGATGCAAGTTCTTCTGAGCAATTCCCGTGGTAGTATCTATAGAATAAACTTAAAATACCGACTCTGCGTCTGTGTTCTAGTGATTGCAATCCATCAGTCAGTGATGGATCATCAATCAGACGTATAGCACGCCTTTGGACAGCGTCGAGGGTATTCAGTAGGTATTGGGGGGCGCCACTCCAGAGGTGACTGCCATATTCAATAATTGGGCGTATTTGCGCTTTGTAGAGTATACAGATCTGGGTCTTAGTAAAATATCTGCGCGCTCTATATAGTACGCTCAATTTTTTGGAGGCGAGTTTCACCTTAGCTTCGATGGAGCCCTTGTAGTGTAATTGGTTCGTTATAGATACTCCAAGCAGGTCGATAGAGCTGCTGTTAGGTAGGGTGCTTCCGTTGAAAGACACTTGCAATTCATTGGGGTTTCTCTTCGCAGAAATTAGACAGGCTTGGGTTTTTGAGACGTTAAATGAAACAAGATTACTTTCACCCCAGGTATTGATTGAGTGGAGGTAGCTATTTATTTTTTGATGAAGGTCTTTCCGGGCTTCTGATATTTCACTCTGTTTAGGAGGTTTGTCAAAAGAGAAATTGTCATGGACTGTGCTGTCATCAGCGTAACAGTGGATGGGGGCGCGTAAGAGCAAGTCATTGATATGTAGGAGGAATAGGGTTGGAGATAGAATGGACCCTTGAGGGACTCCCGCATTAATGGAATGGGGAGAAGAAGAGCAACCGTCCACTACAGTTATGACTTCGCGATCTTTTAAAAAATTCGCAATCCAAGTACACAGAGACTGGGGTAGTCCATAAGAAGGGAGTTTCATTAAGAGACCTCGGTGCCAAACCCGGTCGAAAGCTTTAGAGATGTCAAGGGCGACAGTTTGAGCTTCTCCAAAGCGTTCCATAACTCGACCCCAAACGGATGTCACATACGCGAGTAGATCGCCACAAGATCGATTTCCACGAAATCCATATTGGCGGTCGCTTAAAATTTTGTTTGCTTCGAGGTATGTGATCAACTTGGTGTTTAGTACCCTTTCCATTATTTTGGAGAGTACAGAAGTAATAGCGATGGGTCGGTAGTTAGATGGGTTGGAGCGATCACCTTTTTTGGGAATTGGGTGGATGACCGCTTTTTTCCAGTCACATGGGACAATACCAGTTTTAAACGAGAGTTTGAAGAGTTTAGTGAGAACTGGGGCTAGTTCGGCGGAGCATTTTTTTAACACAAGAACGGGAATTCCATCTGGTCCATTAGCTTTGTTAACATCCAACCCTCGGATGGCGAGTAAAACCTCAGAGAAGTTAATCCTTACTTCGTTCATTTTAAAACCACAATGTGGAACTGGTTGAGGAGTTTTTCCTCCGTCGTCAAGGGTTGAGTTATCTGCAAATAATTTACCGAGAAGATTAGCTTTGTCGGTGGCAGAGTTAGCAATGGATCCGTCATGGTTCGTTAAAGATGGAAATGAAGATGTGCAAAAGTTCTGACCTATGGAGGTTGACAATGACCAGAATCTTCGGCTACCGTTAGGGCATGAGGAGAGTTTTTGACTTATATGTTGGTCATGGAGTTTTTTAGCCTGATTAATGGTTTTTTTACAATCCTTTGTCATCTTGTTGTATGCTTTCTTGTTTGACGGGGATTGAAGTTTTTGAAATGTTTTGAAAGCCAGATTTTTACGCGTGACTGCTTCTCGGCATTTGGAATCAAACCAAGGTTTTGTGCCTGGTCCGCAGGTTTTGAGGGAGGAGGGAATATAGCCATCCATAGCAGAAGTGATGACATCCCCTACCTCACGCGCACAGATAGAAGGGTCTTTGGTTCTAAAACAGACTTCATTCCAAGGAAAGTCGCGAAAGTGTATTCGCAGTGCATTCCAATCTGCTGACTTGTATTGCCAAATTTTCCTTTTAGGTTTTTCGGGTGGAAGGTCCGGGATGAAGTGGATGGCCGTTTGCACAAGGCAATGGTCTGAAGAGCCCAGTGGGGCTGTGACTTTCAGTGTGTATCCCGTTGGCGAGGTAGTCATAAAAAGATCAAGCAGATTGGAACGATGCCCAGAGACATCAGGGATGCGAGTTGGCTCTTGAACAAGTTGCTCCAGGTTATGACACAAAGCAAAGGATTCCGTCATGCGGCCAGCCGAATCGGTAGTTCCCGATTTCAGCCAATCGGAGTGATGGACATTGAAATCGCCGAGAACCGCAAATTCTGCCGACGGGTAGCGAAACAGAAGACTGTCAATGGTTTCTCCTAAGTAATGATATTGCATCTTTCATCTAAGAGTTCCTCGTTGTAGATTAAACTATTCAGCCATGTCTCAGACAAGAAGGTGATGTCGAAGAGTTCCTCGTTGCAGATTAAATATGCATAGATACATCGTTTCTAGATAAGGAAATCAAAATAAGATTTTTTTTTCTATGAAGCACCGGCTTAGAAAATTGCTTACATTCTTATCTCTTATCGACGTATTCAGCATAGATTTTCATTATAATAATACTAGATGGAGTGGATGGAGTCATGGTATATTGCGCGATTGACGTTTTGGTTGAAAACATATTGCAGTTTTCCTTACATTTCAACACTTCCTAGATAACTGTTCCCTAAATATTAATGAAAAAAGTGTTTTTTTCGACAAATAAATCCGAAAACAATTCACATTAGTCGTTATTCTCTATTGAAAAACGATGTGGTCTGCCCACCGAAACGTCAAAAATCCCCCGGAAGAATGCCTCATCTCGATTCATACAAAATTTGCTAACTACGACATCTAGTATATTATAATGAAAATCTATGGATGACATGTGTTTCTTACTTTTCCATTTGTTGTTTCATAGAGAGTAATAAAATCAGGATTTTGATTATTTTTTGCGCACACATTTGATGAAATATTTACAAAAATATTGTAGATCTATGGTGTATGGTGGTTTTCTACGGAAAATTATTGACAAATTCGAATGACAGTCGGCAACAAGGTATTCTCTTTTGTCGGCAATCTGATTAATGCGGTGTAGTGGGCGAACTGCCACAAATGAATCCGTTTTATACGATTCGTTCGATTTGTAGATTCTTACCTTATAGGTATATACGCAATAAACGCTTTCAAACTCCAAAAAAACAAAACTAAAATCTATAAAGGTTTTGTTTTAAATGTAGTAATGATGATAATTCACGCTAATATGGCAGTTTAAATTTTGAAACACGTTCTGCTTGATGGGATGAGAAAATTGTATTTTTGGTGTACCTACCTATACTTAGCGGGGGTGAACAAATATTTACAAATTCTCAAATAACGAGTTGACAATTTTAATAAACTCGGATATTTTAAAAACTTTTCGGATAGGTAATTAATGGAAATTGTACGCAAAATATTTTGATTTTACGATGGTAGGTTTTGTGTTATTAAATTTCAAAATTTTGTTTTTTTTTTAAAATCACTTCTTTGATTTTAAAAATATTTTTTTTCAGATATAGATAATGATTTAAATAATTAATGATTTGAATCTGAATAGATAATGATTTGAATAGTTTTTCTCACATTATAATATTTGTTACGTACAATCCAATCATTATATTATAAACAACTATTTTCAAAATTTAAATGTGTTGCATGCAAGACTGATAAAACCTATATACCTGTCCCTTTCTTTCACATACATCACAATACATTTTCTTATCCTCCCCACTTTCGCATCATCATCCGGTCAGTGCGTATCATCTGTCGATCAACATTGTAAAACGAGTAGATTGTGGCCAACGTTAAACTCCTCACTTATTCAAATTTTGTATGGAAAATTTTCAGCATTTTCATGAAATGAGTTTGTTCAATTATTTTTTTATTGAATTATTTTATTATGAAAACTTGATAATTCTTCAATGCCATTTTATGGATGTGATGAGGCCTTTAATCAATTTGAAAATAAAAATTTCAAATATTAAGTTTCCTGAGCTTGGGGTCACTTTGAAATATTTGATATTGAAAAAAATTGAGAAGCACTATTCAGATATTCTTCAAAATCTAATAGGGTCTCTAAGCGCGTATTATATATACATATTTGCAAAATTTAAAAGAATCGAATGAGTACTTTAGTCTATAGTTGATAAAGTAAAATGAACACGCCGTACATAGCACATAGTACACAGCACTCAGCGCGCAGCACGCAGTACGCAGCACACAGCACGCAGCACGCAGCACATAGCGCACACACACACAGATACATTGTGATGAAACATTCAGAATACAATCTAAGCATGATACTAGTTGATAATCTGCAATAAAAAAATACCCTTAAAAATTGCGAAATCGTAACTCCCCAATTTATCCCCTTGGGTTAGTGAGGAGTAAAAACAATAGAATCAGTGAATCAATAACAAGTTATTCAAGTAAGTGCTATTATCATCATCATATAACTTATAGCCAGCTATTAAAGGAAAAACTCTGAAGATACCTAAAAATATTATTCAATAATTTTGAAGCAGTTGTTTCTGAAAACTCAAATTATATTAAATTTTTTTCTATTGTTTTCTATTCTATCATCTGTGATTTTCAAGATCTTACATATTATTTGTTGTTCGCTCTAATTTATTCTTTCAGTTTTTATTTTCGGAAATTTTGTCTTCTATGGTGAGATTATTATTTATTTGATTACATAATTGAACATAAGCCAAAATATTGTAAATATCACAAAGCAACATGACAGGGTACTGGAAGAAGCAGATACTGATAAATAACGAGTATGGGTCATTTTCGGAAATATTTTATCTAAATAAATTTTATCCATTCAATCATCTTCTGTTGTTTAAAAAATCGATAAATTTAAAATACGACTCATGAATTTTTCAGAATACCGTTAAAATATATTATTAATTATTGTTTTTTTAAACGGAATTCTGGTTTTGAAATCCCCACCTTTTTTCATTTTTTCTCAAGAGTAGTTTTGTACGAAATTAAAATGAATGAGCCTATATTCTTGTTCTTCTTTGCGTGTTAGTCCTACCATCATTTCGAGCTCATCTCGATCCAGGGCTAATATTATGGCAGACGCTGTTTCAGATTTTAGAGGTTGTTTATTACTTGGTTTTAAATTATATCAGAAGGTTTTATTTAAGCGTGTACAATAATTAGTTTATAAATCTTAGTAAATAACTACCGCTAAATATTTATTCATCTCAAAATGCAAAGGAATGCATTTTGGTCACTTGAATGAAAGAGATTACTTACTTTTTACTTCACAGTTTTATTGACATAAATTAACTTTACTTTGGAACAATATATTACTCAATTACAGTGAAATTAATTTCTGAATTTACAGCTGGTTAATAATGACTGACGCTTACCTTCAGACAGTAGAGGGAACAATGGCGAGCGAATGAAAAAATAAGCTTATATACTTGATTGGCAGTTCTCGAATGTTCGAATCTATGATTCTTGTAAATTCCATGGAATTCGACGGAAATTCCATAGAACACCACATTGGCCCCTCCCGAGTCCGTAGGACGTCACTCAATATTCCTCAGCAATACGTTACACTCGTGTGTGGTATTTATATGATTTTCTGTAATCATTTAAAAATAAGAAACTATGGAACACCACAAGATATACCGAACCACTGGCTGATATTCTTCAGTCATACATACATACATACATACCATCACGCCATATCCCATACGGGGTAAGCAGAGAGAACCGAGCGCCATACTCCTCTATTTTTGCACACATTCCTAGTTTCCTGACACTAACTGCCAACACAATATACAAACTGAAATGTACGCAACGAGCTATGGAACGGCAAATGTTAGGAGTGAGCCTCCGGGTTAAAATAAGAAATGAAGAAATAAGACGCCAAACAAAAGTCGTTGACATAGCAGACCGTGTTGCAAAGTTGAAATGGCAGTGGGCAGGGCATATTGCAAGACAGGGTACCGAAAGGTGGACACCCAGAATACTAAAATGGAGACCGTGGGAAAATAAAAGACCGGTAGGGCGACCACAAAAAAGATGGGTGGACGATATCATTCCGGTTGAGGGAAGGGGTTGGCTGGGGGAAGCACAGGACCGAGAGAGATGGAGTTCATTGGAGGAGGAGGATTCCATGGAACTCGACGGAAATTCCATAGAACATCACATAGGCCCCTCCCGAGTCCGTAGGACGTCACTCAGTATTCCTCAGCAATACGTTACACTCGTGTGTGGTATTTATATGATTTTCTGTAATCATTTAAAAATAAGAAACTATGGAACACCACAAGATATACCGAACCACTGGCTGACATTCTTCAGTCATACATACATACATACATACCATCACGCCATATCCCATACGGGGTAAGCAGAGAGAACCGAGCGCCATACTCCTCTATTTTTGCACACATTCCTAGTTTCCTTTACATCCATGCATCGTCTCATACATGCTCGTCGATTATTCAAGCTTCTTATATTTTCTTCTTTCAAAATATCATTCACATGGTCATGCCATCCCTTTCTGGGGCGGCCCCTGCTATTCACTCCATCTCTTACACCCATGTATATTTTTTTGGCCAGTCGTTCATCATTCATTTTTTCAATGTGTCCAAACCACCTCAAGGAATTCACTTTCATTCTACTTATATGCATTCCTCCTCCTTATGTCCTCATTTTTTATTCTATCATATATCGTTCTATTACATACTCTTCTTCAGTCATGATATCCTTTTACGTTCTGTACCCCATTTTTTCCCCCTGTTTTCTTTCTTGTTATTATTCCTATTTTGGAGTGATTTGATACATTTATTATTTTCAGTGACAATTGTTGTTTAGTATCTGGACATAGGCTGATATATGCATAAAATGTCGGCGGTATATGGTAGATCGATAATACCAATTACACATGAATAACCCGTTATGCTCGCACCATTATCCTATATCAGGCTATTTGTCGTGTTAGCTAAGCTATTATTACTGCTCTACTTTCCTATTACCTATAACTTCAAAGCATTTTATTTTAATTTTCGATTCAGTCTACCTATTTTTAGTCAAACGAGTTAGATATTTTTATTAGAATTTTGTAGTTACATATTTTTATTAGGTTTTGATAGTAATATAAAAATATAATTTTTGAGTGCCTGTTATGTATGAACCAAGTTGTAAAAAAACTTGTTTTTTTCAACCAAAATTAAGAACTGAAAAGATAAATTAAAATAATCACAAAAAATGAGATATCGATACAAACACAAATGCTGTATACCGTAGGTGGACCGCAGTGGAATAGTAGTTTGATATTTGAATTCTGTACCGGAAGTTGGGTTTTGATTCTGAACAGAAGAGTGACTTATTAAAAAATATTTTTTACGACATTATTGTTTCTCTGAGGTAGAAATACTGGTCGATTTACAATACAATATACACCATCATGCCTTGTCCGAAATAGTGTTGACAGATAACATTGTTAGGCATTAAAATTTCCCATGTGTTCTCAAGACCTATTTTTTGCTCGTGTGTTTAATCAATAGAAGAATTGCAAGGTATGATAAAAGAACTCCATAATGCTTCCTTGGAGGTAGGCCTAGAGATGAATATTTCGAAAACTAAAATCCTGAGCTCATCCAACATCAATTTGAAAATTAATAACAACACAGTTGAAGCCGTTGAAGATTACATATACCTGGGGCACAAAATAAAACAGGGAAAGGAAAATCAATTAGCAGAGATACCCAGACGAATTGGACTAGGTTGGGCGGCCTTCGGTAAACTCGGTCACATCCTGAAAAACTAAGACATTCCGATGAATTTGAAAAGAAAGGTCTTTGAAACATGTATCCTCCCAGTGCTAACATATGGATTGGAAACAATGACACTAACTGCCAACACAATATACAAACTGAAATGTACGCAACGAGCTATGGAACGGCAAATGTTAGGAGTGAGCCTCCGGGTTAAAATCAGAAATAAGACGCCAAACAAAAGTCGTTGACATAGCAGACCGTGTTGCAAAGTTGAAATGGCAGTGGGCAGGGCATATTGCAAGACAGGGTACCGAAAGGTGGACACCCAGAATACTAAAATGGAGACCGTGGGAAAATAAAAGACCGGTAGGGCGACCACAAAAAAGATGGGTGGACGATATCATTCCGGTTGCGGGAAGGGGTTGGCTGGGGGAAGCACAGGACCGAGAGAGATGTAGTTCATTGGAGGAGGCCTACATCCAGCAGTGGAGAGATGGCTGACGAAGAAGAAGAAGTGTTTAATAAAACTGATCTAAATGCATTATTTTTTGAGGTTTGATGATATCTAAAAATTTTATTTTCAGACAAACGAAATATTTGTGCTTCACCATGATTTGAAATAATTTTACCGAAACAACACAATGCAGCTTTTTTACCAAGTAAATATCCAAAAAAGTTTTTCGAACTATTGAACGAGTCTCATCGCGTGCGACCAAAATAAGTTGATATGTTTTTTGCGTGGAAATAAATAAAGTAACTTTTACAAACATCGTCATGCTGAAAGTAAACTAATATTACTGTTAGTATTGTTTATGTAAATAAGAAGAAATACACAATTATTTTATAATACTCTTGTGTATACGCAAAACCCAACGTTTTTTATGAGCTTAACAAATAAGTAAATTTTAAATGAGCTAACTACTTCCATGTTTTTTTAAGGTGCATGTGGAGTTTATTTTTAACATTTATAGTATTTTTGTTGATATAAACGTGTTTGTCACAGTTTTATGTAAAATGACTTAGGAATAATATAAAATTTGTAGCCACGATAAAACTATTTTGTGTTTGTATAAATTCACAATATTAAATATTTTTGAAATATCTAATATTCGCAATTGTATTTAAAATATTATAATTTTATATAAGTGTGTTATTAATCAAATTCTCCGGAGGTAAAAATTGTGAAAAAATAACTCTGAATAAACAAACGCTTTCTAATTTAATGTGAAATGTAAAATTAAATCATGCAGAAAATATTTTTAATCGCTATACAGTTGAAAGCACTTATATTTTATGTTGCATTTTATTGTTGCGTAAACAGATTTTAGAACAGTAAGTTATTAATTAAATTTTTATAATTTTTTTCTTAAAAATTGTATCTTTTTAAAAAGCTTTACTTTTCTTAAAGTACAAGGTTTTCTTATGATGACTTAATTTTTATTTTACGTTGTTCTTATAGAAGTAATGTATTTTGTGGTTATAATACATTTTGTCCCTTTCATAATATTATTTTACATTCACTCAAATTTAGTTCAAAGTCATTGGTGATTTAGAATCAATAATTCAATTTAATATATACAAATAATGATATTTAAGCGATCGAAAGTCGGCAAAACCTGTTAATTTTGAATATTTCATAAATATATCTAATTTAATTTATATTTTACAAATATGGCAAGAAAATGTGCGTGTTAACACAGTGATTTTATATAAGTTAATAATGAAGGAGGTGTGATTTTGTATATTTCACTCTTTATTTATTTACTAGCTTTTATGTCCCGCCGTTGGCCAAGAATGTAAAATTGTGAAGGAAAAAGCAATCGTTTTTATAATATTGTCACCCAATTATTTTGCAAAAGACTATGAAAAGTGGTTTGAAATATGATTGAATTTGATTGTAAAATGTTCAAGTGATGGCCACAACCCATTATTTTTTATATATTGCTATAAAGTGTGAATGAAGTATAATATACAATTTCTTCACTATTCGAAATGGTTTTAAATATGACTGTTTATCAACATTGTAAAGAGATTGGTTTGGCCACAACCCCCATTTTTAAATATTATCATCGAAAACAAATTGTAATATGTACTTACCTATTGAATATTTAGTAATTTTGGATGTTGGGATGTGGTTAAAATTTGATTAAACAAATGTACTGAAAAGATCCAGTGTTGGTCACATCCCATTCGTTTTATATTTTTTCATCAAGTGTGCATTATATTTTTGCACAATTAGACTGATGAACTTAAAATTGACACAAAAGTCTACATTAACGAAGAAGAAGAAGACTTAAACTATGGTAAATAATTTGAATATAAACGTTGTGAAGAATTCAGTAATGGCCACAGCTCCCTTTCTTTAAATATTGTCAACGAAATCAAATATATTATGTAGGTGTTAAAAATTATTTAAAATAGGATGATATAAATGGTTTAAATTTGATTAAACAAAAGTATTGAAAAGATTCTAGTGCAGGTTACATCTTCACATCCCACATCCCATTCGTTTTTACATATGTATTTTCATCAAGTGTGCATATCGTTAATAATATTTCTGCACAATAGACTATTAGACTTAAAACTAACCCAAAAGTCTAAATAAAAAAGAGAAGAATAAGTATAAGACTATAAGACATAGTTTGTTTAAAAAATCCCAATGGTCTACATAAAATAAGAAAAAATACATAAAATAGAAGAATTAGACTATTGGAAATAGATTGTATAAAAACTGAGCAAAAGGTCTTCATAAAAGAAGAAGAAGATTAATCTATAGGAAATAGTTTGTATTAAAACTGTCCTTAAAGGTCTACATAAAATTAAGAAGAAAAATAATTAGACTCCAGGAGCCGTCGCTTCAGACCCTTCAGTACCTCCCGTCCCATCAGGCCCTTCAGTACATCCCGTCCCTTCAATCCCTCATCACGTCCCTTCCAATCAGGCCCTTCAGTACCTCCCGTCCCTTCAGGCCCTTTAATACCTCCCGTCCCTTCAGGCCCTTTAGTGCCTCCCTTCCCTTCAATTACATCCCGTCCCTTCATTCGGGTAAGAAAAGTTTAAATCCAGAAACCATCCTGGAAGAACCGCGAAGAGATGTAAGCACCGTCTTCTTTTCCCAGGATACTCCACCTTTATAGGTAAAATGACCAAATACACGATGAAGAAGAAGAAGAAAAAAGTTTAAATCCAGAAACCGTCCTGGAAGACCTGCGAAGAGATGGAGGGACAGTCGGACCTTCTTTTCCCAGGATATTCCGCTTTCATTGGTAAAATGACCAAATACACGAAGAAGAAGAAGAATAAGAAAAAAGTTTAAATCCAGAAACCACCTCGGGCACACGCTCGACAATTCGCCAAAGTTTCATTGTAATCGGACATACGGTTTAGGAGCACATCGCTTGCATACATTCATACATTCATAAATAAATAAATAAAATAATTTTCCGATAGGAAATCAGTATATTGTTGATTTGTAAGTAAATAATAATAGGTAGGTACCTACCTACAACAATGTTCTAAATAAATTCGATTCATAACAAATTTTATTTGAATATCAGAATCTTTCCGTTACCATAGTAACCATTCCAATACGTAAAAAATATCAAATGGTTTGAGACATTTTTTGAATATGTAGGTACCTACATACATTGGTTTGTTCGATGCCATAAAAATGAAAATTGTCAGAAAAATCAAATATTATTTACAAATTATGCAATTTTATTATGCCTATATCTTTACTAATAATAAACACATTTTTACAATATATGTCTTAAAACTTGCTGTAATGTCTTGTGTTTCATTTTATTATTTCATAATTACATTTAATTCAAAGGTTTATTATTTTCAAGAACATATTCATTCGGTAGGAAAATGAAATATTGTATGAAAAGATATTAAAATGGCGGCGTTCATGTACAAAACGCTTACATTAAAAATAAGTTAAACATTATAATTATACAAAATATTCACCATGTTTTTCACTCAAACGCTAAGTTATACTTGAAAATATATTTTTTTCGTGTAAATACGTACTTCTAACTTTTAAACTAACAGATATTTGCGTGCAAAATGTACACTTTTTTGACAGATACGACTTGGAAAATTTTGTATGAAAAAAATAATTATTGAAATATTTTTAAAATTCAGCATTTTTATCGCATTATTTTTAGCGTGACACTGCATCAGGTATACAGGTACACGTTCGCACATAAATTAGATTTTTGGATGCTCTTGGTTTTTCAGAAGGCGTGAGACAAACACACACACACACACATACACACACACAAACACTAATATTTTGATTGCTTTATTACTTTAGATGACGATTGTATTGAAGAAGAAAGCAGGTGTGGTCTCTGCTTCTCTAAATATTTAATAAGAGCTTTCTAGGCGAAGGAAAGCTCACCCATAGTTTGATTACATATACCTTTGTATATTACTGCTGGCAACGTTATCGGATAATGTCACGCAATATTTTACTAACTAAACTATTTTTATAGGATTCATAAAATGATATCACCCAACTATGCTGAAATAATCAAACCATTAATTAACCTGATTCGGATACTATTTTGCGTTTTAATTAATCAAATATGTTTGTGTTAGTTATACCAAATTTTAGACTCAACGAAATTAAATTATGTATTGTTTCTGATTGGGTACCATTTCAGGTGTCAGATCATTATAATATATATAAGGGTACTTAGTATTATTTTTATCTTGCTTGACAAATGAAACTCTTTGTTGTTGCACTGAATATTTAATTATTTATAATTATTTACAGGAAACGACATTTAAAGTTTCTTATTCAATTGTCAAATTAAAATACAATATTTTTATCAAAATTCATTTCACATGTTTTCATAGGTGTTCGAATTTAGAACACCTACAATAAATCCTTTTTAAGAAAGTACTTATTAGGTATTTTCTTTACATCTCCTCCCCTGGAAAAGAAAATTTGAAACAAAATTTTCACTGAATTCATTCGTCTTCCTCGGTTTTTAATATTTCTTCTTTATCTAATGTAGGAACTGGAATAAGTTTTGTAATGTGAAATAGATTGGATTCCGTTTTTTTGTGACCTGTTTCTATTTTATATATTGAGTTTGAAATTAGCTTATTACCATTTTCCACATATACCATACCCAACCTTAAATTCATATTGTATGCGATTTTTGTCGTATAATGTTTTGTTGTAGTTATGTGATCTTATTGTATTTTCAAGTGCTGTTTTCTATCTATGATCCAGTCACTATTTGATTTTAGTTGTTTTAATTCATTCGGTAAAATTGTAACATCTGTACCATACAAAAGATAAGTTGTATTTTTATCAAAATTTATTTCACATGTTTTCATAGGTGTTCGAATTTAGAACACCTACAATAAATCCTTTTTAAGAAAGTACTTATTGGGTATTTTCTTTACATATATATTTCCAATTACTCGGTAAATGGTAAAAATATTTTTATTTTTATGAATGAATATGTCCTTTTAACAAGTACATATATATCCCCCTACACCGCCTTAAATAAGCATAAATGCTTGTAATATAAGATATTTCATATAAATTTGTTACATGTAACACATCAGACCTGTCGATGGAGAAAGTATGTAGGTATAGTTGAAGAGTCGGGTCATTATAAAATATATTTCTAATTATCTATTATAGTAAAAAGATATTGTGATATTTCATATAATTAGTTTCTTTATACTTTGAAAATCATAACCCTTTGACCTTTCCGATTTTTTCTCGTTCATTTTGTACCTAATGAGACTTAAAAATAGATTTATTCAATAAAGTTAGGTATTTTGTTTTTTCTTAAACAGTTTTAAAACGCCTGAAATTTTGCAATAGGTACAACACGTGAGACACGCATTTTCTTTTTATAGCTACCACCAACTTCTTACTCACAATATAATAAGGTAATAATCCATAATCTAAATCTAGGTCAATACTTCATACTTTTAATGGATAATTTATAAAACATTTCAATAAACTGACTGCGATGTTTATTGTTTATAAACTATTATGTTATAATATTTTTCTGTCCTTGTAACTATAATAATAAATTTTATATTTATTTCGTATATTATGTATATTCTTTCTTTAATGTAATTTAACTTTTTAATTACAAACATACAGTCGATGTTTATGATTTATATAGTTTCATAAAGTTTTAGAAATGAATTCTTATTTTCTTTTATTTTATAGAATACAAAAGCAATACAATAAAGATATATACAAATATACAGAGATACTTTTTATGTTGCCAATTATAGTATTCTAAAATATATTAAGTACATTCACATTTATTAACAATTATGGAGACATGATGGTAAAGGAGAGAGGTAGAGAGGGGGGTGGGGGGGAAGCATCGACCACTAGAAACTCATAATTATGATTTGCCTCACGTGTCTCAATGTATGAATAATAATAAATAAAATTAAGTTAAAGGGGCACAATTAAAAATTCAAGAGTTAAAGATGTGCACAATAAAACAGAGCACAGATTAAACATCCGATCAATTCACAATTATTTTTTTGAATACATAAAAACTTGAAGCAAACATATCCAATTCCGGATCGCTCAAACAATTTCTATTGTACCCAGTACAAGCTCTATTAATATAAGAATTTAGCATATAGTTAGTTTTAGAAGATTCTGTATAAAAGAGAAACTGGTTTATATTTCTTCTAAGTGGACAGTGAAAACGGAGTGAGTGTTATAAATAATATATTTAAGATTTTTTAATGAACTTTAGGTACCTCATCTACAAAATTCGTATTTTTTTAATATTTGTCGTCTTTTGTGGCTCAGTTGGTTAAATATCTGACTTAGGGTTCTATTTCCGTTGGAGGCAAGGCTTTTTATTGTGTTTTGAGTCTGGATCTGTGAGATGATAAATCACAATAAATATCATAAGCCTCTATAAAGTGGCAACTTGTTATTGGGTAAGTGTTGAATTAATATTTGATATATTACCTGTCAGTTACACAAGAATTTCAAAATAAAATAATTGACTTTTTTTTTACTAATCTATGCAACAATTTAAATATATTTTTTATATTAAGGAAAGTGTTTTTTATTGCATCATTTTCTATAATCACTATTTTTATTTGATTAAGTATAAATAGTTTTTTTTTGCGTTTACAAACAAATAAATTGTTAGATTGTTTTTGTATGACCAAACAATTTTCACGTCATAATAAATTGGTCACGTATTTATTTGAAAATTATGTTGCACGAATTGCCATGGATAACTTAATAAAATGTTTGATATTTTACATAGCCAGCTAGTAAGCCGACCGCCGTGGCATGGTTGGCATGCCGTTTGGTTTCTGTGCGGGCGTCCTGGGTTTAATCCCCAGTAGAGGAAAAATTGATTAAAATTCATTTTCCACGCAAATATTGCTACTCTGTTTTGGAAACATAGGGAGAAATTGCCGTATGGGAATAAACCCGTCACTTTCGCATGGTGTGAGAAAGTGTTTATTATTTTACTAATTTATACACTGATAGTGCAACCAACTTTTGAATAAATGATTAACTAAATTATCTTAACAGGTTGGACTGCGAAAGTTTTATTTTTATTTTGCTATGTTATGACGTCTTAACGCTAGATTGTTTTTAATAAGATGATGTAAACGAATTGTAGCCTGCGATAGCAATGAAATAAAGACGTTTGAGATTAAAATGTTCCACTGAAGAAATCCGATGCTATCTTTCAAGCTCTTTGATAAAATTACATTTTTATATGAAGTTGGCTGAATTGTTACTACTCAAACTGTTATGAAATATAACTAATATTTCAATTGAAATTATATAGTTCTTCATTTCAATTCACAAGTCGCTATAAAATTTAAATTCATCATTCTGCATCCATATTTTTCCCACATCCACTGCAATATTTTTTTTAAATAATGAATATGTTTTAGTAACAAGTACATATACTTACAGCCTCATCCATTCTCTAAATTAAGTATATGTTTGTACTAATACGTGAATGAAATCTATCGTTGCAGAATTCAAACTCGCGACCACTGGAATGCTAGCCCAGCGCCCTTACCGCTCGACCACCTCCCATATGTTTTTTTATTAGTGTGCAAATGTTGTTTTTTTTTGTCATATGGTATTTTTTTCATTCCAACCAAAATAAGATAGAGGGAATCGAGTTCCATGTGCCACACGTGGCTAACTAATTCCTATATATTAAAGCTTGATGAGCAGAACATAGCTCACATGCAGAGATTCCTATTGGGAAGGGCTGTGACGTTTTTACCCTTAGTTAATTATACGTAGTTACACACAGATACATTAGTGACATTTACCGATAAATATAACGTAAAGCAGTTAATATTATTGAATTATATAAAAAAAATCATGCAATCGTCATTTTTCGTATTTTCCAACTGTCGATCGTTCAAGAAAATTTATTTCTCTTAATAAATCTTCAGTTCTTTGTCCCTCAGTTCTTTTGTGATTGTATGCAGTTGTAGAGTTTTTGCACGGTTTTTCCAACTTTGAAATAAAAAAAAACACCAAGTTAGAGGCTTTGCAGCATACATATATGTTCCATACATGGATTTACTCAGAATTCGGAGTAGAATATTTAGTGTATCTGTGTGTTCCATTCCTCCTTATAAATTTTGATCTGCTGAATGCACAGAGCATAAAATTTCAGAATTTATAAATAGTTATAGGCTTACAAAACTTTTATACTCACTTAAATTACGATTTTTTTTCAGTCAGGCGTTATCAACTTTTGATATTTGCTTTAATTTTTTGTATACCTTTATCTCAAAAACCACATAATCTAGAACGCTGAAAATTGGTATGAATATGGACGAATACAAATCTCAAATTATTATTTTTAAATAGGTCCAGAATCTCAAAAACATTTTTATTAAGAATAAAAATATTTATGATAAATTTGTGATAAACCATTTCCAAAATTTTTGAAAATATCTATATAATTGAATTTTCTAAAAAAAATACATTATACTTGTACATCTCGAACTTTTTTATACAATTTTTTTTATAAAATTGAATTTAGTGACGACATCGTTTCATATAATTTATATGACTCAGAAGCTGTTATATTTTGGGTAAGAAGAAAGGACTGACATCTTTATACTATCTTATCTTGACATACATACCTTCATATTTTCTATAGAAAAGAAAATATCTTAAAATATTAATTAATTTGTATTTATGGATTTATAGTTTGGTACGTATTCTTCAACTATACATATTATCGCTATTGACATATTGACATATTGACATATACATATTATCGCTATTGACAGTTGGATCTCATTTGTTACATGCAACTAGTATTCGTGATCATGCTATAGCATTAAAATACGAATTCTCTCTGTGTCTCTCGAGAGAATCTCTCCCATTGGGAACGTTATAGGACTTCAGTCATCTTCGTCCCCGAGATGCCTGCTCTTCGTAAAACACCACTTGTTACTGTTCCCTTGAGAAATATACTAGAATTTCTTGTATTATATTGTATTATTAATCTAATTTAGTAAATACTTTCTATAATAATTTGACAAATTCAAACGTAAGTTTTTTTTAATATATCATAATTTATCGTTATTTGTTTACTATACTTAAAAATGTACTTTTATAAATTAATATAAACACACTATGTTTTTTTTACCAAAATAAGAAATTGTTGCACTTATTTCTCCCTATTTATTCGCTTTATTTTTCGTTTTTTTTCTGTGTCAACGTCAAAAATTTTAATATTACTATTATAATACTATTTCTAATGATGTCATCGAATATAGTAGACGTGCCTAGAATTGAAGAAATTTATATTAATAAATTGTATATGATGTAGATACCTACATTCCAACATGCCGAGCTTGGATAATGGAATGTCTCATTTAAGGAAAACTTTTAAGCCCTCGGAAGTATTAGTAGTTAATAAATGCGTGTCTTTGGCAGATTACGCTTTCAAAACAGACAGGCAAATTGCCAACGATTTTTTTCTGACTCTCAGTGCTTTTTTTCTCAGCCGAAAACCGAGTAGGTAGATAGTTACAAATAATTTAAATACTGTCCAAACATATTTTTTTCTGAATAAAATAACTTATTATTATACTTTAATACGATATATCGTAGTAAAATATAACATATTTTTCCAAATTTATAATTTCTCTTTTATAGAGTTTGTGATGGCAATTCAAATTCAACAAATTTTTATAAAAAATACTCCATGATTTATTTATTCGTAGTCTTGTTGAAAAAATATATTGCACACCGGGAGCTTTGTTGAAAATATAATGGAATATTTTTTTTTATTGAAAACAATATTAGAACATAACTAAATTTCACTGACATTTTAGTCTGTTAAAGATAGAAACTTTTTTTAATCATATAAAGATAGAAACGTATTTAAATTATGAATATTAATTTTATTTTTGACAAATTTTATATTTCAATAGAGACAAAGTTAAAATAGGCGAACTCGGAAATTACATATCCCAACTTTGTCTTTTCTACTTTTTTTATTTTACACTGTATTCCACCCAACCATTAGGATGATATCTGATAGTTTTAAAGTGTTTTTAAATTATTTCAAAGCTGGGGTTAACTTTTTCTCTATTGAGGTTTAAATATTGTTAGTCCCTAAGTTTGTTAGTTTGTTTGTTTGTTAGCTCTAGCCCCCGCCACGCGCCGGAGAAACAATCCAATTATTGCGTATATGTATAATCATAATATTTTAAAAAAAAAAAAAATATTATTCGATTACTTTTATTAAATGTTTTGCCAAAATCAATTATGATATCCCTTGTGAGGTCTTTACTGTTTGATTATATAATTGAATTTTAATTTCATAAAAAGAAGATAGGCTTTCAATTCGATATATTATTTTTTATATCCCACCTCACAGTAGATTTTCAGAATAGTTTTTGTTTCATAAAATTTAAACCAATTACGTTTTCGGGTGGAATTTAATTGTGAAATTTCATTTCAGCATTTGAGGCACCATGCCAAACAATAATCTTTTAGCTTCGCTCCAATACTAAAACACTTTTTTAAACTACCAAACAAATAATTCTATTGAATTGAATTGATAATGATTTTCATTGATCTGGGGGGCAAGTCTGGTGCAACCGGCGAAATCAAAACCCTCACGATTACCCATATCATGGATATTTATAATTATTATATGGAGTTCTATAATATCTTTACATGCCATAGAACTCCATATGATAATTATATCCATGATATGGGTAATCACTAGGTTTTTGATTTCGCCGGTCGGACCAGACTTGCCCCCCAGTTTATTATTTTTCTATGCATATAATAAACTTATGTTTGCATGCGATCGCCTCTATTTTGATGAAATTTTTACTTCAATTCAATTTCTACCTTATAGAGACATAGCGAACGATTGTGAATGAAAGAAAAATATTCTAAAACGAGCGAGTTGTGGGTTACATTAAATTATTACATAAGTTAGTCTTCACATTATTTCTTTTCCAAAAGTTGCCAATCCCTGAATGCATGGATGTATTAATTTTGAATTTTTTACGTCTAAATAAGAGTTACTATTATTATTGGATTTGGTTGCGCAGGGGAGTGGAGTATCAGTCGGCTCAGTCGTCGGAGTAATGAAGCTCATTTCTATTGTTTATCTACATTTTACAAACAAAAATTTAAACATTCATTTTTGACAGATCTATCTAATTATAAATAAGTATTTTACCGACATCTAAGGAAAACTGCTTTAAGATTTTTGTTCATCTGATGATGCTAGTTGTGATTAGCGAAAACGCTCAGGCTAATAAATTTTACACTAGAGGATTGTAACTGTGTATTTTTATTCTGTGTTTAAATTCTTCAAACAAAAAAAATAATTCTGAAAACTCTTAATAATCTTGATAAATAATAAAGAAGGAGTTTACCTAGGTCTAAGGAAAACTATATATTATATGAAAACGTTTTTATAATTCGAAGTGAATAGAGGGCATACAATTTATTGGTAAGGCACATATCATACGCCATTATACAAAAAAATCATTGGGTATCAATCTTATAGTATGCTTTCTCTATTCATGATATCCATTGAAATGATTTAAAATTGCCTCGTCTGCTTCATGTCAGTTCTGTTAATACCCGGACCAAATTTCGGAACATACCCTGTGAGATTGTTGCCACCCGATAGTGTCCTCTTATAGATCGGAGCTCCTCGTTGCTGTCCGTGGGCCTCTTCAAGGTCCCATTGGTCATGCGGATTTTGTGATCTCGAAGAACAATTTTCAAGCTTTCAAGAAGTTCTGTCATAGTTATATTAGTGCTTTTGGATGGAAAGATTCCCACTAAGTTTATATTTTACATATATTTGGTCACACATTTGATGCTTTACATTTAAATAGAACTACAGTTAATAACAGTCCACGAGTGTGAATCTTATATTCACATTCGTCGACTGTTCTTTTTGCACTATGGTATAGAGTATGGTACAGTTAATATGGTATGGTATAATATAGAGGGCTACATGAGCAACTTTTCGTGCTTTGCTTTTTTTTGTCGCTCACTTAGTGTTCTGTGAAGGAAGCGTTTACAGTCCCCATATGCAGAGCAGGTAGTGGTGGCAGTAGCGATATCCATTGAGAAATTGAGTATAAATAATTCTTTATCATGTTCTTGATCGATAATGCGGTTCCAATTTTATTTACGTACCTACTTGACACTAAAAATGATACCATATCTACCAATTCCTTAATATTTTATTATTATTGTCCATGGTCGGCTGCAGTGAGCAAAGTAGACACTTGTGATATATTTTCTGGCACTTTATCAGAAGTATCTGAAGAGTAGCATCTCTCCCTGGAGTCCAGCCAACATCTGCACACTTTCCCTTGCACAACTAACTTAGGTGAATAATATCATTCCCTTGCCAACTGTTCACTTTTTTACTGTAGGTGAAGTGTTTTACCCGTAGAGATCAAACACTGCGCAAGTGTACAGTTAATATAGCAAAGTTATCAGAATTTCCATTGTATTATGGTAAGCGGTAGAAGCTTTCCTGATATATTATAGAAGTATATAATTTTATATTATACCTACATAATTGATAAACTTGTTTTTGTTAGACTTTCTCTGTTATATTTCTTTCAATGGTGAATGAAATTTCAGTACACCTGTGTCATGGCAGATACTATGTATAATGTGCATTATTTGTAGTTTTTTTTGTTTAAACTAGTTATTGAATATTGTAAACCACGAGCAATCATGAAATTTACTAGCCTAAGCGCTTTCACTACCCTCCCCTTCATATCTACACACGTACACACCCCCATTTATTATTATTAAGTTTTTTTGTCAAATTTTGTATTTGATATGTACTGTGCCTCTGAGGATGCTGTCGTGACAAGCGAAAGCGCTTTGGCATAACTTTAATACTCGTGGATTGAAATTGTGTATTTTTTTTAAATAAAATTCAAATTTAATTTACAATTATGTTAATGAATATTCCACTGTGTTAATGAAAAAACTTCGAAATTATTATTTCATTTTGCTTCGCTAAAACGATAATACTGCAAAGGTCATTGACGTGTGTTTTACAAAAAAGTTTATTTTTTTGCGTAATTTCCGGTTTTATATTTGAACCCATCAAAATTATTCTGAAAATTCCATGGTGTTCATTTTACAAACCCTTTTTATTGGAAGCCACAAACTTTTCATTGTGTTCACGACCCCCTAAGGAACAATGAAATCAATACGAAGTTTTTTGATAATTTGATAAAAAAATAAACGATTACGATTTCTGACATTTTAGCCAAAGTGTATTTTTCTGCAAAATGGCAAATTTTGGTAGAAGTTGACAGCCTTGACATTTCGGTTTTTCTCGATAGTAATAATAATAATAATCCCGTGCGATCGATTGTCGTGAGGGGATCTAATGAAATATTAAATTGGATTGACCGAGTCCATCACATGGGAAAGTTTAAAAGTTTCCCAAGGGTAATAAACAGTCCCATCAAGAGTAGACGATACGTTTAATCGAACCAATAGTACATTATGCATATATACCTTGCTATCTTGTCTAATCCATTTCGTTTGCTCTTCAATACTTCGAGTCAATTAAATTGATTGTTTTTTTACGTACTGTCAGTACATGCCATCACATGTCAAGAAACAGGTCCCCTGTGAGAAAAATAATAGATACAAAAGGGGAAGGCTATCGTGGTTTCACTGGATTCATGAATCCAGGCCCACGAGCACAGGCAACCAGAGTACCAGCCAGAACAGGCGGGCCACATGGGCTTGCGACCATGTATGCGGGATTAAGGGGGCCCTTTATGACTCAAGTCAAGCTCACCACTCACCGACCAATCTCCGACTGATACTCCACTCCCCTGCGCAACCAAATCCAATAATAATAGTAACTCTTATTTAGACGTAAAAAATTCAAAATTAATACATCTAGTTTAATAATATGGATGGTTTTAATTGTTTCTTCCGATTTTGAGTCAGTTAGTCTTGCTACCAATAGTCTTGATGTCTGTTATCAAACAGTCACGTTACAGATTGCATACATCTATGTAAAGCTCATTGTTATACTTCGTCATAATTTAATTTTACTGTTTCACCTGATGAAAATTTTTGAACTGGTCTAAAAGGCCTTTGCAACTAGTTTTAAGTTACAAATTGTAAATACCCTTCAGTCAAGCCTTAAAAAGTAAAACAATGTGGTTGTTTTTATTAGAAAAAGTATGTAATTTATTAATGTATGTATGTGAAGGTATAATATATTAGATCCGTCCGAAATGAATCCAAAATAATCATAATAATTTAAAAAGACACAAGGAACAGAGATATACATTAGGTATTCAATGCAATTGTAGGGAGGTGAGGGTCATGGAGTTCAATTAGGAATTAGGTGTTAGAATTAGATGTATATAAAAAGTAGGTATTTCAACTGTCGATTTGTTCAAGAGAATTTATTCTCTTAACATATCGACAAAGTATTAAGCCAAGACCCGCGTAGAAGGAATACTAGGAACATTTTATATGGCGTAGTGGACTTTTTGCATGCTAAAACACCAACTTAGAGGCTTCGCAGCATATATGTTCCCACACATGGATTTACTCAGGATTCGGAGTAGAACATTTTATGTGAGTTTTGTGTGTGTGTCTGTGTCTGTGTGTGTGTCTGTGTGTCTGTCCCCCCCCCCTTATAACTTTTGATCCGCTGGATTCACAAACCCTAAAATTTCAGAATATATATATAGGCAATTTTAGGTGCACAAAACTTTTTTACTTTTGTTATCAACTTTTGAATTTTTACTTTATTTTTCCATATATCTCAGAAACCATAAAAGATAGAACGCTGAAAATGGGTACAGACATAGACAAATACAAAATCTCAAATTAGTTTTTTCAAAAAAATTCCAGGGATAGGTACTTAAACATTTTTTATTAAGAAAATTTTTTTTTTATGATAAATTTATTAGTTTAACCGCCTATATTTCCAATTTTTTTTAAAAATATCGAAAAAAGCCGAAACATCCCAACAAGATTATTTAATTTTCTATAAAAAATATTAATATTGTACAAGTACATCTCAATTTTTTTTTAACAATTTTTATAAAAATTGAATTTAGTGACAACATCGCTTCATACAATTGTATGGCAGTCGCCTATACATAATATCTAAGAAGACTTAATAATTTGATACTACATAATCTCCAAACATACGTACATACCATCATGCTGTTTTCATATTCTGGGTAGGATCAAAGGACTGACCTCCATACTATCCAATCTTGACATACATACCTAGGTACATGTGTTGTATAGAAAACCAAATATCTTAAAATATTAAATAATTTGGATTTATGGGTTTATAGTTTGGTACTTATTCTTCAACTATACATACTATCGCTATCGACAGTTGTATCTCATGTGTTACATGCAACTAATTATATATGTTTCTTAAATAAATGAAGAGAGTTTTACCACGATTAGAATATGTAATTTAATACATATAATTTATAAATAAATATATAATTTGAATAAGTCTTGTTACTGTACGTGAAATGAACCAAAAAGTTTTATAATCTGTATATTTCATTTGTCGGAATTGGTAAATGTTGCCAATTCCGACAGTTGATAAATTTGTTCCTGCTTAGGCGTAACGCCAAGTATTTACAACAAACAAATCAATTTCCTCTATCGCTACTGCATCGGTTAATTAGTTTGAAAACTTGAATTCTTTATCAACTCTGAGTAAAACTTCCAAGAAAATAAGTTTTTGATTCATTGTTTGATTTCATTGTACACAACTGCAGTTTATTCTTATTCAATTTTTCCATAAACATATTCATTCTTTAAAAAAACTTTGTTTTTACATGAAAAAAAAAGCTTTACTTGCTCTTGTTTTACTAGCTTCAAGTGCGATGTCTGCTAAGTCAAAGAGTTTGTTGGACTTTTCTTGTGTTCTTTTTTAATCTTCTTTAATAATATTGTCTGTTTCTAATCCTCATTAGCAGAATGGATGGAGTTCTTTTTTTCCGATGGCTCTACAGATCATATCGAGCAATGGCCCCTATCGATCCTCACATTCAATTCTTCCTTTTTCCTGGTGAAGTCCTCCAAACTACCACTCCTAGTAATTGGGCCTCATAATTTGTGACTTAATCCTCCCATCGCACGCTGGGTCTACTGACTTATCTTATTCGTTCCGCATATCCCATAAGGATCCTCTTGAGTACCCGTGATGCGGGTATGCTCTGCACACGTCCAGTGTCCAGACAATCTTAGCCTCCTTAATCTAGCATGTACAGAGAGCCTAGAAGCCTTATAAATTTTATACATTTCATCATTATCTTTAATATAGGGCGATAGAAAAACATTTCGTCTTTCCAACAGTTGAATGAGTTTTCAAATTTCACATTTTGGCGAAATAATGCTGTATAAATAATCTATGCTTTGAGTGATGTCAAGAGAAGAATGATTTAAAGAGGTATTGGGAGCCATAATGTTTTCCGTTCGTAGGTAGAAGTGTAACCTTTTTCATAAAAAAATACTGTATAAAAATTGTTTATGGGTAAAATCGAGGGAGGGTGTAAAAGGGTGAGGGTAGGACTAGGTTGTTACGTCACGGTCTAGATGGCGCCTTTTTACAAAATGGCTCCCCGACTTCTCCAGCGAATCACCTTCGGGCTTTTTTCGTCTTCCACATAATACATTTTCCCGAAATTGAATTAAAAATTCCAATAAAACGACTTCGTCAAATAAACTGTGTTTGGAAGGCAACCTTTGGGAAGGAATTCACATTGAGGCGAGCATTTTGTGACAAGTGAGGTATTCGGATTTCTATTTGCGATTTTAGTAAGTAAGTGTACTTGTGTAGTTGCAAACTTTCGACGTTGAAGACAAGTCGACGTTGAATATTCTTGTTTGTAAATTATTAAAGAACCTCAACCTTCACGTCGCCGCGTGCCGAAGACAGAATAGCAAATCATATGTATTTTTAATCATGACATAATAGCATACTTAGTCCAAATTATATCTTTAGATGGTCTAGTCCCTTTTCCCGATCCTCTAATGTTTGATAATATAAGGTTCATTGTTTATTTAAATAGCACCAGTTTTCAAATATTATTTATTATTAATCGATTTTAATAGCACTAGTTGCATGTAACACATGAGATCCAACTGTCGATAGCGATAGTATGTATAGTTGAAGAATAAGTACCAAACTATAATCCCATAAATACAAATTATTTAATATTTTAAGATATTTGATTTTCTATACAACACATGTACCTACATATGTATGTATGTCAAGATAGGATAGTATGGAGGTCAGTCCTTTGATCCTACCCAGAATATGAAAACAGAATGATGGTATGTATGTATGTTTGGAGATTAGTATCAAACAATTAAGTCTTCTTAGATATTGTGTGTAGGCGATTGCCATACAAATTATACAAATTGTATGAAGCAATGTCGTCACTAAATTCAATTTTTATAAAATTATTAAAAAAAATTTGAGATGTGCTAATACAATGTTAATATTTTTTATATAAAATTAAATTGTCTAGTTGGGGTGTTTCGGCTTTTTTTGATATTTTTAAAAAATTTGGAAATATAGGCAGTTAAACTCATAAATTTATCATAAAAAAAATATTTTTCTTAATAAAAAATGTTTAAGAAACCCTGGATTTTTAAAAAAAAAATTAATTTGAGATTTTGTATTTGTCTATGTTTATAACAAATTTCAGCGTTCTAGCTTTTATGGTTTCTGAGATATATGGAAAAATAACCAAAATTTCATAAGTTGATAACCCCTGACTGAAACAAAAATTCACACTTCTGAGTATAAAAGTTTTGTAGGCCTATAACTGTTTATATATTCTGAAAATTTGGGCTCTGTAAATTGAGCGGATCAAAAGTTATAAGGGGACACACACACCACACACACACACACACACAGACACACGAAATGTTCTACTCCGAATTCTGAGTAAATCCATGTATGGGAACATATATGCTGCGAGGCCTCTAGTTGGTGTTATTAGCATGCAAAAAGTCCACTACACCATACAAAATTTTCCTTCGTACACGCATCTTGGCTTAATAATGTCGATTCATTAAGAGAATTGAATTCTCATGAACGAATCGACAGTTGGATTAGTAAAAATGAAACAAAAATTTAATTTTATTGACAAATTTAATATCTCAATAGATACGAAGCGGGAATATATAGTAATAGGAAAACCAGGAAATTAGGAACCTACAGGGCTAACGACCTGTCATCGGCTGATTTAAGTGATCACTCTTGCGCAACGTTCACCAATTATGCCTTTTCATAGAGTTCCCTTATTTTGAAAATCAATCCTATATTTTGATTTTTTTTAAATAAAAATGAATATGTCCTTCTTTAACAAGTACATATACATCTTCCTTTACCTTTTACATAAAAAAACACACTTTGAAAAATGAATGAAAATCAAGCCCATAGTAAAAAAAATAACAGAAGTAAACAAATATATCAATAAATAAAAAATAATAAAAATAAATAAAAAATAGAATCAATAAATAAAAAAAAAAATACAAAAATATATGTTGAATAATAAATTAAGTATAACCAAATGTTGAATAGTAAATTCAAGCAACTTGAAAATAAACTGTGAACACCACCGCCGTCAATCGAAATGAAAATTAAACTTTTTTCTAACGCCATCTATTGAAATCAAATAAAGTCGCGATCTTTATACATGATGTGACAATGCTTTTGCAAAGATGTCTCCCCTGAACTGTGCCAGAATTATTATTGAAATATTAAATCTGTCAAAAAAATATTATTGACGCCCTGATAGGGGAGAAAATGTAATGTTTGTGATCATAAAACTATTCGATTAAGAAATTTAATGTTTTTTTTATTATTTTTAATAGAATGATATGGTTGAGAAATCTATATTATTTCTCGTATATTATCTTTCTATTTTAAATTATTTGGACTTTCAGTTGATCAAAAACTGTAATGTGGTAATAATTAAGAAAATATCAGATGTCAGCACTTTAGAAATCTTTTAGATTAAAATGAAATAATTGTGTTAATTTATACAAATATAAATGACAATTCATACTAAACTTTGACATAAATTAATTTTTATGATTGGATGTAGATTAAGAATGTGATTTAATTAAGACCGAACTCTGTTTATATTTTAAGATTAATAAAATATAAGATCTACACTCTTGACGCTTAAAAAAAGTCGCCAGATTCACTAGGTTATTTCAATGTGACTTGAATTTATTGATTTGAATCTGATAAATATGAAACATTATATCAGTTGCTTAACTTGATAAAAATAAATTGAATGGTAATTTATGAACATCAACTCTCGTTATTATGCTGTAGAGATGGGGAATATGGATATCCTAGAGCTGGAGGGACTGCTTGGCGCCATATTACATACCTACACTCCTTTTACAGGTTCATACGATCAAAACTCACATTTAATTCAAGTTATTTTTAAGATTAAGGGTCGTATTACAAGAGTTATTTGAGAAAAAGGTAAGGTCCCAGGCTGCGAGAATGCTGCTTACGGGACCTCAACTTTTTCTTACATTTTTCTTAAATAACTCCCGTAATACGACCCTAAATATTGACTGCTCCTACATGATGTGTTTGTTATCATTTCAAGAAATATTTTTTTTTATTCTGGATATCCAAGAGTACAGTAGAATATAATAAAACAGTATAAGATTAAGAACAATGGAAATAACAGTAAATGACAGACTACGGTACATGGTAACAGGACATCATATCAAGTGATTGTTACATACATTTTTAACAAATGAGAAAAATAATATTATAGGATCATACCTAGAACATACAAGGAACAGTACAAAGAAGATTATATTACAGGATCATTACACGGGATTCTAACGTACTTTTTTGTATTTTTATAAATACACTATTTATTTTTCATTATTTATGATCTAGCTAACTAACTAACAAAAATATAATAATCTACTCATTAAATTTAGAACTACTTAGACAAAAGACGTGTGTTGGAGTAATCAAATTAGGTAAGAACTTTAATATCCGGGAGTGGTAACAAGACATTGAATAAGATTTACGTAATTTTATGTGTATGTGGATCAGTAATATATTTTATTTGGATTTTTGTACAAGATTTTAAAGAAGGCAATAATATTATATTATAAATAAAATTATTTTTAAAAGAAATTACTTGTATAAATTATTGTTAAAGGCTCTGAATATATTTTAGCATGCATGTATAACACACAGATAATGAATGTTTATTGTAAAATTTTAAATTGGAGATTTTTTGGGCATGTGCACTCAAGATTATTATTACGTCTTAATAATTTCACTTAACAGTATTTTTTCCAATTGACATGTTGTGTTTTCAATATGAACAATCAGCTCATAAATTAAAAACTAAGAGCAACACATAATCATAAATTAAATCAAATGGTATTAGAACACGTTGTTTTGTATCTAAATCCAAGTAAAAAGAATGTTACATATGGTAATTAATTAACGAATACGGAGATAACATCACCCTGATAGACCAAAGAAACCTCGGAAGATTAGTTTGTAAAGACTGTTTATCAAGATTTCTATCGAGACACGACCAGAAAGGTCTAACCTGATAGGTAATAGAGAGTTGTGGAAATCACGGAAGAAGAAAAAGTAAGCCAATAAAGATTGAAAACGATAGTTACCAAATGATTATTCTGTCATATAAATTACAATACCAATAAGTACCTTAATAAGAATCACGAGTAAAATCATAGATTAAACTAGAACTACCTTAATATGAAACTAGAACTTTCTTATTAATATTTCAACGATTCTTGGTGGGACTTTGTATAACGAAAATAAGACAGAAATGTATTATTACATAAAGTTTGTATATTACAACTATGTATGTTGTCTTATTTAGGCACGTAAGCTTTTAGAAAGGTAGGTGCCTATAGAAAAATAATAACTTTGCTGTTTATCCCATATCTTTGGATGTATTTTCTTAGTGATGAGCGAATATATAGACCGGATATACTTCTAATACTACGAGACCGTATATATTATGACGGTTACCTGCTTGCCTAATATGAATGTCCAGGTTCTTGATATACCTAATATTGATTGCTTCGTCGGTGAGTGCGAAAAGAACAAATAACAAATTATTTCACATCAAACCATTGATTGTTTACTCTCATACTGCCAATGGCAAAGACGCAATGTCAAGTGCAGTTTTTTTTTAAATTCAAATACAAAACATGTTGAATAAAAATAAATAATCAACTACGAAACAATATAAATGGTATTTTGATATTACAATTTGCAACATGTGAAAAAAAAAACTTTTTACCCTTTGACGAATAAATGATGATCAGGTCCAAAATTACTCTAAGGTAAGGCGCGCACGGAAGCTTAAATTAATCGGCCGATTAATTTATCGGCCGATAATAAATTGGCCGATCGGTTCTAACGCGCATGGAAGCTTCTAGAATCGTACGATTGGAAATAACACGACGGTCAACATTCATATGATTAGAAATAATTGACAGATCATAATTTACCGAACTTAATAAAAAAAATCATTAACTTGGGCTCCATGCGCCTGTACAACAAGCGGGAAAAAGAAAAACATTGCGCGGGAAACAGAAAACTGCAATACCTTTGTATTGCGCGGTAAAAGGTATGTATTGCACGGGAAAAGATAAATAAATTGACAGATCATAATTTACCAATCTAGGATCACTCGTATACGAGTAGATAGCCGTAAAACAATATAGAATAGAATAATTTACCAAACATAACCTAGAAATCAATTATGTTGGGCTCAGCGCGCGTACAAGCGGGAAAATACAAACATTGCGCGGGAAACAGAAAATAACTATTGTGTGACAGAGCAAATGTACAGACGCAATAGTGAACCAAGTATATATATAATATAAAACTTTTATTTAAGGTATTTTCGTTGACACAGTTGAAGTTCATAATTATAAATTGTAAAATAAAACACTTGAAACACAGTTAAGTTTTTATTCATTAAGTGGAATATTTATTAAATTACCTATGTTACTATTAATCAATTTAGTAATAACTTACCCAATTCAGTTCTTTTATTATGATTTAGCTGTTCCCAGCCAGTTATTAATATTTCGCTTATCTCCAACAATAATTTTTGCTTAATTTGGCGGTTACTATAATTTTTTATCATATAATGAAGGACGTGCTTCAACTAATATAATTAATTTTTCCGAATCAAAATTTATTTCATCTGACATTTCGTTCGGCAGCACTGACAACGTACTTCTCGATCTACTGCGCTCGGACGATTAAATTATCGGTGAGCATTCGCCATGCGCGCCCTCTCATACAACAAGATTGGTTACAAAAAATCGGCCGATATCGATCGGCCGATTTTTTTGTGTCTCATCACAGATTTTAAAATCGGCCGATTCTGTTAGCTTTCATGCGCGCTCTTACATGTAATTCGTATGTTGTAACTCACCGATAATTAATCGGCCGATGAAATTAGCTTCCATGCGCGCCTACCTTAACATTTATTTTTTTTGTATAACGGTCGAATTTTGACCACTGCTCGATAACCAATAGGTATACATAAATGAACGAACGAGACTAACTACGAAAATTATTATTGTCTCATAGCTATAGCTGCCGATGTGATTTCGGGATTATGACTGGCTGCGTGAATGAAAAACCTAGATCATGACCGCGCTTCTATATGTTGATACGAAATCACAACTCTTGTTGGTTTTGTTTTTCTGTGTTTCTCATCACTAGGCGTACACTATATAATGAAAGTATGTAGACCCGGACGAAACACATAGATTGGTTCGTAAAGCAGCCAACCGGATTAAATAGATCCTTCCGTTATTATCAGCAACGCAAGTCGTTGGTGTTTTTACGGTTATTATTATTCGGCTTCAGCCTCCATTTTCTTCCTAACCACAACGGCAAAAGATATTATCCCTGAAGGTTAGATATACATTCTACATAGTGAGATTATTTAAAACTATCCAATCGTCTGAGTGAGAAAGCGAAGATTACACTTCACTCAATAAAATATCTAGAAAATGTATTTTTAGCGTTCTAACGATCGATCTTAATGTACAGTAGGGAAATATATTCATTGAATCATTAAATTGAATTAAATGGGTATTTTGGGGCATGTTAAATACATTATAAGGAAACGCTTGAGGTGAACATCTTATATTTTATGTATAAATAATAATATAGTTTTATATTAATATTAATAATTAAGTATTTGAGTATTCGATTTTTTTTCGTACGTAACATGTAAAATGTATTATATACCTTCGAAATGTAGTGCTTCAGGTGCATGGCTAGGATCCATTGGTCAGACCATATTCCAAACGACGTGATGTAATATCATTAACGCTAAATTAATTATAGCGCTATACAATTATACCTGTACTATCAGATTCATCTTTGTGTTGAAAAAAATTGGTCACATATCATCTTACCGCAATCTTCTTTGTTGGCCCAAGATACACCAGCGGCGCAATATACACATTTGGTCACTATTGTACAATATTCTCTCGAATTCAAATCGGCCACAGTACCTCAAAAATAAATTTACTTATTTATAACCAATCATGGACTTCCACTCCGATCTGCTGAACGTACAGCACTATCCATCCCTATCCATAATACATAATTCCTAAGCTCTTCGTTCGAATTACAATCAGCAAGATTATGGAATAGCCGGATATTGCGTCGTCTAACTCACATGGTTTTATCAAGAAAAAACTAAAAAAGGAATTCCTATTTATCCCTTAACACCTGTTTCCGATTTCCTCTCCTTGTCCTTACCTTATCCTTTTTTTGCTATAGTAGCATTTTCATTTTTTTTGTTTTAATTGTATCTTAATGTTATATATTATATTTTTCTTTCAGTTCAGTTTCAGTGCCGGCAACCCGACGTTTATTAAATAAGAATACATACTTTGTTTTTTTGCTTATTATTTTGTTGTTGTACATACTTTGTAAAATTTTGTCATACTTTGTAATCTGTTTGGTTAGAAGAAATTGCTTAATGCCAATAAGCCCGTCAGTGTACAATGTAAATAAATAAATAATAATTTATTTGCTGCACATAATACATAAAAATAACAAACAATTATATATCAAATATTCTAAGGTAAAGGCGTTTACACTGTGGAAATTCATTTTAATAAATTATTAAAATAACAATGTAACTTATAAACAAAGTTATATTGTTATTTTAATAATTTATTAATTTTATATCTTTTGCACTATTTTACAACAAATAGGCTTTTGCTCAGCTGTATACCCGTGGAGACCCACAGTGCAGCTGTTTTACATTATGTACAGAAAGATAAATAAATAAATACATACAACCATCATGTCATGTCCTTAACGAAATAGGCAAGGACAGTCGATATGCGTTCTTCTGTTTTTTTTTGCTTCTCACATTCTCCACTCATTTAGGTGTTTGTGCCAGGTTTTCCATAGATAAACTTAAAAAAGTAATTTGTAATATACGTTATATATTCTGGATATAACGTTTTGTTTGTCTTGGCAAAAATTTCTCGCATTGTTTATTTGGCGCAGTTATTTTTCAACATTGTGTTTAAAATATATGACACACTAAACCTATCCTATTCTATCTCTTCATTTCAGTGTTTGAAATATATGAAACATCCTGAACCAATCCTATTCCACGTATATTTTTTTTGTGAAAACATATATATTGCTACTATGAGTCCGTGACAACATATGAAGATATTGCGTATTATTCTCTTACACGAGAGCAACGTTTATTAAATTTGTAGAACTTTGTAACGTTTGTTCAAAGCTTTTTAAACTGAAGAGAATGTGGAAATACAGTGCAAAAATATTGGATTTATCCTCAGATAGATATATAACAATACCATCAATTGTTATAGTTTCAAAACAAGAAAATAGAGATTTAACGCCATTGGAGCGACATTGTATTAAAAGTATTTTTTGGTTAGATTAAAGAAACTGGATTTACTGACAAATGGCAAAATTTTCAACCTACCCACATTTTATACAAGGCATATATAAGTATTTTTTTTAATATTTGTAAAAACTTATTAATGAAAATAGGTATTCTTATTATTTTTGTTACAACTTATTTAAGCCTAGTTTCTTTTACCACTGTGGCAAAATAAACGAATCTTAAAATAAAAACAATTTGAAACAAATGTTCGGTTATAAAATACATCTTAAGGATAACTAAAACTTTGTCATGGTTTAATGTATCATCTCAGAATTCTGAAATGTTTTGTTTCTTGTTGTTGAATTTAATCTTGCTATTTTATTTCTTATTCTATTCTCCAAATTTCTCATGTTATCATTCTTGCCTGCAACTCTCTTGTAGTTTCAAGTGTATATACAATGGAGAGGTTATGACCTGGTACGTGTTTCAGTACTATATTAACTAAAGTACATAACTACTCTGCATAGTATACATACATCACTTTTATCACCTTACTTAAGGAATAGTAATGTATCTGAGATGCCCTAAGTGGTCACATGGGTCTTCAATTCTTATCCTAGACATATTTAGCCCCATTAATACGAATATTTATTCAAGTTCGAAATACAATCGCCATGGCACAGTTGGTAAGTCGTTTGGCTTCTGTGTAGGCGTTTTGGGTCTGATCCCCAGCAGAGGAGAAATTTATTTCAAATAATTTCTCACGTAAATATTGCTTCTCTGGGCTGGAAATACTAATTAGCTGGGAGAAATTGCTGTTTGGCAATAAACTCCTCACTTGCGCAGGACGAAAGGAAGGGTTTTTTTTTATAACATATTTTTAAGTGATATTTGATTTGAGTAAGTAAACTACTTACTTACTTTGAGAGTCCGAGCACTACACCACTAGGCCATCCTACTCCAGAATACAGCAATCGCAAAGACATTGTCACTAACCATATTCAGGTCCTCTGCGTCGCACCTCACTGACATATCTCGACAGATGAGGAGGTGTTCGTCAGTTTATTTAACTACTGAATTCGGTTTACCTTTTGTGACATCAATAGGTGTGTATTAATTTTCCAATAATTGAATGGTATTTAACAAGAGCACTTTTAAAATAAGCGTTTATCCTTCACTGTTAGTTTTATTTTTTGATGAGTTTTTTTTTCTTACTGAATATCCCTTTCTTCTTAAATTTTTGTTGCAATTAAAATAAGGACACATTTTACATCATGATATTCAAAGGGGAGTCGAGTTAGGTATTCTTTCTTATACAATGTTTCATTGTTCTTATATGCACGGAAAAAAAAATTCAAAAAATTTCTTCAGTCAAGAATATTTGTTTTACATATATATAACGAAAAAAATATTCTCTCAAATTAAGATTTTTTGTTTTATCTCAAAACGATATTTTCTTAATTCAAATAAATTTGTTTGAATTAAGAAAATATTGTTTTGGGATAAAACAAAAAATCTTAATTTGAGAGAATATTATTTTCGTTATATATGAAACAAATTTTCTTGACTGAAGAAAACTGTTTTTTCTGTGTGTAATACGTGTAGGTCCTCATCTTTTGAAAAATAAAATAAAGAAAAAACCTCTCGTTGAACACAGTATTTTCATAAGCTTAATTATGGAATTAATTTTATTTTATTATATGGAATAAAATTTTATTTTATAATTGTTTTGTTAATATTCTTATAAATATTTCTAACGAAAATTCATTAAAATACATATATATGAATAAAATTGTTTATAAATATGCCATAAAGCCAACTTCGAAATTATTTTTATAATGTGATGAATGTTTCTAAATTAAGTTCAATAATTCACTTGAATGGATTGGAATTTCTATTTGGGTGGATTATTGGACATATGTAGTTCTTTTTTAGGAGACAATTTCATAATATTGTATTACATTTTGTGTGTAAGTATTATGATTCTTTCATTTCGAGCATATTTTTTATTTTCGTTGTTCGGCAGTTACTAGTTGAATGGCCGTTATATGATGGAGAAAATGCGAGGTGCTTTACCAAATTACCGTTTATTTATCACTTTGCGGTAATTTTCGTCAAGGGAAACCGCGCCTAACCTTTTGTCGACGAAAAATTTGACTGAATAATAATTTATCCGAGGTGGTAACTTGTTTAGAGATGAAATAATATCTACTCTTTTTCACTCGGCTTGTACTTACAATTTTAACTTGACATAATAATTTGAAATTTATTTTGAAAATATCTCTCCTAAAAATGCATAGTCATAATATGCCATACTTATTCTTCAATAATTTGGACCAAAATCTCCTTATTTTTTGTCATTTTACGCACTTGAACGGAACACGTAAATTGTATTGGCAAAAAGTAAAAATCGAACAAGATTTGAATTCTATCTACAATTCTAAATATAAAATTATTAACTTTGTGGCACATTATAACAATATTTTATAGATCTAGCAGAATTTGTTCTGCTTCAGATCGCATTTTAAAAATACCTCATTTTATGAAGTTTACATTTTTTTTCGTTCCCAAGATGCGTAATACAATGTCAATAGATGTGTTCACTCCGCCATCTATTGAAAGACTACACAACTTAAAAATCAATTACGATCCTTTTTTCCTATGAAAAAATCTTGGAGAAATGTAGGGAATTCAAAATTTGTGGTTATATATATTTTCGGATGAGAAATCTAAAAAATATTAAAAAAAAAATCGTTTGAAAAAATGAAATATTTTGTTTAGATCTCGATAACAGCGCCACACATTGGTCAAAAAACTATCCAAAACTATCTTATCTTTTACTCCGAAACCAACCATACAAATTTAGAAAAAAAATATTGAAATCGGTTTTAGAGATTTGGAGATTGCGTGAACGAACATCGTGACACGATATTTTTATATATTAAGAATAAGATATTTTATTACTTTATATAAACCATGTTAATGAAATTGAAATTGTGACCGGTTTCGAAACTAACCGTTCTCACTTCAAAATCTGCCTTTAGTTCCGAAACCTGTCGCAATTTAAATTTTCAATAACGAGGTTTATACCTAAATTAAAAATATTATAAAAATTAAACACTTTTTTCTTCTACAATTATTTTATTCCTATCCAGTACTACCGTTTCGCCTGGTGAAGTCCTTTTCATCTGGTGAAGTTCTTTACAACTGGTGACGTCCTTTTTAACTGGATCGAAACGGTCGTCCTGGATAGGAATAACATAATTGTAGTACCTAATAACATAACAGTGTTAAATTTTATAATGGAATTCTACGTAGTCAACGCTGTCTGTGTGGAAAAAAATAAAAGTAATAAAATATTGTTTATAAAATTTAATATAAATGAATAATATTTTTATAAGACGATATATTCCTTTAAGAAGGGGCTTTATAATATAAAGCCCTTTACTGGGTGAACAGATCATCCTATAAAAAATAAGTATGTTTTTATGACAAACTTTTCAACATCTCAATAGAGACGAAGTTGGAATATTATATAGAAGAGCCAAGAACTCAAGGTACCTACAGGGCTTATGACCTGTCATCGGCTGGTTTACGTAACCAATTTATGCGCTTGCGCAACGTTCACCAATTATGCCTTCTTTCCCTTATCAATGCAAATTTTGAAAGTTCTATATATTTGAAAAATGAGTTACTAATCACCTGAAAATAAGACATTATTACTATTGCGATATATGAAGTAACGAAGAAACCTTTTTGTAATGCATTCTATTGAGAGATTGGTTTATTTGTAAACAATGAAAGCAACAGTCCTTATAAATGAGGCAATAAAAAAATGGACATAGTATGTCCTATTCTGATTCGTTTCAGAATACGAAAACGTCTATAACAAACGGGCGACCGTGGATAAAAGGATTTTATCCGCGCGGTGTGACGTAATGAGTCCCGTATAAATGCAGTCAAATTTTTGACATTTTTCATATATTAAAATTCCCTATTTATACAGACCGGGCGCGTACATTTACAGGACAGAATTCATTCATTGTGCGGGCTTGCAATAGTTACAACAATAACTTTGCAGACCTGGGGGGCAAGTCTGGTTCAGTCGGCGAAATCAAAACCCTCTTGATTACCCATATCATGGATATAATTATTATATGGAGTTCTATAATATCTTTAGATGTCATAGAACTCCATACGATAATTATATCCATGATATGGGTAATCACTAGGGTTTTGATTTCGCCGGTCGAACCAGACTTGCCCCCCTGGAAGGCAAGTCTGATCCGACTGGCGAAATCAAAGCCCTCGTGATTACCCATTTCATGGATATAATTATCATATGGAGTTCTTTAATATCCTTAGATCTCATAGAGCTCCATATGATAATTATATCCATGATATAATTATCATATGGAGCTCTATTTGATTTCGCCGGTCGGACCAGACGTGCCCCCCTGGACATGTTTGATTGTACCCAATTGGTATACAGGAATCGATTGGTTAAAATTTGACATATAAATGATAATTAAATAAATATATTTACCTCATTCCTCCTCACCCATCCTTATCATCCACACCCTTCCCACATTTCATTATTATTTCAATTTTTTTTATAAAAAAAAATATTTTTTGTATTGTTTTTTTTAATATTTTTCTTTAGTTACAATTTATTTTGTAAAAAAATGTTACTTTTTGGTATTATTTTAGTACTTATTACTGAATATATTTTTTTTTTAGTTTTTTGTCATATTTTTTTAGAACTTTTTATATACTCTTGTGATTAGAATGTAATAATAATGATTACTTTTGTACATCTTATTTTTTATATAATTTTTAATTTTGATGTATATAGTGTATACTGATTCAAATAAATATATTAAAATAAAATAAAATTCAGACGGATAAATTTAGACGTATCAGAATGGGACACAGTAATGGAAGTAGTAGGTATTATAATACAAAGTAATAAATATTGTTTTAATCACAAAGAATTACATTAATATATAATTTAATTATTTTTGTTATTGACAGTAATTATAACCAGGTACTTTGTATTAAAATATCTTATTTATATTTATTAAAAATTAAAGATGTTTTAATTTTCATTTAATTAGTTTTATAGCTGATTACCAGACGAAACGATCGTTCTATAAAAAAATATTTCGTCGAATTTAATTCTACTTAATTTTTTACAAATATGTCAACGCTGTCTCAATTGCAAAAATAAATCAAATAAAATACCCTATTCAACCGTACAAAACATGGTGTGTATCTGATAAAATTAAATTCCAATTAAATACGGTTTGGTTCAAGACGATATTTTTTATTTTTTTACATGTATTTCATCTTCGTTTTATTTTGTAATTTATTTTGTTTGATTTGGCACTAATATATTTTCTCTGAAAGTCTTATTGGTTCATGGGAAATGTGATCCATCATTTTCAATCCTAACCGAGGGATATACTTACCGACGTCATAGAAAAAGTGTCTCTTTTCAGAGTTTTTTTGTCTATTACATATTATATCTTAATGGCATATTCCCAAGGCTTACTTTATTTAAATAGAGTCAAAAAAACCTTTGTTTACGTTGGTGTCTAGCTAGATAAATATTATTTCGTTGTATTTGTTCTATGTATTTTTGAATCGACATCAATGATAATTGTCGTGTTTGTGATAAACGAATTTAAGAGATAATAATTTGCAGTCACTTGTACACTTGTAAATTTTGAAAATTGACTATTGACTATAAGTTTTTGTCAAGCAAATAATCAAATTATTAGAGGAAATAAATATAATCTATAAACAAAATTTAAATTGTAGACCGAAAACAGACGCTCGAAAGACACTTAATGGCGTTCAGATTGAACGTCGTACATATGTACGCACCAAACGCTCGGTAAATTTGTCGGTTGAAAAACGCTCTGACAGTTATAGTATCTGTTGACTTCTATTTTATCTGTGGAATGATGATTTCTATTTGTTTCTGTGGTATCTAATATATCAGTTGATATCAAGTGACATTATTTATGATGACATTATGCATTCACAAAGAGGTTAATTTATAAAAATATCATTCAACAATTTCCCATATAAGGTCAGAGATCATTATTCAAACCACTGCCCAAATGTTGTCTTTCGATGAAAATATAACCTAAAAAGAGACATGTATGATAAATAACATTTGACATTTAAAACACCCGATGCAGCGTTCATATCGCGCCGCTCGAAAGCGTTAAGGTAAGATTGGTGTGAAAAACGCCATAATCTGCAACTTCAAGAACATTCGACGCCCGACGCTGAGCGTTGAATCTGAATACAGCCCATATAAAGCAGGTTTATTTCTTATAAATCGCAAATTCATGAAGGTCAAATGAAAAATATCCAAAATAGATAATTTACATGTATTGTTTCAGACTTTTGAAGCAAAAAAAGAGGGATTGTCACATAGATAATTTTTTTTTTCTTTTTTTTTTATAACAAACATGAATATGTCCTTGTTAAACAAGTACATATACATCTTCCTACGTTCCCTAAAATAAGCAAATAAATGCTTGTGCTATAGGTGAACGAAATCAGTCGAGGCAGGATTCGAACTCGCGACCACTGGATTACTTACCCAGCGCGCTAGCCGCTCTGCCATCGACCCATTTACTACGCATGTAGATGTAGATTGTATGAAAAAAAAATACAAGTAGAATGAAACTCGAGGCAAAACATTTCTTGTTAATATACATTTATGTACATATGTACATAAATATGTTTCTGTATATTTTCGTGTTTTCCCGTAAACTTTATGTTGCAGCTGTCTTTGTTGTCCATAAAATTGGGTTTTCTACGACATGCAATTAAACTTACACCATTTTCTGCGTATGAGTACAATAAAACGGAATTAAAGTCTAATTGTACAATAAACATTGACAAATAATCTAACTTTACGTGATCGTATTTTAAGCATGTTTTTTTAATTGAATTTTCAACTGGTATCATAATGACGTAGCGTTGGTACAATGCAATTATGTGTCCTCAAAATATCCCAAATATTTCGAACGAATTCACATGTTGTGTTATCAAAACGGATGACAAGTCTTGTCAATTGATTAAAGATTTGTCACAAAGTTAAATTCGAAAATATTTCAAGTAAGAGATTGTTCTCACACAATTGTGCAACTACATATTTTATTTGTTAATCAATTCAATTTTACTTCTTTTGTGATAAATAAATTTGCGTTTGTCAACTGTAACAATATAAATATATAATATGTAGGTACTTACTGGATTACATTAGTTTCATGGACTACAGATGGTGTTTAGTGCTATAGCAAGTCTGATTTATGGTTCAGGTAAACTATGCTACCTAGAGTATTTCCCATGAAGGTATAACTATATATAATTGTGCTATTATAATTTTTTTGTAATAGAATATATTCAAATGTGGAAAATTGACAGTATCCAGGAAAATATTTTTTTTAATAAAGAATGCTTTTAACACACATATTACCGAATAAAAGTATAACAATAAAAAATCTCACAGTGAAATAAATAAAGTGTTAAAAATATTCCTGTGTACTGGAATAAACCCGTTTATATTTACGAAAGTACAAAGTAGATTGTTTCTTTAAGTATAATATTTCTGAGATATTATTTTTTTCTTTTTGTTGTTATTCATAAATATAACACAAAAGAATTTTTGTAAGGCGGAGGCACGTTGAAGATAATTTTCAAGATAAAATTCTGACGTCTGTTTTCCGGGAATTTCGACCTGATTATTTTTACCCTCCCCTACTACGTAAAAGAAAAGATTTAAAAAACTTTTAAAATTAAAGGGCTTTTTTGCTGTTTTTTTTAGTTTTCATGTTGAGTGTGTTTATGTACACTCTAATGACTAAATAGAAACAGTGACTTACAAAAAATAATAACCTACTAATTAAACGTATACAATACAAAAAGCCAGAGCGTGATAATGAGGTGAAAAAAAAATAGGCAAGAATCCGAACAAAAGGTATTCTGTAAACGACCCCTTGACAAAATAATGAGAAACATCATTTATCAAGCTCGTTAGTAAAACCTGAAAAAGGCATATAAAAATTACCATGTGTTTCCAGGATTCTATTTGACTATTGTTTTTAAGTCACAGGGTAAGGCAATGTAGGCGGGTCAAATGCAAACATTGAAACTTTTGTATGAAAATGTACGTCCTTAAAGATTATAATCATGTACGCCCGAGTATTTGAATCGAGCGTTACGTAAAATAATAAAGTTTATTTGGTTTTATAAAATTTTTTTTGTTTTAAAATCAAATGAATTTGATTTTACATTGCTTTAAAACGTATCGGACCAGTATTAAGATTTATAAAATACCTGTCATTTCAGTTGGTTAGGCTGACTGCTGATCCCAAGGTCCCGGGTTCGATTCCCGGTAGAGACACAGTAGGTATTTATTTATGTTTTTAGTCTGGATCTGTGAGACGATTAATATCGTTAGTCTGCAGAATGCGCCAACTTGTTATTGGGTGCGTGTTAAATCAATATTTTACATAGTACCTATTAGGTGCCCGAGAAGTTAAATAAAGAAATAAAGAAATTTATAAAAATCATCTTTCTAAGCCTCGTAAGTTTTGAATTTGTATATATATTATAGAAAATAGTTATTATTAAAAAATATGACGAAAAAAAATCACAACATAAAAAAACGAGTGGGTTGTGGCCAACGCTAAACTCCTCACTAACAAGTCACTATAGAGTATTCAAAGTTTCTATAGAAAGTTTTCGGCAATTTTTTTATGAAATGAGTGAGTTTAATTCTTTTATTATTTAAATATATTATTATGAAAAATTGATATTTATTAATAACATTTTATGAACGTGATGTGCCCTTTTAGCAATTTGAAAATAAAAATAACAAATTATTTCGAGTTTCCTGAGCATGGGAGTCACTTTGAAATATTTGACAGTTAAAAAAAGTACACAGCACACACACACAGATACATTGTGATGAAACTTTCAGAATGCAATCCCAGCATGATACTAGTTGATAATCTGCAATAAAAATTACTTTAAAAATTGCGAATTCATAAATCCCCTTGGGGTAGTGAGGAGTAAAAACAATGTTATTTTTCAACCCCTTCTTCATAAGGATTCATATTTTTTTCGTGCAACTCTCCAATAATATCTAAAAATTTAAGTCCTGGCAGCACCGTCCACCGTGGTTGACATTTGTCATTTGACATATTATACGCGTTCGTTCTGTCATTTGATTAATTTAAATAATTAATCAGCATAATATTATATTATAACTTTTTATTTTATGTAGCTTCACGGGCAACTAACAGGTACAATGTCAAATAATTATTTTACACGCACCAGTAACAAGCTGCCACATTCTGGAGACTTACGATCTGCTTATGATATTAATCGTCTCACAGAGCCAGACTTAAAACATGGAAATATAAAATACATGGATTTTTACGTATTCTTTTACTATATACATACTATCAACAGTTGGGTGTAATGTGTTATTGAACCGTCTACAAGAATCGGAAGAAAAAAGACTCACACATAGGGTTGCCAGATGGAAATTTGAAAAAGGAGGACAAATAGCACAAAAAAGGAGGATTTTCCTTAAAAAGGAGGACAATGACAAAAAAACGCCATACCTACAGACGCATATCGAAGAATTTTCATCGTCTCATAATTTACTTTATTTCTTGATTTTTTTATATCTTCAATGCAGTCGCTATATAACTTGTATAATATAGTTTAGTCACTACTTAAACTATTAACAATGAAACAAGATTTTTTATAATAAATTCACTTCATTTTAAACATCATGTTTCACCAAAACATATTTTTTTTTGTAATAAGTTCTTGGTGCTCTTTTATGAAATATGTATAAAAATCTTTAGTACCTAGACATGTTTTTTAAATTATATTGGATAACAATCAACGCAAAAGGAGGACATACGGTAGGTAAGGGAGGACAATTTGTCGAAAAGGAGGACATGTCCTCCTTTAGGATACCATCTGGCAACCCTACTCACACATCTACTACACGGGATGCAATTGGGAGATAACACACCATCGGAACTATTAAGAAAAATGACAAATCTCGCAGGACCAACATTAAACAACGACGCACTCATCAAAAGACTTTGGATAGAGAGACTTCCGCATAGAATTCAAGAAATCATCACAGCAATTAATACTGACGACATCATGATAATCGCAACTACAGCAGACAGAATTATGGAGGTGAACAATAGAGCTGAAATACAATCGATAAATTTACCATCTACATCTTCAATGAATAACCATGCACATAACGATCCAAACACAGTTCAACTTCTTATTGGAATGCAGCAGCAAATTCAAATTTTGACTGACAAAATATTAGGACTAGAACTTCAGCAAAGGCAATCAAGACCATTTTATAATAATCAAGAAAGAGAACGTTCCAGATCAAGATCGTCTAGTAGAAACCGTTATAATAATTATAATAATAATTCTTATCACAACCGACAAAACAATAATCGAAATTATAAAAATAAAAATAATAATAATAAAAATTATATGCCTAATAATAATAATAACAAGAAGGAAGATATATGCATACCACATCAAAAATTTGGAATTAACGCAAGATATTGTCAACTACCCTGCACTTTCAATCTTCCGGAAAACTAAAACTGCGACAGGTGTGCGAGACAACACCGTCGCAAATGAAACATCGTCTCTTCATGCCAGATATAGCCACCGGCGTCAAATACCTAATCGATACTGGTGCTGAGATCAGTATAATACCGAGATATCACAAAAGTGACAAAGCAACGATCTCTACAGACAGCATCATCACTCCAATATACGCCGCAAACGGAACAGTGATACCAACATACGGTCATAAAGTTATAAATTTAAATCTCGGGCTTCGCAGAAATCATAAATGGAAGTTTGTAATAGCCGATGTAACAAAGCCAATTATCGGAGCGGACTTCCTTACAAATTATGATATTTTAGTTGATTTAAAAAGAAAACTGTTAATAGATAAAACAACAGGTATAACAACAAGAGGATTCATGTACAAGACATCAGTCATAGACATAGCAACGGTGCAAGCAGCATTAAAATTTAAAACAATTTTACAAAAATATCCGAATCTGACGAGAGCAAACATGACACCAAATGAATCGAAACACAACGTAACACACCACATTCAAACAAGAGGACCGCCTGTCACATCAAAAGTGAGAAGATTAAACCCGATGCAAGTAGAGATAGCAAAAAAAGAGTTTGCATACATGGTCGAGCAAGGCATATGCAGACCCTCAAAGAGCAATTGGTCAAGCCCACTTCACATGGTTAAGAAACCAGATGGAAACTACAGAATGTGTGGAGACTACAGACGACTGAATTCAATTACCAAGCCGGACAAGTATCCGATACCACAACTTCAGGACTTTTCACATAAGCTCCACGGATCAACAATATTCAGCAAAATAGATTTGGCTAGAGCTTATAATCAAGTTAAGATGGAGGAAGAAGACAGACCACCAGAGGAACCAGACACCTATGGACAGAGACTACAAACAATGATGTCAAAAATTCGCCCCATTCCAATCTCAAATCATAGCAGATTAAAAACATTCGTGCACAAGCAGATGAACCATACAAAATACGTCTTTCTAAGAAACGACGCAGTGAGACGCCCTCTTCAGAAACCTTATGATGGACCTTACTTAGTGCAAGAGAGGGATGATAAAACAGCCACTATAAATATCAAGGGAAAAAGTAGAAAAATTTCATTAGATCGTCTAAAACCAGCCTTCTTCCTAAATGAGAGTATGGACCCCTGCGATGAGATGAACAACAGACAAGCCACTTCCCCAGAGCAGAGAAGGATGTCTATTCCGCAGAATAACAACGCCACTACGTCAGAAGCCACTTCATCACAGCAATCACACACAACCACCAGAGCTGGAAGAAGAGTGTACTTCCCTGAAAGATTCACAAGCTACAGATTTTTTTAAGTTAAGTAACTTATATTTTTTTTCTTTTCATATATCTATGAAAATATTTATAATCTATGTAAAATATGTAACACAAAGTGCATTCGTTATAATATAATATAACTGTTTTATTCAATTTGTAGCACCTCACAGTAAAGTGCATTGAATAAAATAATATAATTAATTAAAATCTTGTGTATAATTTAATATGTAAAAATAAGCACTTACAAGCTCATAAGCAATGAGTAATTATTTAAAATCTTGTGAATAATTTAATATGTAAAAATAAGCACTCACAAACTCATAAGTAATGAGTAATTATTTAAGTCTTGTGTATAATTTAATGTGTAAAAAAAAGCACGTACAAACTCATAAGTAATGAGTAATTATTTAAAATTTTGTGTATAATGTAATATGTAAAACTAAGTACTTATAAACTCAGAAGTAAAGAGTAATTAATTTAAATTTTATGTACCTATATGTAAACCAACTCAGAAGTAATGACTAGTTAATTTATTTATTTTTTGATACCAAGGAATGTAATTATAAAGAATTAAAATTGTATTGGAGAACTCATACAGCATGAAAGTATGCTATATTTTTTTCCATTATTATGTCAACATAACAAAGAAACATTTTTATCTAATACCAAAGAAATATTTTTTACCTCATGCCAAAAATAAAAAAAAACTTAATTTTTCCTCATGTCGAATCAACAAATGTTTTAAATTTTTTTTCTATTGTTACAGAATGCTGTAAGGACTATTGGGGAAGCAAGGATATCGTCGAATCGACTGGAAAGGGGGTGATATGGCGCGCGCTAGTGTCTGAATCCGGACGATTCAGCCCTATATAAAGACGCCTCAGATCGGGAGCGGCCATTCGATCTACCCAGTACCAGTTATCGCGGTCGCGCTGTCCTTGCGACCTCATAGTTTTCAATCCGCGTAATCATCGTATATTATTCTAATTTAAAATATAAATATTTACTAAGTCAACTATTTTCAATGTATTAGAGTCACTTATCCAAATAAATTCATGTAAGTAATTGCACCATTATCTTTTGATTTCTGTCATACAATTACCTGTGTTTTACTATAATATTTAATATCTATATGTACGTAGTGCTGTGTTAGGTAAGTACCTACACAGTCATTACAATACCTTCGCTTGGGGATAGGCAAACAGATTGAAATACCTAAAGCCTATATAGACCGGCATAGCCTATCCTGGGTGACCACCAACAGGTTCATCTAACTTGATCGGCAGCACAACCCAGTCCTCGGTAACCAAGATCAGGTAACTTGGTATCCCGAGGGCCCAAAGCCAAACAGGTGAACGAGAGTTCACCTAAACAGGTAAACATGTAAGGAATGCAATCCCGAACGGGATCCCGAAATACCGAGATCCCGCAGACATTTTGCGGGACTAATCTCGGTCGAAAATTTTACGGGATCCCGCTGGACTGGCGAGATTACAGAGAAGCGTAGTTCATACGTGTTACTCTTTGTTGATTCGTTGAGGAAACGGATTTCAGAGCGGCGAACTAACTTGACAGCGGTTTTATTATATACTTACATGATCCATATAAGTACGAAGAAGACAGAAGTCAATTTATTAATGTTGATGACACATTTAGTCTACCTTCAAAAAGTTTAATATGCAAGACAGTCAAAACTATAGTCGAAAGGCTAGAGTACACGGACACGGGTAACAACGCAGAAGCCACTGCTCCTGCTGACGCTGATGATCCTTAGGATGACGACACTCCTCTCGCTAATCTGGAGACATACGCAGCAGCAGCACCAATGTCACTTCAAGACGAACTCAAACTTACTTTGATTAGTATGAAGAGTTCGAGATCAACAGCCCAATAATCTAGATCTGGCAATATGAGCAACATTGAGGTTTTGATTAAGAAGAAAATGAATTATTTCGAGTCCAGTGGAAAGGTACATACCTTCAATTCACTTACAATGCGCAAATGACTATTGTGCCAACCAGCGTGGAATCTGAACAAGCTTTTTCAGCTGCTGGCTACCTTGTGTCCAATATCAGAAGCCGTTTATCAGACGACACAATACTTTAACTTTTTTACGAAGCTATTTCCAAAATAATGTTTAAACTTATGATGCTTATTGTACAAGAATATTGTTTATCGTGTGAACGTTATTATTTAAATTTAATTTGAAATATAAATTTATGTCTCATTTTATTCTTTGCTAATTTATGTCTAACTAAAGGTAAGTATGTTAATAAACCATTTAAAATGTCCCAAAGAACTTGTTTGATTAGGTATAAATTTAAAACTCTAAAAAAAAGGTTGGTAGATCGAGGTATTAATTAGGTCTTTATTATACGATTGATAAGATATCTAAGTCCACCCTGCTGGATCCCGCAAATACCTGGATCCAGCGGTACTAAGATTGTTCAGTCCCGCAAATACCTGGATTGACATCGTCCTGCGGGATTGCATTCCCTAGTTACATGCAACTAATTATACTATGAATTTCAAAGTAATAATGATGATTCATAAAATCAATTAGTAAGGTATCAATATGTTCCTTACAACTCATTATGAGACAAATTAGAAAGGATTAACTAATTTTGTAAAAAAATAGTTAAAATAATTAAGAAAATATTTATTGTTTCTTGGGAAATAAACAAAAGAACATATTGTCATTAAAAACAATAAGAATGCAATAAAAATTCAATGAAAAAGTAAAATGAATCACCTAGTCAGTTGAAAAATGTAGTCAAAATAAAAAGTTTCCATTCTTTTGGCCACTACTGAATATCACGTGTTTGTGTCACCGACACAGTAACAACATAGTTCTCTATAAATAAGGGGGTTTGCTATCTCCATGGCTCTTCAATCTATATGTTGAATGTTGCATCAGAACTTTTATGGAGGATAGCAAGGGTCAGAAATTTATTATTTATTTATTTATATTCACATACACGGCCTCTAAAAATATGGTAAAAATAAAACATAAAACTCGTATTAAACAACACAACAATTAAAAAGAAAAACAACACAATAATTCATTAAAATACAAAATCTATCACACAAATCGAAATATTCATAATATGTCCCATTCCGATTCGTCTAAATTTATCCGTCTGAATTTTAGTAGGTATATGAGAAATGTCAAAACGTTGACAATTCCGTAAGTATAGTATTTGAAGGATGTAAAAAGAACGTACTGAGAATGGATGCCAGCAAATCGAAGTTCAAATGGTGTTTCAAAAGAGTGAAAGCAGAACAGCGTACCAAATAAAATTAGAGAACAAATGGCTCAAGCAAGTAGACGAATATGTCTATTTGGGAAGCAACGGAACACCGGAATGGACGGATTGATAAGGAGATCGAAAGAAGAGTTATGGCAGGAAACAGAGGGAATGGAGCACTTAGACCAGTTATGAATGACCGCAACATATCAAAGGATGCTAAAGTTGCCATTGATAACGCTATCTTAGTGCCAACCTTGATGTATGCAAGTGAAACCTGGACATGGCAGAAGTCACATGAAAGCAGAATAAATGCAGTTTAAATGAGATCACTAAGATGAATCTGTAATAGAATTTAAGATGAAGATAGATGTCATTAATAGAATGAAAATGATGAATTCATTTCATTCATTAATTGGCCACATGGGGAGAATGAATGAGGAATGCCTGACGAAGAAAATATACAATGCGCATAGGAATGAAATGAGAAATCAGTGCCGCCCAAGAAAGGGATGGCATGACCATGTGAATGGTATTTTGAAAGACGAAAAGGTTAGAAGCGTGAAGAACAGATAAACATGTATAAGAAGATGTATGAATGTTGACGAGGCGATGATTGTGTGTCAAGATATGTGGCATTCAGTTTTCTCTGTCTACCATGTGAGGATCATGGCATTATGGTATGTATAAGAATCACATACATTAGGTATGAGAAATTTTATAAATATAATAAATTAGACAAATGATTTACTACAAAGAAGACAAATATTGAAAATAATATTTCTATATTGCCCTCATTCAGTATAACAAAAGCTGTTTTTCATTCAAATTTTGCTTATGAATGAAAGCATTTCTTTATAAACATTATTCTATTTGTATTTTACAAATATATATATTTAAAGTCACTCAAATTTAATGATTTATTATACACAGACTAATCTCCTGAGCTCGCAGTGCACAGTGACATAGATCTGTAAATGTGTGGGTGCGAGAGAGACTGCTCAATAGAGTCTGGTCAATCAAAGAACACTTTTAATATACAATACTAAACATAATATAGGAAAAAAAATTCACTTGATCTCTGAAGTGCTGCTTTAACTAATACCATGAAATATTTCTTTAGCTTTTGTGCATAATTTTAAGACAATTAACCAAAAATTCTAAAAGAAATTTTTCAAAAGCATACTTTGTGAAATATAAATTATATATAGTAATATGAAAGTTTTCTATGCATGACATGTTATGGCTGGTCTGGAAAAATATAGTTGTTTGTTACTCATGATGAACATACACAATATTATGATTTCAAAAATCAATATAAGTCTATACAAGTAGTAATTGATGAATATTATTTGTTATGTTATTTTTTTATAAACAAAATTTCTTTATGTTACATTGAGAATACATGAATGTAATTCAATGTAAATAATGTCCTTTTTATATATTTTTTAAAACAACATAGTAAAACATCAAGTTTCCCAAGTAGAATAACTGCCGTTGAAATGAGGTCTCTCAGACAAATGTGTAATAAGACGATGTGTGATTAAATAAAAAAAAGTAAGCACAAGAACAGAATGTATGTTGGAAAAGGACGCCACATGCAAGATAAAAATATAATATATGTCCTGAAGTGGTTCGGCCACATAGAAAGAACAGATGAAGAACGGTTGACAAAAAAATTATACATGGCTAAAAGATGCGGAATAAGAGATAGAGTTCGGTCGAGAAAGATTCATTTAAATCCCATGAATGGAATCTGAAGTGTAGATAGTAGGAGAGTGTGCATGAGGCAATGTTTGGATTAAGTGAAGCGAGAAAAGTATATCAGGATAGGAAAGTATGGCGCTCGGTTCTCTCTGCCTACCTCAATATGAACAAGGCATGATAGTATGTATGTAAAAAAACACAAAATATTTATTTGTAACTAGTATATTCCTAGAAAATAAACTCTCATGACGTCCGGTTTCTAAAAAAAACTGATAAAATAAACATTTTCCTAATATTCATATAAGATATTATGAAAAATGATGTAAAAGAGTAAAATTAAATAATAATTTAACATAAACAGAGAAAATTTCACAATAATAATGTTAATATATTACCTTTAGTCAGTATATATTATTATAAGGTCTTTGGTACATACCTAGTCAAAGATGTTCCATACTCAAATTTTGTATGGAAAATTTTCAGCGATTTTATAAAATGAGTTTGTTTATTTATTTTTTTATTTTATTATGAAAAGTTGATATTTCTTTAATGCCATTTTATGAAAGTGATGAGCCTTTTTACCTATTTGAAAATAAAAATTTCAAATTTTAAGTTTCCCGAGCTTGGGGTCACTTTGAAATATTTGACAGTTAAAAAAATTGAGAAGCACTATTCATATATCGTTCAAAATCTAATGGGATCTAAGTGAGCATTAGATATACAAATTTGCAAAATTTGAATAGAATCGAATGAGTACTTTAGTCTATAATCGATAAAGTAAAATGAACACGCCGTACATAGCACATAGCACACACACACAGATACATTGTGATGAAACTTTCAGAATACAATCTCAGCATGATACTAGTTGATAATCTGCAAAAAAAAAAATACCCTTAAAAATTGCGAAATCATAACTCCCCACTATATCACCTTGTGTTAGTGAGGAGTAAAAATATATCATGCCAATGAAAAGACAAATAATGAAGGAATAATATATTTTTGTTGAAGACGTTTTTAAAAGTACCTACGGCGTAATAAGCATTCAAAAAGTATCTTATCACCCTGTCCCGTCACCTTAAAACCGCTAAAATAATAGGTTTCTTTTCAGTAATAGTCATGTTAATCTATGTAAATATATATTTTTTTATTACTTTTTAAAAACCCCTGAAATTGTCAAGAAAATTAAATTAATAATTAATTGTAAAGAAAATTAATTAGAAAATTAAATATACCTATTCAATGATAGCACACGTATGACACAATAATTTATTAGTATTAGAACAATAGGTACCTATTGAGTCATTAATTAATAAAAAAAAATTATATCAATATATTGTTACTGAAAACCGGAAATATTTTTCGAATGAAACAAAAAAATACATACTCAAAAAAACTTTTCGAAATCAATTTCAGTATTTAGCGAATGGATTTAATTTATAAACGCTTTTTGTATTTTATAATTGTATTAACATTGTTTTTGCATTTTACTTTCTGTTTTGCAAGTCATTAAACATTAACATTATTTTTATTTACATTAAAAATATCTATATTAAAGAAAAACAGAGGATTAAACGATGGATTGAATTCACTAACTCTAATACAAATCGATTTTCAACAAGTTCATATTTTAAGAATTGTAACAAGTAGTGTTTTTGATTATTATTAAGCCGTATGAATAATAATAACCAAAATTTCTACTAGTAAGTTGTTTTTAATTCGAGATTTTACGTGTACTAAGTCGACAAACAAGATTTAAAATATTCTAAGGGTGAGTAACTTCTGACATTCACCTCACCTGACTGAATGACTTATGAGAATATTGACCCGCACTTTGCATACTTATTACACGTTTTCTTAAATAAAGTTCACGATTTTATTTTCAGACCAGGGATATTGATTCAACAGCTCAAAAGAATACACACACCTTCATAAATTTACGATGATTTTTCTTTTCAATAATGATATAATTTTAAGTTTAACGCTGTGTTCAATTACTTATACTTAAAATGAAAAAAAAACCGCTTTTATAAATACGCACATAAACTTTGAATTTACGAATAAAAACTATTTACGAGTAAACATACATTATTTCAAAGTAAATGTTACTTTATTGGAACATTTTGTAATTACAATATATCTTCTTCTTCTTATATTAGATCGTAGATCTGTTTTTCGAGAAAGCTATTCCTGTGATGCTGAGGTTCAGCTATCCCTTCAGTGATCTTCCGGAGAGGCGACGCCCTGGTGGGATTTCGTTTGCCGCTATGGATGGGATTCGAGATGCGTCCATCCTGTTGACGTGGTCCCTCCATAATCTTCTTCTATCTCTACTCCATCGTATGATGTCCTCGGTCTCACGGGTCCGCCTAATGTCGTCATTGTGAATTTTGTCTCTAAGCGTCTTCCCTGTGATAGACCTTTAAACCTTAATTTCTGATGTTCGTAGGAGATCTTTGGTTCTGATCGTGTCGGCTCTTGTCTCCACCGCGTATGTCATGGTAGGTCTAACACATGTCTTACATTTGTATTCTGACCTTAGGTACTATCCGTTCATATGTATTTATTATATACTAGTTGCATGTAACACATGAGATCCAACTGTCGATAGCGATAGTATGTATAGTTGAAGAATATGTACCAAACTATAAACCCATAAATACAAATTATTGAATATTTTCAGATATTTTGTTTTCTATACAACATATATTATGTAGGTATGTATGTCAAGATAGGATAGTATGGAGGAAGTTCCTTTTTTCCTACCCAGAATATGAAAATAGCATGATGGTATGTATGTTTGGAGATGAAGTATCAAACTATTAAGTCTTCTTACATATTGTGTATAGGCGACTGCCATACAAAATGTATGAAGCGATGTCGTCACTAAATTCAATTTTTAAAAAAATTGTTAAAAAAAATTGAGATCTTCTACTACAATGTTAATATTTTTTATAGAAAATTAAATTATCTAGTTGGGGTGTTTCGGCTTTTTTCGATAATTGTATAAGTTTTGGAAATATAGGCAGTTAAACTCATAAATTTATCATAAAAAAAATATTTTTCTTAATAAAAAATGTTTGAGAAACCCTGGAATTTTTTTGAAAAAATCAATTTGAGATTTTTTATTTTTCTATGTTTGTACCAATTTTCAGCGTTCTACCTTTTATGGTTTCTGAGATATATGGAAAAATAAAATAAAAATTCAAAAGTTGATAACCCCTGACTGAAACTAAAATTCAAAATTCCGAGTATAAAAGTTTTGTAGGCCTATAACTGTTTATATATTCTGAAATTTTGGGCTCTGTAAATTGAGCGGATCAAAAGTTATAAGGGGGGGACGGACACACACACACAGAGACACACAGACACACACACACAAAACTCACACAAAATGTTCTACTCCGAATTCTGAGTAAATCCATGTATGGGAACATATATGCTGCAAGGCCTCTAGTTGGTGTTATTAGCATGCAAAAAGTCCACTACACCATACAAAATGTTCCTTCGTACACGCATCTTGGCTTAATAATGTCGATTCATTAAGAGAATTGAATTCTCATGAACGAATCGACAGTTGGACTAGTTGCATGTAACACATGAGATCCAACTGTCGATAGCGATAGTATGTATAGTTGAAGAATATGTACCAAACTATAAACCCATAGATACAAATTATTGAATATTTTCAGATATTTTGTTTTCTATACAACATATGTAGGTATGTATGTCAAGATAGGATAGTATGGAAGAAGATCCTTTTTCCTACCCAGAATATGCAAATTGCATGATGGTATGTATGTATGTTTGGAGATGAAGTAACAAACTATTAAGTCTTCTTACATATTGTGTATAGGCGACTGCCATACAAAATGTATGAAGCGATGTCGTCACTAAATTCAATTTTTAAAAAAATTGTTAAAAAAAATTGAGATCTTCTTCTACAATGTTAATATTTTTTATAGAAAATTAAATTATCTAGTTGGGGTGTTTCGGCTTTTTTCGATAATTGTAAAAGTTTTGGAAATATAGGCAGTTAAACTCATAAATTTATCATAAAAAAAATATTTTTCTTAATAAAAAATGTTTGAGAAACCCTGGAATTTTTTTGAAAAAACTAATTTGAGATTTTGTATTTGTCTATGTTTGTACCAATTTTCAGCGTTCTACCGTTTATGGTTTCTGAGATATATGGAAAAATAAAATAAAAATTCAAAAGTTGATAACCCCTGACTGAAACAAAAATTCAAAATTCCGAGTACAAAAGTTTTGTAGGCCTGTAACTGTTTATATATTCTGAAATTTTAGGCTCTATAAATTGAGCGGATCAAAAGTTATAAGGGGGGGACGGACACACAGACACACACACACACAGACACACAGACACACACACAGACACACACACAGACACACACACACACAGACACACGAAATGTTCTACTCCGAATTCTGAGTAAATCCGTGTATGGAACATATATGCTGCGAAGCCTCTAAGTTGGTGTTTTTTGACTTCAAAGTTGGAAAATCCATGAAAAAAGTAGACCCCTCCATACAATTCTCGCGTATTCTGGCTTGATACATTGTCGATATGTTAAGAGAACAAAGTTCTCCTGAACAAATCGACAGTTGGATAAACGTCAAATTGTTTTTGGGCACTTGTGAAAAAAATTGGTTATTTTTTCATTCAAATTAATTATCAAATATTTAACAAGTACATATACCCTCATAGATTTCTTAAACTAAGGTCGTGGCAGTATTCGAACTCGCGACCACCGTTTTACTACTCCAGCACGCTAACCGCTCTACCATCACCCATTTATTTCACAATCAACAAAATTATCAACATCGAATTAAAAAAAAACACTAAAATTTAATAACAAAACAAAACAGAAGTATGTTTATAGCATAATACATATAAACATAAAAAAAACTTAATAATTACCTAAGTAAATTAAGAGAATAGAGAGGCCAAAATAAATCCAGTTTTATTAATATATATATTTATATATATATATATATATATATATATATATATATATATATATATATATATATATATATATATATATATATATATATATATATATATATATATATATATATATATATATATATATATATATATATATATATATATATATATATATATATATATATATATATATATATATATATATATATATATATATATATATATATATATATATATATATATATATATATATATATATATATATATATATATATATATATATATATATATATATATATATATATATATATATATATATATATATATATATATATAAATATGACAAATTATCAAAGTAATAGTTCATATGGCGTACTTTGTCCCTGTAAGATTATTTTGGCATCGTTCCTACGTAATGAAATGGGAATGTATCTAATATAGATATATTTTTGTTGTAGAATATTCTATGTCTATTAAGATAGGGATGGGTATTGGGTATATCTAGTTCAATATTTTTTCGATGCCTGTTGCTACCAGCTGTTGTAGGCGGAAGGGACGTTAGGCTTTACGTCATACATAACTTTGAAGCACAAAGATAACTGCCAAGAGAAATATATAAAATACTACATATATGAGGGCATTAGTATGCCGAGTGGTCGTTTTGGGAAAACACTGGGTGATTGGAAGAACATCAATATTGGAACAGTGTGTTACGTTTTAGGACGCCCACCATGTCGCCTTTATTATGAAATAAAATAATGTTGAATATTTACCGTGACGACAAAAGTTTAAAAATAAAATTATCAAAAGTTCTATTAATATAAGAATATTTAATAGAATATTTAGTAAAACTTTATCTTTTTAAAAGTTTAAAAAGATAATATTGAATTATCCTATTGTATTTATTTATGTAAAATAAAATAATAAATAAATACCTACTCAACTTTTTAAACTAAAAGTAAATTAATTATGGAATATAACCAACAATAATTTTTCATTTGTTTTTATTTTATTATTTTTCTCAATATTATTTATGAGGAAAAAAGTTTATAAAGGATACTACCCCTACATTTAAATTTTTCATGTCTTTATTTCATAATTTTTCACAAAAATAATTAGAAGTGAGGACAAAGTTTTAAAAATTATACTCAATATTTTACACTGAGTATTAATTAATTATATAATTAAATGTACTCATACGTATGATATAAAATATATTTCGAAAAACATTCAACAAAATAATCAGAAATATCGATTTGTAAATTAATGTCTATTGCTCGTGTTCATGAATTTCAGCCATTGAACTCATTTTTTATCTTGATTTATAAAATAACATTTATTCGACCTAAAATAAAAAAAATGGATTAATAGAATGTAATAAGGTGTATAATTTAAGTCAATAAACTAGTAAATATAAGCATTTTTGGCCATAAAGACGAAAGAATTTCACTTACTTGAACTCACTTACTATTGTATGAAATTCGCTCATGATATAGAGTTCTACTATTTACGTAGGTATAGATATATCATAGTTCTCAATTAATTCATAAAGCTAACGTTATGTATACATTGAGGTGTATATTGGATAATTTTAATGCTTAACATAAAAGCGATGGGTAGGTATTGTATGTACCTGAAAAACATTTTAATCAATATTTAAATAAAAATTAAAATGTAAAAGGTTTCCTACATGGCGAAAGCAACAAATTATTGTATTTTATTATTCATATTGTTTTGCAGAGATTTCGTGCATGACGGGTTTATTGTTAAACGGAAATTTCTTCCAACTAACAAACCGTAGTTTATGTATAAAATTACGTACACAATGGATTAGTTTTTAAATAAAAAACTAAAAAAACTTTTTTTCTTTAAAATATATTTACTTTATAACAGTGCATCTCAAACTTTTCTTAACAATATTTGTAAAATTGTATTTAGTGACGACATCGTTTAATACAATTTGTATGGCAGAATACACTACACAACATCTATATGGGGAATAATAAGTTTGATACTTAATCTCCAAACATACATACATACCATCAAGCTCTTTATATATTCGGGGTGGGAAAAAAAGACTGACCTCCACAGTATCCTTTCTTGACATACATGTTTTATAAAGAAAACGAAATATCTTTAAATATTAAATAATTTCGATTTCAGGGTTTATAATTTTATACATATTCTTTCAACTACCTATACATAGTATACATACTATCGCTATCGCATGTTAATTTCACTATTGACCAATTTAAATTACGTTTTTCAGTAATCAAATCAAAAATATAGCGATTAAGAAAATGTTTTGGATATAATAACTAATTTAAGTTGTATTTTAAAGTCAATTTTGTTTCATCTTCTATTTCATTTATTGTCCTTTTATTATGAGGTAAATGATAGTAAATAGGTTTTGTTATTCAAAATATCTTTATCTACGATATGAAAATCACAGTTTCATTTTAGTAGGAGTTCCTTGGTAATCATTTTTATTTGACATTTCCAAATACGACCCAAATATTGCCCTCATACTATACACAATATAATTTTGTATGAAACATCCGGCAGATAACAACGTAGGACCCGATAAAATGCAAAAGCTCTCATTGAAAGCTTCGGGCGTCGGGGGAGCTTTGAAGCTTTTGTGCGACCAGCCGAACGATTTTGAATACAAAGGAACGGACAATGGGGGAATGAATGAGGTCTTATCGTCGTATCCTTTGTGCCGTCATTTGTAACTTGCTCAAACCACGAGGACTATCACTAGTGGTTACCCGTGACACAACTCACTTTGACAGACAACTCGGTGTCATGCAACACGCAATCTTCAATGTCAAATTATTGACACTCATTAATTTAAAGACAACATATTTATACGAGTTGATCCAGTCTGTCGAAATGTTCATACATTTGTCATATATTTAAACACATAAATCGATCTTTATAAAAGGCGACTATCGTTGCCTAGTGGTTAAGGTGTTTGGCTTCTGAGCTGGGGTTTGAGTTTGATTTCCAGCTGAGGAGAATTTATTGAAAACTTAATTTATCCTTGAAATTTTATGCAAATGGCGAGTTTAATTTATTGAAATTAAACTCGCCATTTGCACAGGGTATACGAAATTGCTCACTATTATTGAAGGTAATATAAGTTTTGTTTTTTTAGTGACTAATATTAGTTATCGTAAAGTAAATAACAGTATGTTTTTTTATTATTTAAATTTAAAATACATACATACCATCATGCCGTATCCCTACTTGGGGTAGGCAGAGAGGACCGAACGCCAGACAACTCTATCTTGACATAAATGTTTTTTTTTAAATTTAAAATAGTTACATTTATGACAAAATGTAACATTTATGGCCTTAATATGGCCTTCCTGGCTCAGTTGGTTGAGTATCTGACTTCTGATCCAAAGGTCTCAGGTTCGATTCCCCGTGGAGACACAGTTTTTAATTGTGTTTTCAGTCTGGATCTGTGAGACGATTAAAATCGATAATAACGACTGAAAACACAACTCAAAACTGTGTCTCCACCGGGAATCGAACCCGCGACCTTTGGCTCAGCAGTCAGATATCTAACCAACTGAGCCACAAAGGCCGACATTTTATTAATTTTAAAACACTTAATAGATAATTAAATAGGTAAATTAATAGATAGACAAATGAAATTAATAATTAACTATTGACGATGTGGACTATTGACTATCTTATTATATTTAAACCAAGTTGATTTTTGGGGATGGCTAAGGGAAGCAAACACCAGATATCTATCATTATTATTAATTTTATTTTATTACTCATAATTATAATGACGAAACACAGGAGAGAGCAACCTGGCGCATGCGGACTAGGAGAGCCGACCCCAAATAATGGGAATAAGGCGAGGGAAAAGAAGAAGAAGACTCATAATTATAATATACGATCTTCGTCGTTCACTTTTTTACCAATTTCACTAAAGGCTGTTTTTATTCACAGTATTTATATAAATTTTACAATTACGTATAATTTTTTATATGTATATTGGTTTCATCATACACCGTTTTAATGCAAATCAGTGACCTCATTGTGATAGCAATTAGTAGTCCAAACACGAGTGCTCTTACAAAAGTTTAACGACGAAGAAGAGATTCAACATTAAATTTGAATACGATTATACTTTTTGGACCAATTTTTAATATTATGCTCTTATATTTATAAAGACGTTTATGAAAGTAATATAGTAAAATTCTGCATACAAACAATTGGTCAAAAGAAATAAATAAAAATATAGAAAAATAGTAATGTAAACAGATACTGTTTAAAATCTTATTTGTTTAAAGTTCAAATCATTTTTATAGACAATTTTTGTTCCCTATACGTTGTACGAATTGAATGTAAATGTACTATGATCATTTTTGTTCTCTATACGTTGTACGAATTGAATGTAAATGTACTATGAACATCAATTGTTTTAATTTTTTTTAAAAGAATGAATATGTCCTTGAACTTATACATCCTCATACATTCCATAAACTAAGCAGTAATGCTTGTGCTATAGGTGAAAGAAATCGGTCGTGGTAGGATACTTCTCTGCCACCACCCATCTAAGTATAATTTGATGACACATCCATACAGTATATAAAATAGACTCAACTAAAATAAGACTCAACTATATTACTATAAAACGTGCAAAATAAATTTTATATTTAACGATTTCCAATAAATATAAAACAACTTTTCATTCAGCATCGTCCAGTACATTGTTACATTGCCTTTGGTTGGGTATTAACATAACAGTTTTATTAATGTTATATATAAACCTTTAAATACACGTTAAGGTTAATCTTTGTAAATGAGCAGTTTCTAAATCTAAATAAAACTATACCTTTATAAATTACCGGCAATTTAGTAAAAATCCGCAGTTAATTTTTTACATAATAACGTACCTACGAGAATACTAAATATTTATAAGCTAACTACCGCACTGCTTCAAAATATTCATGTTTTGTTAAAAAAAAACCGAGTTAGCGTGCTAAATGATTATATGTTTATGTAGGTTGCAAAAAAAGAAGAAAATAAACGGCTTGTGCATCGCCAACAGTTAATAAATTTACATACGGAATGTACCAACATTTTTGCTCTCAAACTCCATGAACATTGTTAATTATTTTGTATACCTATTTATCTAACGTCTTTAGTATTATATTATATTAAATTTCGTAGGAAATTGAAATTAGGTATGTTTTTCACTATCCATCGGGCAAAATCTATAATGTTAACAAAATTCAGTTTCTCAACTAATAATTATCGATAGAAATTCATATTAATACTTAATTAAAATAAAAAAAAAAATTTTTTTCACTTAGGTTTTTCAATTGTTTTTTGACGCATTCCGTACGAGACTTATTCTGAAGATGTGTCTCGTACAAAACGTGATAATAATCAATGTAAATAAACTTAACTATACCGAAAATATTTTATTTTCATTCAGTGCACATATCGATCATTACATAATTTCTCAATTAAATGTTCATATCTATCATTACAACAGGACAAGGCAGATGTAGATGCGAACAGGTTCTGGCACTGACCACATATGTGGAAAATGGATTCCAGGAAGGGAAAAAATCGGGCTTAGTGCTCCTGGACTCAACAGCGGCCTATGATACCGTGTGGAAGAGAGGTTTGTTATATAAGGTTGCCAATATTCTAAATTCTCATAAAATAGTCAAACTGCTAAACAACATGCTTTCCAACAGAAAGATTAGGGTTCATCTCAATGGCGAAGTCAGCAGCCCCAGGTTTCTGCAGAACGGACTTCCTCAGGGTTCGGTTTTGTCCCCGATATTATTTAATGTGTACACGGCGGACGTGCCAAATACCTCGTCAACTAAATTCACCTATGCTGATGATATGGTAGTAATCATACAAGCCAAAACCTTTGAGGAGCTGGAATTTACCTTGAACGCGGACTTGGAGATACATCATAAACATTACCAAGATTGGCACCTCCAACTAAATCCTAAAAAGACTGTTGCGTTGGCCCTCTATCTAAGCAACCAAGAGGCAGAAAAGGAACTGAATATACACATTGGTACGGAGAGGATTCCTAACGAAAAATTTCTTAAATATTTGGGGTTGAAGCTAGACAGATCACTCACTTACAAGCAGCACATAGAACAAGTAAAGAATAAGATTAAATCTCGAAATAACATAATTTCCAAACTGGCTGGTACAACAAGGGGTAGCAGTGCTGAAACATTGAGGACATCAGTAATGGCCCTGGTCTACAACACGGCAGAATATTGTTCCCCGGTGTGGGCGAGGAGCTCGCACTGTGGACGTCTAGATGCCGAGCGGAACCAATCAATGAGAACCATAACGGGTACGGTAAAATCCACCCCGGTACCGTGGCTTCACGTATTATCGAATATCGCCCCACCCCCTATCAAGAGAAATCAGGCTACTGTAAAGGAAATCAAAAAAGATAAAAAACAATCCAGCACTCCCAGTACACACTTATATCACACATCCACCAAGAGTGAGACTCAACTCCCAAAGACCAAGTGGAGGCCTCTATGGACGGACTCAGAAGTGAGCAACAATAATCTGGTCCGGGACCCCACCATCCATGTCCCTGGTTTCGACCTCCCTCGCAGATCCTGGGTGCAGCTCAACAGAATAAGAACAGGCATGGGGTGTTGCAACCATCTTTTATGGAAATGGGGAAAGAGAGAATCGCCGGCGCAGAGCTCCAAACGATCCGCCACATTGTTGAAGAGTGCCCACTGCACAGGTATCCGAGAGAGCTGGGGGAATATCCACTGGGCAAAGCAAGAAGCGTTGGACTGGCTGCGGGGTTTGAATTTAAGGCTCTAACGAGCTCCATAGACGCAGCCTTTTCTGGGCGAAGAAGAGCCTAGCCATTCGAAAAGTGAAATGAAATTACAACAGGAAATTTGCAAGTGGAAATTTTTCTTAGAGAATAAATATAATTTTGAAATTCACATGCATTTCCGAAATAATAATATGCTGGTGACCGAAATATTTATTCGAAAACAAAACAGCTTTTTTTACATGTGTGAAAACAAAATAAAAAAAATGTTGTTAGTTATAAATTAAATTTTGTTCCTTTGTAATTTTTTTTTGTGAGAGTGGAATATGGAGGATAAGGTACAACCATGAGCTGGAGAACCTTTACAGTGATCCTAACATAGTAAAATATACTAAAATACATCGGCTTCAATGGTTAGGGCACGTTCAGCGAATGGAGGAAGGCCGAATCCCAAAGAAGATTCTCGACACACGACCGGAGGGGAGACGTGGTGTGGGGAGACCCAAGCTGCGGTGGATGGACGGCGTACAGGAGGATCTAAAGAGGATTGGCATGGCAAACTGGAGAGTGCAGGCGATGGACCGATCTAAATGGCGAAAAATTCTGGAGGAGGCCAAGGCTCACATTGGGCTGTAGCACCAATGATGATGATGATAATGTAATTTTGAAACTATTGGAAATATTTTATTCATTCATTAATTCGTTCGTTTGTTCATTCATTCATACATTCATATGAATGAATGTATGAATAAAACATCATAACAAAGTTACACAATTGAAAAAGAAATAAGCCAATTATGTTTCACTAAATTATATAAAGATACCTATTAAAATTCTATTCCAATAAGATATCAAGAATTGAGATTTAGGATACGGTTAGGGAATCGAGGCAGAATTCGAGCCCGCATTCACTGGATTTCTAACACAATGCACTAATCGCTCTTGTCGAAATGGAAGCAACAATCCTTATCAATTGTTTACAAATTAACTAATTTCTCAATAGATGGCGTTACAAAAAAAGGTTTCTTCAATAGTAGAATTCCTTATTTTCAGGTGAATTGTTACACATTATTCATATAAGGCATAATTGGTGAACGTTACGCAAGCGCATAAAGTGATCAAGTAAACCAGCCGATGAAAGGTCGTAAACCCCGTAGATGCCTTGAGTTCCTGGTTCTTCTATAATATCCCAACTTCTTCTCTATTGAGATGTTAAAAGTTTGTCGATAAAAATACTATTTGACTCCCGACAGGGAAAAAAATAATTTTTTTGCGTATATGCAATTAAAAAAACATTCAATTATTGCTGAAATTTAAAACGCGTTTTTTCAATATATATTTTTTCGGTTTAGTTTTATTTACTTCTTATATTCTCATAAATCAAATAAAGTGGATGAACGTTGGACTAATCTGACTAAGTGACCCTGGGAGCGAAAATTGTCTCGACATATTTTATTCATCTAATAAATTATTATTTTTGATTATTTATGAAGATGTTTTTGTATCCACGTGAAAGAAAGTGAGATTCTCAAAGTTGAACAGTAATAGGTAGGTATAATATATTTCGGGTTGTTATTGTTAGGAAGTTTATGACCATCCATTCCTAGCATAAGATATTCACACACGCCATTTCAAATTTCATGGGCGATAATACCTTATTTTGTGGAAATGCGTAGGAGGTTCTCATCGGTGTAATTCGAATCTTTTTCGTTTAGGATAAGTTTTGTAAGTTCTTTAAGGTAGGGGATATTTTATTGACTTGCCAATTCTTGATTACTGTGATACAGTGTATGGACCATCAACAGATAATCCAGAGTCCAAAACGCTTGTGCCAGATTTTGCTTCTCTATTCCTTGCAGGGCACATGTACAGGGCACATGGTACATGCACAATATTTTGCTGAAAATGGAATGTTGAACATGGCAAACCGACGGAAACTTCACCTTTCTTGTCAGATATCTAAAGTCGTCCAAAATAAGAAACCCGAATATTTGTTGTGAAGATTGGAATGGTCTGAAAGTGTTCACAACTATGGCACGAGGGCCAGAGACTTCTAATTGCTTATTCCTAGGTATAGAGGGGCAGAGTTTGAAGGTAGTTTCAAATAAGCTGCAACAAAATACTGGAATGACTTGCCTTCACCGCTAAAATCAGTGGAAAAAATCTATATTTTTAAGGAGAATTGTCGAGCGATGCTTCTAGTCTCGCAATCATAGTGTGAAGTATGTAAGAATGTATGTGTGTGGGTGTGTATGAATAAATGAGTACATTTTTGATTTGTTTCGTTGATTGCTTTGGAGCATTTTTTGGTTAAGTAAGCAACGCCCCACTAGGCTTAACCTGTTCTGGGGCTGAAAAGCAATAGGATTATGCTGAAAATCAGCTGCTGGGAGCTTGTCTTCCTGCAACATAGCTGAGCATGGTCCTTTTGAGTCGGAAAAGTTGTTTTTCTTTTTCATTTGTAATTTAATTTGTAGTTCTCTTGTACTTGTATCTAAACTTCCTTTTTTCGTCTCAATAAATGTTTTATTATTATTATTATTACTTACAAGAGAATACAACAAACATGTCTTTTATATCTGATTACGGTTGTCAATTCTATTTAAAAACGTGACGTAGGCCGGTTATATTTTAGCTTGCATCTATACCCATACACCAGTCTCGTCTAACCTAAGAATGCAACATTCAGAATATATGGAGAACCTCATTGCTGATCTATGCGAGATGATATTGCTTGTTGTATTATCGAGTAGTCGGTATTTAAGGAACACCCGAAAACGATTATAATAGAAAATAAACAGTTTTCTAAGCCAATATATAGTTTTAGGTATAGTTTTCGACAAATAATTTAAGAATTATCGTCGCTGAGGGAGCGGTGTGCACATATTCATTGCACATGTAAATTTACACACATAAATTTGAGCTCTGCGCACCTCACGTGACATAGTCAAGTTATTTACCGCTAACTTTGTTTTTATAACATTTTTATATATTTTACTTTATGTTGCTATTATTGATTTAGCTGCAAAAAAAATATATGACAAAAAATAAAGGACAACCAGTTGATGAAACATTTGAAACTTATGAGAACAATAGAAACATGGATTAAAAACAAGGGCATTATATACTGCGGAAACATGATCAAGTAACTATAGTTTAAAAAATAGAAGGTTTTATTTTAATAATTAAATCACAAAGTTTTAATCCACAATGAGTTTTTATTTTTAAAGCCTAAGCGCTTTCACTGGACTCAGCCAGCATCCTCAGAGGCAAAATTCAAACTAAATACAAAATTAAAACAAAATGTTACATAGCAAGTGGGTGGTGTGTGAGGTATGAGGGAGATGGGGGGGGGTCGGGAATACAAAGTCAATACATACAGAGAAAAGAAAGTTGAATACAAGTAATTACTAACAAATAGGGAAAACCTAATTATACATGGTAAAATGTTCAATAAATAACACAGATACATACCTACAACAATTATTATAAGAATGAATAAAGAATATTAACAAGGTAGAGAAATTAACTGATATAGGTAATATTTATGAAACATAAATATAAACAAAACAAAAAAAAAAAATTACAAATTTCAATATATAAAACTAGGTAAATAGGTATGTATATACGTATGTATAATGTAGAATTTATTAATGTAAAAGAATTAATAGCTAGGTATGGGAGTATATATCATAAACATACAGTATTTATAAGAAAATGAAACGATAAATATAAATAAAAAAAACAACAAGTAAATCAATGAATGCATACAAAACTAAATTATTTAAGTAAAGGTGAAGATATAGGAACTTGAATATTGACTTGTAATCTACCAGATTTAATTATACGATTAATATCTAAAGCTTCTAATGCGTCTAATTTGCGACCTTTTGATTCTAAATATAAAACTTTTACATTATTAACATTAAAAGAATGATCATTTTCGATGCAATGATCAGCCATCTCAGAGTATCCCGATAACCCTCTGAAAGCTCTTTGGTGTTCTTTTATCCGAGTTCCTATATCTCTTACACATTGACCAATATAAACTGCATCGCAATTGTTACAGTTAATACTATACACACCACTCTTATCCAATGGGTCTTGTTTATCTTTGCTATTGAATAATAATTTATGAAGATTTGAATTTGTGTAAAAAGCGGATTTGAAATGATTCTTGGTGAAAATTGCTATTTTATTTGATTTGTCTCCTAAATATATCCCCATCTCCCTCATACCTCACACACCACCCATTTGCTATGTAACATTTTGTTTTAATTTTGTATTTAGTTTGAATTTTGCCTCTGAGGATGCTGGCTGAGTCCAGTGAAAGCGCTTAGGCTTTAAAAATAAAAACTCATTGTGGATTAAAACTTTGTGATTTAATTATTAAAATAAAACCTTCTATTTTATATACATGAACTTACACTATGTTAACGAAAAAACATTAAAATAATTAACAATAGTTTAAATTTTTATTTTACTATAGGTATGATATTACCAGTAAAAAAAAATTTCTGAGATATATAATGCAAGAAATTTTAACACCCAAGTTAAAATTTCTTAAAAAAACAAAAAAAATGTTACGTGTTATTTTTAATTTTATTGAATTGTATTTTTTACATTATTTATTTTTTGTATTATGTACTATGTATCAACTATGGCTATCAATAATAAAAAAAATTACAGCATGTATACAAAGGAGGGGTTTATTGCCACATGGCAATCTCTTCCAACCAACCCGACTATGCAACTTTTTATTACGGTTATGTAGTAAATGAAAGCACAATTGTAATATGTTCTTATTTGTATTTTTCAGAAGCGACGGCCGTCCCCCGTCCCCCGTCATGAGGGTGGGGGAGCCCGAGGTGTCGGAGCTGTCGGAGCTAGGGTCGGGGGCGGGGTCCGGGGCTGGCGGCAGGGGGTGGGGAGGAGGAGGTGGAGGGGGGCGCGGGCCGGGGCTGGGGCGCCTGTCCCGCTCCCAGGGGGATGCCCGCCAGCCCGGCCTCTACTACTCCCCGCCCGGCACCTCCTACACCATCGTGGAGCGCCCGGCCAGCTCGCACGCGGTACACCGCCCCCGGGGCACCTACCTCGGATCGCGCCCCACCGCGCCCCTTCTGCCCGGCGGCAAGAAGCGCCCCATCAGCCCGGAGCAGGTGCTCCGTCTCCTGGGACAGGGGGCAGCGCCGCAGTCCAGACCCTCCAGGAGGACGCAGCCTCCCACGCTGCCGGCCAGCAGTCCACCCAGTACCACACACCACGTAAGAACTATATTTATTTATTTATTTTTACCCTCCACTACTATAAAATAAAGGAGAGTCATGATTTCACAAATTTTAAGTGTATTTTTTTGCATAAATTTCTCAACGGGTATCATGTAAAGAGTACACACTATGAATTTTGTCATGATGCGTTTGTATATGCCATACGTCGTATCCTCTTTGTGTCTTTTTTAGAGCCCAACCTTTAAGTTTGATTGACTTCATAATTATTGATATCATATAATATTACTTATTAGCTCTAAGTCTGCACTTTACGTGCAGGTAAAGTGCAGACTTAGAGCTGATTAGTTTTCCATAGATATCCGTTAATTTCTTCTCTGTGATTTCATCTTTACGTTGATTTTTTTGTTATCTCTACAGCCCAAATCATTAGTCTTATTGACTTCATATTGCTATCATATATGTTAAGTCCAAAAATTAGGGTGATTGGTTTTCCATAGATATACGTTAATTTCTTCTCTATGATTTCATTATTTACGGTGTATTTTTTTGTGTCCTCTCTATAGCCCAAACTATAACTCCGTTGGCTTCATATTGATATCTTCATATTGTTAAGTCTATAAATTTGAGCTGATTAGTTTTCCATAGATATTATAGATTAGTTTTCCATATCCGGAACGCTTCTCTATTTACATGATCATCACACATTATTTTTTGTGGCTGAACATCTAGAAAGCATTTATTTCGTATATTTACTCCATTATAAACTATCTTTTAGATCCAATAAAATAATATAGTATTCAATGTTTTTGTTATATCGATGCATAAAGGATATTTAATTTAAGCGACAAAATGGTTGACATTGAGTTAAATGTATTTTATATTCGTATGCCGCTTTGAATGAGCTATCTTTACTGATGGCAGGGTGTAGGCAGCTCAAAATATATTTGCAAGAATATATTTTGAACTTCATTATTTTCGCTTCATTATTGTATACTCGTTGATTTTTTTTTATATATTTCTCTAAGATATTCAATTAAGGTTCATCAACGATTTATTTATCTTTAATTTGACGTAATTTGCCTTCTATTATTCACCAGAGTTCATGGGTGATTATTTCACTTCAACGGATTGAATAAGATTCCTTTTTTGTTTTTCTATTAGAGACGTGTTTCAAGTTCCAACTGCCTAACATGTTTGGATTGCAGCCAACGAAAGTTACGGAAAAACCATTTACACAAAAAATGGTAAATTATATACTGAAAAGGAACGAATTATATCCTCAAAAGAAAGAATTATGTTTTCATAATAGCACCACGCTCCGCACGAAATGAAGGTATTATTGTGATGAAAAGAAAATCGTCACAGAAAAAGCAATATCTTGAGACGGCTACGTCAAATTTTGAATATTATAAAATCAGGACGAAATAAACAGTGCCTTACTGGACTGATTTCATTAATATTTTTGAAAGTGTCTTTCTTATTTTATTTACTAACAACGATTTATTTTTTAGTATAACGAAGTATTCATATCAACAATTGTCTCTAGCGAATATATTTATCAAAAGGAGATACTGTGTTTTTCTACAATATATATTATTTTTTCATCGATAATTAAGATTTATTTTTTGAATGTTGTAGGTTAAATTTATTTATATACAAAAATTATTTAAAAAGAATTTAAAAATTGAAAAATTTAAAAGGAACAGTTTGATTACTTATATTGAATGGAAAAAAATAGTTAAGTAAATAAAATAATAAATATGAGTGATACAAAGTAAAAGGTGCTCATTCACTTTTTCACAATATTATGAAAAATTTTATAATGAACTCCATCATATTAACCATTTTTTAAATAACAAAGTATTTTAAATTATTTTATTAGGTCACATTTTATGCTCAAATATAAAATTTTGGTTAAAGAATGAATATTTATGGGCGTCTTTGATATTTTTGATTAGCTTTTTTGCATCGTAAATTAAATTGGATTTTGTAAACACATATCTAGTTGTTTCTTACAAAACGGTGTTGGGGAACACGAGAGAGGATTTTGTAGGTACTTAGTATTTACAAAACCTGAACCATGTATTTACAAACTTTTTTCGTTGGCGATAAAATGTTTGACGACCGAGTAAAATGCCAAAAGTTTGATAAAGTATACGAACGGTAGTACTCGTAGCTCTACTGTATAGCTCTAAGTAAATAATTTTATGTCGAATCATTTCGTTGAAATGTAGCAATGGTTAACATTTATAAATAGTATCTTAAAGTAACACTGACCAATCAATATAAGTTTGGCAATTTGACAGCGTAGTTCAAATACTTCATTATTATTAGTTTTTTCTTTAGATAAAACAAACTTAAAAAAAATTTAAGATCCGTAGGTGCCTTGAGTTTCTAGTTCTTCTATAATATTCCAACTTCGTCTCTATTGAGATGTTAAAAAAAATGGCAAAAAATATCATTTTCTTTTCTCAAATTATAGTTTGTATTTTGTATAGCTGGACATGATATTATGTGTAGTGTGTATATAACACTTTCAAAAAATCATTGGAGACAGCTTAAAATAGTAGATAAAGTAAGCGCATAAAGTGATCGCGTAAACCAGCCGATGACAGGTCGTAAGCCCTGTAGGTGCCTTGAGTTCCTGGTTCTTTTATAATATCCCAATTTCGTCTCTATTGAGATGTTAAAAAGTTTGTCAGTAAAAATATCATTTGACTCCCGACAGGGAAAAAAAATCAATGTTTGCGTATATGTAATTAAAAAAAATATTCGATTTATTGTCATTGGTTCTGTACCGAATCTTGCTGTTTCTCTTTATACGAAAAGTTATACATTTAATTAGAGAAAATATAAATAATGATTAAAACCATGGAATAGAGATTTAGTTCTACTTGTACGACATTATTTGAAGAAGTGGATATGTATGCATTCATCTCTTTGTAAATTTAAATAACGATTAATACTATGTAGTATGAATGATTTAGTACCTACCAAATTCAAATAATATAAATGACTAATTTGATGTTAGACGGTCCTTTAGTGGAATATAATAGCATTCTATTTCATTCATTCTAATTATTTAAGACTAGTTGCATGTAACACATGAGATCCAACTGTCGATAGCGATAGTATGTCCTATTCAGATTCGTCAAAATTTATCTGTCTGAATTTTAGTATTTGAGAAATGTCAAAAGTTGACTGTATTTATACGGGACTCATTACGTCACACCGCGCGGATGAAGTCCTTTTACACAAGTCGCCCGTTGGCTATAGACGTTTTCGTACTATGAAACGAATCAGAATAGCACATATGTATAGTCGAATAATAAGTAAATAAATACAAATCATTGAATATTTTAAGATATTTTGTTTTCTATACAACACATGTAGCTATGTATGTCAAGATAGGATAGTATGGAGGTCAGACTTTTTTCCTACCAGTCTTTTTTAGACACACAGACACACTTAATGTTCTACTCCGAATTCTGAATAAATCCATATATGGAACATTTTTATGCTGCGAAGCCTTTTAGTAGGTGTTTTTTGACTTCAAATTTGGAAAAACCGTGAAAAATATAGACCGTGCATACAAATCTCCTGAATCTTGGGTTGATACTTTGTCGATATGTTAAGAGAACAAAGTTCTCTTGAATAAAACGACAGTTGGACAAATTAAATATTTGGCTAAATTTGATTTTAGTAGTCATGAAATCTTTACAACTCTTCTAAAATATTATCTTCTACGTATGCCTCTTCAAATAAGTTTGATGATCATTTCTTAATATTGGACAATATTTTCTGTCTCTATCTATTTAACCGGCCACACATACAGCACATAGCCACATTATTTTCCAAAACCTTCTCTACCCTTTATTTTTCTTTATATGGCCAATTGAAATGAGGAGTATTCTTATCCCGTAGTGTGACCAAAACGAGATTGCCTTTCGTTTTACGATCATTGTTAGAACTTCTTTTTCTCTTACTTTATTCGTCCTTTCCAGGAACTCCACATTTACTACAAGCCTAGCCAACAATATTAAAAACATAATATATGATTTATATTTCTGCTATAATGTCTTCATATACTTAAATTGGTTTCTAAAGATCTCACAAATAACTAATATTTTTTTTATAATATTTGCTATTATCAACAAATCGTATTTTATTTTACTGTCCAAAAAGGAAAACTTACTTAAATTATCAGGCATTACAATTGTGATCAATCAGTTAACCAAATTATATATCAAACAAAAAATAAATATTTATATGATTTGGACACCATTTCGTTGATTCTCAACAAGTACTAAAAAGAAACTAGTAACAGAATAAGGGAAGTCAGACACAATATGTGGATTCTCTTATTGACTGATTTGACAAGTCGACTAAATCATATTTTTAATAGTTTAATAAAAAAGGATTTAAACCTAGGCTCAAAAAAAGATAAGGGTTGTTTATGTTTTTCACTCGTCACATAAAATTTACAAAGACAGGTTATAAATCTCTGTACCTTACTCTAGTGTATCATAAATTTGTGTCAATTTCTTGTTCACCGACTAATCCCTTTCAGTGTTTGTCACACTAGATTAAAACTTTCCGCCTCACATTATCCAACCTAGTTATAATCTATGGTTTTGTACAAGTTATCACTATTTATTGCGACCAGCCTATTTCCATTATGAAAGTTAATTCTCAAGTGACCACTGGAGTTAAACACTGACCGATATTTTAATCCAATAATAAAACCTCATGACAAAACATCATACAGATGAACAACATTGGGTATATGACACTTGTTTAACGACAAAGAAACCATGCAAGTGTAACTGAAAAGATTACGAGTAGTTTTATTCCAATTCAAACAGACGGAAGAAATTCTTGAACGCAATACCTACGTCGTGTTAATTTTATGAATTCATAAATTTAGTTGCAAATTGTGAATTATTCACAAAAATAAAAATAAATAATATTTAATTTAGTGTTTTTGATGAAACTAATTTACCGTCATACAAGGATTTTTTTTTCTCTTGTAATCAACAACTGATAAAACATTCTGTATAGGATACAGATCTTACATTCTTTCCTTATTTCCTCATTTCTAGCTCTGTTATACATCGTTCTATTACAGATTCTTCATCATGTATATCATGTTTTTTTTATTTTTTCAAAGTACTACACTATGGTGTGCAATCACTGCAATAGTTATTTACGTGATTCACTTATGGCTCTAGCAGATATTCATGTTGAAAATGTGACAAAAAACAACAAAATTAGCATTTTCGATGGCCTTGTCACCTAACTATGAATGACTCACTAAATTATTTGTGATTATACGTACTTACAATTAATAAGAATCTATTTTTTTAAAATAATTTACGGGTTATTCATGGCTTTAGAAGTATACGATCATAAAATTTTGACCTCTATTGAAGGTCTAACGAGTCCGATTAAGAGGAAAAGTTACAGTACTAGTAACATATCAAGAAAGTCTTAGGAAAATTGAAGGTATAAACTTTCAAGCCCCATATAATCTATCCAAATTAAAAAAAATGGCTCTTAATTGTTTTTTTAAGAATGTAATGAGTTGAGGTAGAATTCGAACTCTGGTTCACTGGATGGCTAGTCCGGTATATAAACCACTCTAATAGCAACACATCAATCGATTCATAACAAGCAATTGAGATGTAAAACTTTTAAAGAATATTTGATTTTTAAGTTTTAAACATTTTAAAACTATAAAGAAATAATTATACAGTACAATAGTATCATCTTCCATCTCGGGGATATTGCCACCGGATGAACATTATCATCAATTAGACATATGTGTTTCTTGTCAAATACCCGAATTTATGGTGTATTAAAATTGTTAGAGACTTTCGCAGAGCTGACAACAGTCCAATCGCGAAATACCTGTCTGACGTGGATGTGCTTACTTGATTGAGTGTGTAGATTTAGCCCTCTCTGTCGATTACTTCAACGTAGTGTATAATTGTATTGAACAGTACATACCAATGTTTAATTAGGCCCACTAACTTTCCGCATTGGTTCAATCCAGAACTAAAAAACTCGCGTCGAGACTTGCTCACAAAAAATACAAATAAACCTTAATAATGTCAGATTTTAATTATTTTTCCAATCTACGTAAGAGGTGTTAGAAGTTATCTTTTTATCTGAATTTATATTATTATATTTCTATATATTTATCTTTGTTAATAAATTATCATTTGACAGAATACTTCTTACATACAAAGAGTACAAAATGTGTACATAATATATTGTTAAATAATATTTTTTGTTGTATTCTTTACTTTATACATATTGTTAGCCATTTCGTAACACAACAATGAAATGTAATAATTGATAGAAACTTTTATTCCATTAAACATTGGCATCTACTTGAACTTACACGCACAGGTGAAATAAAAATAAATCTAAAAGTCGTTAAAGCTCCTGAAGGTCACATTGACTTTAATGTCATAACAAAAGTTTACGAAAAGCGCTGATGTGCTGTCTGGTAGGCTTGTCGCTTGTATTCACTAACAATATGTTTTTGTTTTGATAATTCAATAAATTTCAAAGAATATGTTCATAATATATAACATGAAAAGTCTAAAATGCATTTTTCTCTATTCTACCCGCTACGTTTGAAATCAATATCATACAAATATGTAAAATGAAACAAATTTGTTAGATTTCTTTGGTGACTGTTACATAATATATGTGTTTCTAAGTTCGCGCAGGTCTTGAAAACTTCAAAATAATCAGTTCATTTCATTTTCTTCATAAAACATTAAATATTTAGTCTTCCTTGAAAGGTTATTTTTTTCTGTAAAACTAAAAGCATCTATTAACTTGAATGTACATATTTATATTAAGTCTAAGTATACTAACTTTTTCCTCCTCATTAACCCAAGGGGATATAGTGGGAAGTTTGGAATTTGCAATTTTTAAGGCTATTTTTTATTGCAGATTATCGATATGCATTGTGCTATCTACGGCGTGTTTATTCTAATTTATCGATTATAGACTAAATTACTCATTCGATTCTTTTCAAATTTGTATAGGTACATAATTTGTATACCTAATACTAAAATTGGTAAAAAGGCACATCACTTTCATAAAATGGTATTGAAGAATTATCAAGTCGTTATAATAAATTATTTCAAACAAAAATAATTTGACATAACTCATTTCATGATAATGCTGAAAATTTTCCATACAAAATTTGTTTACTGTGTGGAGTGACTTGGTAATGAGGAGTTTAGCGTTTGCCACAACCCACTCGTTTATACTATGGGTACTATGTCAAATATAAATTCAACACGCAACAAATAACAAGTTGCCTCATAGTGGAGACTTTCAATATTAATCGTCTCACATATCTAGGCTGAAAACAATTAAAAACTGAACAAAAAAAAAAAAAATTGGTAATCGAACCTGGGAATTTTGGATCAACAGTTAGACCTAACCAACTGAGCCACGAATACCAACAAAAAGATATTTTGATTTAAGTTGATGTAAATAATCTGCAGATGAATTTCACTTGAATTGCGAATCTTATAAACCGAGCTAATAAAGTTTTCCATTTTCCTTTCAAAGTTTGTGACGTCTTAAAAAACCCAAACTTGGCTGTCAGTCATTTCATAGACTTATACATTAAAGGTATATAATAACGGTAGTGACTAAAAGTTCTAAACTGAAGAATTATAAGTTAGCAAAAGTTTAATCGAGGCATGTTGATGACTACACGTGGAATAACTTAAAAGATAATTTTACCTATTTTATTTTGAAACTCGATGCTAATTTATCTCCTACATTATTCAAACTTTATGTTATGTAAACAGTAATTAATGAACCAATAACCAATTTTTTATATCTTATTATTTAATTTCTGGTGATAAACTGTTATTTTAACAAATATTAATCAAGCACATTGCCAACAACACGTTCGGGACGTGAATTTATTGTGGTATGAATCAAGACTGAAAACATAATAATTGTATATCAATCGGAAATATAAGTTGTATTAAAATTGAAATTGAATGTATTTTTAATCAGTATTCTACATATAACTATTATATACCACAAGCTATAATAATAATACCTCAATTATGCATACATTCCGTCATGCCATGTTCCTTACGGGGTAAACAAAGAGAACCGAGCGCCATACTTCTCTGTTTTTGTAAAATTCCTGGCTTCCTTTACGTCCATGCATCGTCTCATACATGCTCTTCGATTGCTCAAGCTTCTCTCATACTTTACTATGCGTGTGGCAATCGACATTTTCTTCAATACGAGGGTTGCGTCCTAGTGTCATGTCAGTCAAATTTGGAAGCCCGCTGACATAAGCCAGTCCACTGCTTCTGAGTCAGCCGCATGCAGTTCCTCCAGTGATCCGGGGAATGAGTAAAGAGGACATTCTCCCACCAAGTGTGCCACCGCTGCCTTGCAGCTCCGCATTCAGTTGGGTGTTCCCCTTTTGCCCCACTTCCAAAGGAGGTAGTTGCAACAGCCCTGCTCTGTGTGGATTCTATTTAGCCATGCTTTGAGAGGCAAGTTGAAATCAGGGATTCGCTTGGTTGGGTCCGGAATCACAGGTTTTTTACAAACCTACGCCCTTTCCCAGTCTTGTCTCCAGTCATTGCCGGCATCAAAGTTCACATGTCTCACACTCCAAATTGGTTTCGTCGATCTCAAGCGGCTGCGTGGAGGTTGACATATATCTTGAATCGCCGGCAGTGATGGTTTCCCCTTTATTTTTTCCATTTCCTTGACTGTTGCCATGGTTCTGCGCACTTCCGAAGGAGCGATATTGGACATGACAGGTAGCCAAGGGAGCGGAGTAGATCTCACCGCACCGGCAACAATTATCATTGCCTTGTTTAACGCTGTGTCAATCTTGTTGCAATGAACACTTCTTACCCACACCGGTGAACAGTAATCCGCCGCGCTGTATACCAAGGCCATTGCCGATGTTCGCCAAATTTCTACCGAACTACCCCAGGAAGTTCCCGCCAGTTTGGCAATGATGTTGTTTTTCGCCTTGACTTTGTACTTCGTGGACTCAATATGCTGTTTATAAGTCAGTGACCTGTGCAACATAACACCCAAATACCGAGGAGAAGTTTCATTGGGGATTTTCTCACCTTGCAAAGTAATATTTATTTCTCTGCTCGCTTGTTGGTTATTCAGGTGAAGAGCCAACGCTTCCGTTTTTTTGGGTTAAGTTGCAGGTACAATTTCCTGAAGTATGTATCTGTGCAGCGTATCGAGATCTTTATTGAGGATGGATTCCATCTCTTCAAATGTTTTTGTTTGTGCGACTATTGCCATGTCAACGGCATAGGTGAATTTGCGCGACATAGTTTCTGGGACATCTGTTGAATAAATACTGAACAACATTGGCGAAAAAACAGATCTTTGTGGCAAACCATTTTGGAGTATTTTTTGTTTGCTGATCAAGCCGTTCATGTGAACCGTTATCTTTCTGTTTGACAGTGTATTGTCCAGTAACTGTAGTGTCTTCTTACATTTAAGTATCTTGGCTACTTTGCCTTGCTCCTGCGGCCTTGCCTTTTTTGTTGTTTCAGGGCTATTTCGAGCTCCTCGGGTGTTACTTCATTAAATATATTAATTGTTCTGTTGTGTTACCGTTAAGCTCGTTTCTCAGTTGGTTCCTAATTTCTCTTTTCTGTTATTGAGAAGGCTTTACATTAAACGTTAAAAATATGTTATTGGCCACTTTATTGACCTTTATCACTTCCTTCTTTCTTATGGGTGGTGAAGACCCAAGCTTCCGGAGTAGAGACCAACTCTTTCGACTGGAATGTGTAAAGTCCATTTGCTCAACCTGTTCTGTCCATCTCTTTCGCCTTTCGGTGTCCAGGATTTTTATTAAAATGTTAACTGAGTTTCCTCCTTGGTTTTGGAACTCTTTGAGAGCGTCTTCGCATTCTTTGTCCATCCCGGAATGTAGCTATTTCGATATCCTCTGACGGGGATCATCAGTTTTGCAGGTTTTTTCATAAGTTTTACAAAACGGTGATAGTTTCCTAATTCCTTTATTCTATTAATATTACTTTCAACGTATGTCATGTAGGTCTGCCAATTCGCTCTCCTTAAATTTCATCTCGGAAGTAAGGGCTAGTTTATAGCAGTAATGGTAACTCTTTATCTATGATCACTGGTAGGTGTTGACTTTTGAGAAAACTTTTGAGAATCATTTTGAAGGCCGCTAGTGGAGCTCCTTTGTCATTTGTTGTGACGAAGCGTAGGTCCGGCGATGTCATACTTCCCCATCGGGCTGACTGAAAGGTGCCACCCTGCTTGGAATCGTAGATTTGGTGAATACTATTGAAAGAAGCCCAATCGCTCAAGGAATATCCGTTTTGGTCGTCGTTTGTATATCCTTAATGAGTGCTGCGCGAATTAAAATCTCCAATATATATCGCTGAGTGTTCGAAGATTGGAAGTGTTTCCACGGGCCATTGTTGGTTTTGCAAATAGATTATGTTTCCTTCTTTCAAAATATCATTCACAATTATAGCTGAAATATATGCACTATCTAAACAAGAAAAAAAAGTATGTATAGGAAAACTTGAAAATAGATTAGATTGATTTCATTTAATAGATTAGTGTGTTTATATTAGTGTGTAATATTCTTTTCATGTTTATGTCAGAGACAGACAGTTATGTCAAACAATTAGTTAATGTGAATTAAACAAAAAAAGTTATAAACAAAATCTCATTACCTGGCGTATCTTCGCAATGGTGGAAAAACAAAATAATTAATGAGGGAAGGTCTCTTTAAATATGTATGGACTAGTTTTTTATGTGTAACACGAAATTGGTGGTTATTTCACAGTTTTCTGGTTAGTATTGTTCCTGTTCCCTAGCGAGAAATACGCATGCATGTAAGTTTTACATTCCTTTGTTACACTTTTATAAAATTTATTTTCTGAAATATATATGATATTTGAAATCAAATTTCTCAAATATGTTATATGTTTTTTTATAAGTATTTTCAACATACCTCTAGTGAATGTTCTTCACACAATTTTTAAATTCAGCATACATTATCCTAAAAATAATATTCAATATATCGTTTTTATATCTTTTTTAAATTACTCCATAGCTATAAGTCGTAGAGAAATAAATCTTTTATTTGTTTGAATAGTGCAAAAAATTAAAGTGAATGATCGAATAAAGATTTTTCATTTCAAGTCAACCCCCCTAGACAACGTGTCATTTAGCTCAAGAAAAACAAGAAAAGATAACTCAATCTATGGAAGTGACAGTTGCCTGTCACGTGACAACTGTCACTTCCATACATTGAGTTATCTTTTCTTTTCTTGAGCTAAATGACACGTTGTCTAGGGGGGCTGGTTTGTTCTTAAAATGCAAAAAATCAACAATTTTTAGGGGGGCCGATAATTTTAGTCGCGTATAAACCCTTTTTACGCACGCGATAGGCACCCTTACTAACGCGTAACTTTATAGTGTATGCTGATTTTAATATATCATATTTTCAGTCACTAGGTAGCGTTATAGCATTTTTGTTTGAATAATATTTTTTTTAAAAGCAAATGTGCAGTGTGCTATGCAAATGTCTCGTACTGTCTACTGTCGTGCTTACATCCGTTGATTTTCAATTGGCACTATTCGTCCTGTCAATGATCGTTTCTTGACTCATTTGAATATAAACATTTTATGATTAAATTTTTTATTTTTTGTGCTGTAAAATTCATGTGGTGTGTTATGTTGATAGTAAATATGAAGGACCATAATTTGGAGTGAATTAATATGTTGCTGTCGGAGAGTTCTGTAAAAGATTACAATAACAAACTATTCCACACATGAGATGTTAAAAAGTTTGTCCAAAATAAGAATATTAAAAAAAAATATTCGTGTTCTACTTTGAGTACAAAACTGCAGATAATAATTATATTGTTTATGTGGTTATTGACAACATCAAGAAAAAAATGAGAGTGTCATTACAGTGATTATCATTACAGAGAGTATCATTACGGTTGAAAAAAACAGTATATAATTAGTATATCACATAATCAAATGGTACTGAGTAATGGTGCATTTCTCATTCAAAATCTATTAAATCAACCATTCTCGTTATTTTTGGTATTGTTTTACATTTATTACCTACGTAAATTTAACTGTACATGTACCTATATATCTTTTTGTGTATGGTGCATTTCTCATTCAAAATCTATTTAATCAACCATTCTCGTTATTGTTGGTATTGTTTTACATTTATTACCTACGTAGATTTAACTGTTCATGTACCTATATATCTTTTTGTGTATGGTGCATTTCTCATTCAAATTCTATTAAATCAACCATTCTCGTTATTGTTGGTATTGTTTTACATTTATTACCTACGTAAATTTAACTGTTCATGTACCTATATATCTTTTTGTGTATGGTGCATTTCTCATTCAAAATCTATTTAATCAACCATTCTCGTTATTGTTGGTATTGTTTTACATTTATTACCTACGTAGATTTAACTGTTCATGTACCTATATATCTTTTTGTGTATGGTGCATTTCTCATTCAAAATCTATTTAATCAACCATTCTCGTTATTGTTGGTATTGTTTTACATTTATTACCTACGTAAATTTAACTGTTCATGTACCTATATATCTTTTTGTGTATGGTGCATTTCTCATTCAAAATCTATTTAATCAACCATTCTCGTTATTGTTGGTATTGTTTTACATTTATTACCTACGTAGATTTAACTGTTCATGTACCTATATATCTTTTTGTATATGGTGCATTTCTCATTCAAAATCTATTTAATCAACCATTCTCGTTATTGATGGTATTGTTTTACATTTATTACCTACGTAAATTTAACTGTTCATGTACCTATTTATCTTTTTGTGTATGACTAACCAGAGCAATGCTCCGAGAAGCGAAACGTGATTGTGGTGTTCAGAACAGATTTTATGGTGAATTAGACGAAGGAAGTGTCCGGAAGTATATACATAGGAAGAGATTTAAGGGATCTCTGTTTGAGATTACAAGATGGTTGCTTTAGCATGAACCGGAACATATATATCCAACCCATCACACCCAAATAACTTTCATTGCAAAGCCAGAATGTATTTCTACAATTATTTAGAATATAACGATACCAATCAAGTCTTATTTTCGTTTTATATACCTACGAGTGAAATATTAGTGTGGTAAGTTATTAAATGATCTATAAAAATAGATTATATGAAGTATTACTCTTCTCTCATGCGCGCACCCCACTAATTCACACTTTTTTGTTGTATTATTTTGATATTAGGTATAGTACGTAAGAGGTACATGTTATTTTTGTATTATTATTTATTTAATTTTAATAATTGTATGTATGCATGTACTGTGTGCTGTCCTTTTTAAAATAAAATAAAATAAAATAAAAAAGTACATTTACAGCTTCCTACATTGCTTAAATTAAGCATAAATGCTATTGCTATAGAAGAACGAAATCGTTCGAGGCAGGATTCGAACTAGCAACCAATGGAATACTAGCCCAGCGCGCTAACCGCTCTGCCGTCAACATCTAACAAGTACACGCATCATAAGTTTCCTTCCATATTATTTTCGTAGGAATGATTTTATGTAATACAGTATTTTCACTGTCAGGGCTTCTGAGATTTTTTCGTCAATTACTAATTATGACAAAAAATGTTAAAAATAGTAAGATATTCGACAATTATGTAGTTGTAATATCATGTAAGTCGTGTATCATGTAAAAATGATACATGAAAAATATATACACTTCTAAAATGACATATCAACTAAACCAATCTAAACCAAGAATATTATTATCTGGTTCTAGTACTCAATGTTTTATTGTATTTCTGATTACGCTGTATTTTTGTGTCAAGGCTTGATAAAAATATCAACTTAATTTACTTTGTGTATTGTGAAAAGTTCTTTCAATTAGCAGAACTAAAACATATTTAATTATAACTAGTTGCATCTAACACGTGAGATCCAACTATCGATAGCGATAGTATGTATAGTTAAAGAATACGTACCAAACTATAAACCCCGATATCCAAATTATTGAATATTTTAAGATATTTTGTTTTCTATATAAAAAATGTAGGTGTTTATGTCAAGATAGGATTCAAAATTTATTTATAAAGGTTTATGAATTAAAATATAGTCTCCATGATTATTTTCCAGTTTATAAACCATTTTGTTTTATATAATAAATTTTCTAGAATTAAATCGATTATTATAATATATGTATTTTCTGTATAAATATTTTGAAAAGTTTTCAGTGGTGGTTCATGGTTCTTCGTCAAAACGTGCCATGAATACCAAAATTTGTCTTAAAATTATTTAAATTTTTCATAGCAGATAGCTCTACATGATTTTTGTTTGTGTTGCTACTATTAAATGTTTAACATGAATGAAAAAATATGAATAAAACAATTGTGTTTTTAAACAACAACAAAAAAACATGTAGACAATAGAAAAGTTTTCGTAAATTACTTGATAAGATATACCTAGTCAATTTAAGATTTGACATCAGGTATGCGCTTAGACTGGCTTAAAAATAAAAGATAGCATTCGCAAGTCTACACATAAATATTTTACCTCTGTGGTTTTAAAAGAACATTTCAAATAATCTAAGATTTCAAAGTGAAAATTTATTTTTTTGTTCTGTTCAGGAATAAAATACAAAACGCTGGGTTTATGCCAATATAGTGTTCAATTTCATTTACCTATAATAAAAACTTTCAATTTGTGCTGGGATTACCGATTGAAATTGCTTTTTCGAAGGATACAATCATAAAAATTCGTGCATTATCGTTTAAGCTCAACATTTATTCAATTTACACACTCGTATTTTAATTTGAAATAAAAGAAATAATATTAATTAGTCTGCAAACGGATAAAGTAGTCACGTATATTATCTTACTACGATAACTCCCAAAGTTATCTTCATTTCTATTGAGATATAGTTCAAGTAGACATTATGTATTGTATATGTATTTTATGTATGTATTATACCTTCTCAAAAATTTATTGATATAAAGTTGTACAATAATTATTATTGTCGAGATAGCAACGTCAAAAAAATTCATTTTTCAAGTACCTATTGGTTTTATAATATTTCCTTTCTTTTTGAATATATGTATGAAAAAGCTCGTGGCTCAGTTGGTTGGGTATCTGACTGCTGACTGCTGATCCAAAGGTCCCGGGTTCGAATCCCGGTGGAGACACAGTTTGTAATTGTGTTTTCAACTCCATAATATACTGACTAGGAATAGAAAAAAAATATATATACCTAAATATAGATTATCTAAGGTAAACAATTCTTTTTTGGGTCAATGTATTAGAATTTGCAATAAGATTCCACAGAATATAATAAACCTAAATGACAGAAAGTTTAAATCACATATTAAAGAAACACTTATCAGAAAGGCATATTATAGACTGGATCAGTACATGAATGACAAAGATGCGTGGTGTTAATCACGGTCTGCTTGTGTTTGTTGTTTAATCTTGTATCAATTTATATGTTTGTAATTGTCAGAAAGGCATATTATAGACTGGATCAGTACATGAATGACAAAGATGCGTGGTGTTAATCACGGTCTGCTTGTGTTTGTTGTTTAATCTTGTATCAATTTATATGTTTGTAATTGTCAGAAAGGCATATTATAGACTGGATCAGTACATGAATGACAAAGATGCGTGGTGTTAATCACGGTCTGCTTGTGTTTGTTGTTTAATCTTGTATCAATTTATATGTTTGTAATTGTCAGAAAGGCATATTATAGACTGGATCAGTACATGAATGACAAAGATGCGTGGTGTTAATCACGGTCTGCTTGTGTTTGTTGTTTAATCTTGTATCAATTTATATGTTTGTAATTGTCAGAAAGGCATATTATAGACTGGATCAGTACATGAATGACAAAGATGCGTGGTGTTAATCACGGTCTGCTTGTGTTTGTTGTTTAATCTTGTATCAATTTATATGTTTGTAATTGTCAGAAAGGCATATTATAGACTGGATCAGTACATGAATGACAAAGATGCGTGGTGTTAATCACGGTCTGCTTGTGTTTGTTGTTTAATCTTGTATCAATTTATATGTTTGTAATTGTCAGAAAGGCATATTATAGACTGGATCAGTACATGAATGACAAAGATGCGTGGTGTTAATCACGGTCTGCTTGTGTTTGTTGTTTAATCTTGTATCAATTTATTTGTTTGTTTGTAATTGTTTTTTTTTATTTACATACTTTCTGACTTTCAACATGTGTGCAAACTGCATTTACGTTGAAAAAAAAAATGATTTGATTTGATCAGTCTGGATCTGTGAGACGATTAATATCGTAAGTCTTCAGAATGTGGCATCTTGTTATTTGGTTCGTGTTTAATTAATATTTGACCTGTTTAGTTGCCCGAGAAGCAGTATTAAATAAATAAAGGTAAGTCTGGCACCTAGGAGTGGTTGCGTTTACCAATGCGCACGCCCTTTCTATAGGTGAAAATTGCAGATTTTAGTATCATTTGTGCTCTTATACCATCCGTATGATTACAATCAAACATGGTGATTTGTCGGGTGCACTGTACTCGGAAAGATTTCTGAATTTTTTTTTTACATATTTCAGTAACAGTAATTACCTACACATTTCACAAATGAACGGATTTTATAGGTAAAAATAAAATACGATTGAAAATTATATTGAAATAATGTTAAAATCTGCAATTTTCACTAATAAATAGGATGCGCACTGGTTAACGTAATCACTCCTAGGTGCCGGACTTACCGTTTTGGTGTTAAAATTCAGGGACAAAAAATAGATATGATAAGGTATGCAGACGATATTGCAATGCTAGGAGAAACAGAAGAAGAATTAAATGAGGCTCTCAGGAAGATGGAAGGCATCCTAAAAAGCGATTATAACATGAGGATAAATAAGGACAAAACAAAATGCATGGTTGCTGGAAGGGAGGAATACACCACAAATATTGCTCTGGGTGGCATCGAAATTAAGCAGGTGAAGGAGTTTATATATCTGGGAAGCAGAATATCTCAAGACGGACGTTCAACAGCAGACATCAAAAGCAGAATCCACCAAGCAAGAGTCGCCTTCAACAAAAGATCAACTATTTTTGAATCCCCTAACATTTCCATCAAAATTAGGAAAAATTTGATCAAGACTCTTGTCTGGAGTGTACTGCTATATGGCTGTGAAACATGGACCATCAGCCAACGCGAAACGGGACGTCTGTCTGCGTTTGAAATGTGGTGCTACAGACGCATGGCTAAAGTTCACTGGTCAGAACACATCAGCAACGACGGGGTACTAAGTAGGGTTGGAGAGACAAGGCAAATTATGAAAAGAATTGCCCAACAGAGAACAACTTGGATAGGCCACAACATCCGGCACCCTGGTCTACTTTTTACCATCGTCGAAGGAATGATTGATGGGGGTAACTGTAGAGGTCGCCCCAGAAACAACTATATAGACCAGATAATCGGTGACGTGCGCTGTAGCAGCTACAAAGAGATGAAGAGACTGGCGGACGATAGAGTTAAGTGGAAAGATCGAGTGTTTGGTGCAGACCAATCCTAGGATTGTGACCCAGAAGAAGAAGACTTAATTAATATGCACGAATATACATAGGTACATTTTCATACAAATCTGCAAAGTATCGGAGTGGAATGACCTCATATGTATGTCCGGAGAATTATTAATGTAAAGTACTCCACGATCAAATAATTCAAATTCAAGTTTTTATTAAAAAGGGAGTCCCAAGTTCTTGTGTTATTTTAACATCAAAGTAAGATGAAGTAAGAGATAAACGGGAATGGTTTATTAAAATTTCCCCTTCACTGCACGTGGATTGACACGAACTTTTAACTTAGGTTTATATGAGTCTAGTCGCTTGATCCAGCAATAAACTCTTGTGTTAGTTTAGTATGTAATGCTAGTGAGTTTTGTGATACAACTGGTTGTGAACCTATTATATACGAGTTATCTCGGCGACATTCAAACCCGCATCCGAGATTAATGCTAGTGCTCTGTCACCTTGTGTATTTGATATCTATCAAAATTCTCAGCACAAGTGTCGAATTAACAATACAGATTGACAACACTCAATTATTATTAAGACTTTAAAATGCTTAAAATGAAGAAATGACGTAAACAGGATCAAATTCTTTCTATTTTGGAAATCGTTACATTCAAGTGATTTATTGAAATATGAAATGCAGCTCAGACAGAAAACATAAGATGGGTCGATGGCAGAGCGGTTAGCGCGCTGGGCTAGTAATCCAGTGATCGCGAGCTCGAATCCTGCCTCGACCGATTTCGTTCACCTATAGCACAAGCATTTATTTGCTTATTTTAGGGAACGTAGGAGGATGTATATGTACTTGTTTAACAAGGACATATTAATTTTTTTATTTAAAAAAAAAATATCTCAATAATATAAGATATTTTTTTAACCCATATATATTCAAAAAATATTCATTTGTTTACAATTTCAGACTTATATAATTACATCCAAAACAATTTTGCTAAGAAAAGACAAACTAGCTTAATTTGGTTTAGTGGTGCTGTGATTATATAAGTAACTAAATATAAACTTTTTATTTTTACTTTAGTTGAAATCAATGACAACTCTAGGCTGGGTTGTTTCAACAAAAGTATGAGTTATAGTACCTATAGTTAAAATACTTTGATTTAATAAAATTGTTCAAAATTGTGTCGTTTGACGGTATTAGATTTCAATGAAACATCTAAAAGTATTGAACAATTTTATGAAATCAAAGTATTTTATATATTATTACTGATATATTATTACTGATACTTTTGTTCGAGAAACACAACCTAAGACAGCAGAAAAAATAAATAATCTGAAAATTTTGATTTCTTTACATTTTTATTCATTCATTTGATTCCAATTGCAAATTACGCAAAAAACAATAGAACTGTCAGGGAACTGTATTTGGTTTGATGGTTGCATTTTTATAACTACATACTGTACTATATTTGACAACCTATTATCACTCACCTCTATTATAACTAGACTTATATAAGTCTAGTTTTAATATTATAAAAGAGTTGTGGGATCCGAACGGTGTGTGAAATGAATCGCGTTGATTGAAGTGGAAAACTCTCGACGGATTATTTTCTTTGAGGAATCGGAGCTCAAATAATAATCTTTTATAAATGTGGCTACAGGAGAGGAAACCGCTTTTCAAATTAAACCGTCTCATGGTTATCTTTATTAGATGGAGAAAATGAAATTCCGTACCGTATATTATATATTATACTTTTTGATATACTGAAAGAAGTATAAAATAACCAGATTAATTCAAGTTTGAACACTATATTGAATATATGAATGTAGACAAAGATATTATAGGTTGTATTTAAATACACTAAAAAAAAAACTATGACAACCGAATCTATTTATAACTGTACGATTTGGCTGTGTGCACAAAACATTTAACTGTACAAAACCAAATGGTTTGTAGCCTAGATAGTTCGTTTAATTTTAACATGAAATTTTGTAACTGTCAACAAAAAAAAATTCAGTGTTTATCAGAATAAGTTTGGCGCAATGGTCGCCAATCTCCCTTAGGACCAGCTCAACATGAGTATTAAAATGTTTAAATGAATCTTTTGGTTCTTTCTGATGTGGAGATGGATCTTTATACCTTCTCTATGCATTAGGTATTATCGTAGTAATTTTTTCAGTCATCTGGTCTTAAATTATATTTTTCACATCCCGCACTACATACAAAGACTGTAATCAGCTCCTTCGCGCATTGTCAAAAAAGGATTTAAAAACCATACATACATACCATCATGCCATGTCCCTCACGGGGTAGGCAGAGAGAACCGAACGCCACATTTTTCTATCTTGACACGCATTCATCGCCTCATCAACATTCATACATCGTCTCATACATGTTCGTCTATTGCTCACACTTCTAACATTTCCGTCTTTCAAAATTTCGTTCACATGGTCGTGCCATCCCTTTCTTGGGCGTCCCCGACCTCTCATTCCATTCTTTTCCGCTCTGTATATTTTCTTCGTCAGGCGCTCCTCATTCATTCTCCCCATGTGACCAAACCATCTCAATCTGTTCACTTTCATTCTAGTAATGACATCTTTCTTAATCTTACATTCTTTCCTTATCTCCTCGTTTCTTACCCGGTCATACATCGTTCTATTACAAATCCTTCTTAACGATCTCATTTCAACTGCATTTATTCTGCTTTCGTGCGACTTCTGCCATGTCCAGGTCTCACTTGCATACGTCAGGGTTGGCACTACGATTGCGTTATGAATGGCAACTTTAGCGTCTCTTGATATGTTGCGATCATTCATAACTGGTCTAAGTGCTCCATTCACTCTGTTTCCTGCCATAACTCTTCTTTCAATATCCTTATCAGGCCGTCCATTCCGTTGGAACATACTACCCAGGTAGACATACTCATCGACTTGTTCAAGCCATTCATTCTCTACTTTTATTTGACACACTGTTCTGCTTTCACTCTTTTCAAAGACCATTACCTTTGATTTTTTTTTGGCATTCATTTTAAGTCCGTTTTCTATGCATCCTTCATATACCATACTTACAAGATACTGTAACTCTTCCATACTTCCATAACAATACTTTGTCGTCTGCATACATCAGATCACGTACTGTTACAGTACTCAGTTTCAGACCCTTACTTTCATACTTAAGGGCTCTTATGCAGAAATCAATGTAGAGATTAAAGAGCCAAGGGGACAACACGCACCCCTGTCTAACGCCATTATTTATAGAGAACCAAGTTGTTGTTGTGTCGTTAACACGAACACATGCTTTGCTGTTCTCATATAATGAAGCGATTGCACGTATCAGCTTACTCTTCACTCCGTACATCGATAGTATATTCCATAGTTTTTCTCTTACAATTTTATCATAGGCCTTTTCAAGGTCTATAAAGGCGCAGAAAAGTTTTTGGTTTTTACCCAAAACCTTTTCTGTGACCATACGTAAAGAAAAAATTTGGTCTATACATCCTCTGCCGCCAACAAAAGCCCCTTGAGCATCCCAAATCTTGCTCTCTGTAACCTTTCGTACTCTTTGATCCAGGATCCTTGCATACATCTTACCAACTGAGCTTAGCAAACTTATGGCTCTATAGTTTTTGCAGTCGAGCTTCGATCCTTTACCTTTATACAAAGGTACCACGACTGCATTTCTCCAGTCTGAGGGAGTGTGTCCTTCTTCCCAACATTTGTTGAAAAGAGAGAGACACCACTCCAACGTCTGTTCGCCGCCATATTTTATAAGTTCAGCTGATACACTGTCATACCCGGCAGCTTTCCCCGCTTTCGCGTGTTTTACTGTTTCAAACACTTCTTCTTGCGTTATTTCATCCTTATCATCTTCACTTACTTGCCATGTTCTCTGACTCACGTCCCCTCTTACTCCGCTATCATACAGTTCCTCGAAATATTCCTTCCATCGCTCTTTCACGCCATCTTCGTCCATAATTATTTTTCCATCTTTATCATTTATTCCTTTCGAAGCTTTCACAGTTCCATTTTTCTTTTCGCTACGCCTTTCCAGAACATTTTCATGTTTCCAGGAAAGTCGGTGGCTATTTTCAGGCTTTCTTTCTCTTTTATACCATTTTTTACCCTTTTTACTGTGTCTTTGACTACTTTCTTGCATACTTTATAATTCTCTTTTGCTCTTTCTTCATTATTCGAACCTTTCGCGGCTAATAATGCCATCCATGCTTTCTTCTTTTCACCCACAACTATCTTAACACTCTCATTCCACCAAGCATCGCCTTTCTTTCCACCTCTTTTAGCAATACCACAGATATTCTTCGATGTCTTACACTAAACCATAATTCAAAATATCAAAAATAAAATGGTTTTAAATCAAAATATTATTTTTGGAATGTCATAAAATGAAATATAATAATTGCGCACCTTTTCTTGTGATAAGTTTTCTTGCGCATGCTTTTATGTCCTATTTCAGGAGGATATCCGGCTATTCGACCAAAGGATTTGCCTGTTATCTGTATTCCGGTATCAAGACAAATCACTATCCGTAGTTAATAGTTAAAATCTCTCTTGAAAATACATAAGGTCTGAATTTTCGCATAAATGATTTATATGTTTTGACAACTACGGAATGATGGCAATAGTTTTCAAGGTTTGGTCGTTTGCGTGTATAGAAAGTAGGTTTCGTGGACGATCGCGTGGTAAACTGTATGGATAACTTTAGTATCATTATACTCCTTGTATCCGCAGTGTGATGAGGATACAAAATGATGACATGGCACATAGTGGAAAATACTATACACAACCGTGTTACAGGTCCACCGCAATGTGATTCCAGACTATGTATGCAATATACAATATTAGATACATGTGTATGTTCACCTGCAACGTAATAAAAGCACAGTAAACCAGACACGTAACAAGGAATATCTATTTAATAAAACAGATACTAACACCTTTGAAGATTTTCTTTGCACGAATAATGTGAAATGTATGCTATAGTAGGTATACGTAAGAATTGCCATATATATATTTATATATTTTTGAAATAAATAGATATCGCTTATTAAAACTCGACAAAATTGTATTGTATTCATTTAAATTCGTTAAGGGAAACAGACAGTTACAGACACTACAATAAACACAAAAAACATGAAAGGAATGCTTTATACGTAGTATCAAAACGCCAATGCTGCGTCCGGGGGGACTTGATGATTTGGCATGACAAGAAGAAGAATAATGCGAGTAAAAATCAAACATTCTTATAATAAAGACAAACACATATACATATACTTGCACACATTTACACTGATCCATATAATGTATGATCGCACATATCCTCAAATACTCACATATGCACAAGAAAGAGGGGACAAAAATGACCACAAAGATGTGTACTGTTATACCGTAATCAATTGCAAACCAACAATAGCCTCACTTGGGCTGTAAATTTATCTATGTTATCGTTGAAGATCTCCAGATTATTGAACAATTTAATCGATCGTGTATAATAATAACAAGTCAATAAGTTGACATTTTACATTATTGACAAAAACAACGTCTTTGGGGTAATAATGGTGAACGAAAATCCATCCGCTAGAGGCGGAGCCGCCTTTGGTGAAAAATAATTCACCGTTCAGAGTTTATAGCCAACAACTTATTATTCCTAATCGAAAAGCAATAAAATGTCTTTGAATTCGTACTTTCAATCTTTGTACAGTCGATGGATACTTTACATTATGTAATTAGTGTAAATCATGTTGTATTTTTTTTCAAATCGATTTCACAGCGACTCACTTCTTTGTCAAGACCCAAAACAACGTATATTTATTCAAAGAGATTTACTGTTGAATATTTTCTGCCCTTCTATTGAAGTTTTATTTATGGATAACATAACATCCGACAGTTTTTTTTTGTACTTTTACTTCATTTTATTGAAGCGGACGATTTAGTCTATATTCTAATATTTTTATTGTAAACCATAATTATTGTAGTAAAGTGAAAAAATATCCCATTATTGTTCCCATCATAGTATGATTCTTAAATATTAATGTATACATACAGTTTTTTAGTTATTATAATCACTAGGCAAAAAAGTTGTCATTTTTATTAAGATACATCCACCAACAGAGATGGAATAGTGCTGTACAATTTATAACTTACGATACAAAAACAAAAAAAAATATTAATGCTGAGTAATTAAAAAGTATTAATATTTTTATAGCGTATAGTCAACAGAAGAAAAACAATGATTTGTCGATCAGATAGTTTTCAACTTCGTTGTATGGAATTTATTGTTCTATTAATTTACGATGATGTTAAATTTCATTGTATATTATCAAGTAATACTTTTTTACAATTTATGTTTATGTTGGGCTCAATATAAACACACGTATTTCTTTAGGGAAAAATCTTATTTCTTTTGTTATCCAAAATTTTCAATTACAGAATTTTTTATATCTTTACAAGTTTAATGACTTGAGTTTCTTTTATACAATTTATATAAAGGTTACTAAAAAGTTATGTATTGGTTACTGAACATTTTTGAACCCGCGATAAAACCGTAACCCAAAATCCATTTAAAAAGATACCTACTTTACGTTTTTAGTTGAACAATTAGGGAAAGTAATTTAAACTTTCTGGTAACATACCTATTTACCTTCATTATATTTAATTTTGTTTATCCTCGCACTTTTTTCATGCTCATTATTTTCACGAAAAACGAAAACTTAAATAAAGTGATGAAAGAAATATGAAACTTTGGATACCATCACAATAATGATGTGATTTATGAAATATTTAAATAATTTATTTTCTTAAATTTCCTGAGTGTAAATTAATGAATAGTTATGAACAGTCAATTTTAATACGACTTCTTCTTTCTCGTTGACCTCATGACTGAGGATGGCAGCTAAACTCAATAACTCGACGAATGGTCCGCCTCCATGCAGGGCGGTCTTAGGCAGATCGAAGGGCTATGCTATGAACATTGACTACGGGCAAATTAATCTTTTTTATATTAGGTTTTAAAAACAGCAAAGTCTATCAAACTGACGAACATCTTTTTTGTTTCCCTGGTTTCTCTCTAACACGAACCAGTAATGCGATTCTTATGGTAATGAGTGAGGCTGTTGATGAAAATTAAATAAATCAAAGCGGCATCCCAAGTGAGTGACTGGGGATAAGCGAAATTAGAAAACGATTTCGTGTCAAATGAATGTTTAAATTAATGTATTTTAGAACGATATTCAATACGATTTCATTGCAAAAATATGATCAAATTCAATATTGATTTATTAATACAAATACATAAAATTATAACAAGTATAATGACACAGTTTTAATCCACGTTATAATAAGCCTGAGCGCATTCGATTGGTTACACCATCATCAGAGACGACAAGTTTGAATTGTCGCCTCTGATGATGGTGTAACCATCGATAGTGCTCAGGCTTATTATAACGTGGATTAAAACTGTGTCATTGTACTTGTAATAATTTCATAATGAACTTCCACTATGTGAACGAAACATGTTAAACTTAACAAATACATAATATATTTTTTTTGCAAAATGTATAGTTAATTCTACAAATAAACATTTTTCCCGAGACAAAACTTCTTTAAATGAAAAATGGTTATGAAATGTTATTAATTTTCTGATTACGTTTTTAAAAAAAAAACACATTTTTTATTGTATTTTATATATTTTTTAAATAAGTGGAAAAGTTATGGATACTACTTTTTACGAGTGGTGTCTTTTTACTCCTCACTAACCCAAGTGGATATAGTGGGGAGTTGTGATTTAGGGTATTTTTTTATTGCAGATTATCAACTAGTATCATGCTGAGATTGTACCTATTCTGCAAGTTTCATCACAATGTATCTGTGTGTGTGTGCTATCTACAGTGTGCTATGTGCTATGTGCTGTGTGCTATGTGCTGTGTGCTATGTGCTGTGTGCTATGTGCTGTGTGCTATGTGCTGTGTGCTTTGTACGGCGTATTTATTTTACTTCATCTTGAATCGAACTTATTCGATTCTTTTCAAATTTTGCAAATATGTATATCTAATACTCGCTTAGACCCCATTAGATTTTGAAGGATATCTGAATAGTGCTTCACAATTTTTTTAACTGTCAAATATTTGAAAGTGACCCCAAGCTCAGGAACTTAAAATTTGATATTAAAATTTTCAAATTGGTAAAAAGGCACACCACTTGCATAAAATGGCATTGAATAGTTATCATAATAAAATATTTTACTAAAAAATAATTTAACAAACTCATTTCATGAAAATTCTGAATATTTTCCATACAAAATTTGACTACTTTATAGAATAACTTGTTAGAGAAGAGTTTAGCGTTAGCCACAACCCAATCGTTTAAATTTACTGCTGATTTTAATGAGAATTTTAAAATATAGATTGGTATGACCTACGTGTAATGAAATTTAAATTCCAAAAAACTCCAAACCACAAAAACTCCGTGAAAACTCCACGATAATATTTCATTTGTAGTGGAATTCATCCCTGTGCAGTAGGTAAGTACCTAATACCTACATAGACCGAATGCTATAACAATACCTGTATCAGTATCCATAGGTAATCCAATATTGAACCACAAAACGGAATTCGATGGAGGATTGTATTATAGCAACTCTATACACTTTATACCTATTATTGTACATTGGATTACTGACATTGCTGAATTCACTCTGCCGACAATGCAAACCAATTATTGGTTGGCTATTTCTGTTTAAGATATTATTGTATATATATACAGTCTTTATTATCAGATTCTTTTTGTTCCACCATTTTAAGCCGTATTCCACAACGGATAATGTTTGTACGCTTTATTGGTTCTCTTTGAGTTAAGTTTTTGATAGCGCTCTACTAGCGCTTGTAGTAATTGAGAGCGCAGATTTAAAATACTTAAAAACGGTATATTAAAAAAGAGAGGAGGAAGTTAACTTTAATTCTCATTGTTTTTCTTGTACTATATATTATGTTTTGTTAACTTTTTAGTTTCTTTTCTTTTTTTATTACTGTTTGTTTGTATTATTACTGTTTGTTTGAATAAATAAATAAATATTATTTCGAAATTTTCAGTGAATGCATGAAAGGTTTTTAATTTTATTTGAAAATCATTTTTAAAGTATTAGGGTCGTTTGAAAATTTAGGTCGTTTGCATTTTAGCTCTCAAGAAATAAAAACCTTATAATTGATTTCATCAAAACCTCATTTTACAAAATACATCGCAGTAGTAAACATTAATAATAATCATGAATCTGTTTTTCCACTTTTTTAAACGTAACAATATGGTAAATCCTCGTAACAGAGTTGTTTTCCCTATAAACTCAACGTGTCCCAGACACCAGTGCATTCAGAATAATCTAACTTGATATTCTCTTACAAATCAATATAAATTTGAGGGTAACTTTTGTATGTAGACGCTAAAAAATTATAAATTACGTGTTTGAAAAAAAATGTGTAAAAAAATAATTTGTTATATTTTTATAAACTTTGTCAAGTTGTAGGAAAAACAACCGAACTAACTTATACTATGATGAGGGAGCGGGTCAGCTCTGAAACGGTAGACATTAAATTACTCAAAAGTGATGTAAACAAAATAGTCATTATTTTAATTTATTAGTTAAAATGAGCCACAAAGTAATAGCTGTAAAGTATCAAGAAACTTAATTAGGTATTTTATTATTTGCAATATATCTTATACAGGGTGGCTCAAAAGAAAGTTTATATTTAGTGGATCGATTAAAAAAAAGTAAGCCGTGCATTGAAAAAATGTTTATTAACTATTTAAGTACACAATTTGGGAATTTATTTCTTAAAAATAATATCGTCCAAATGTAGAACCTCGCGTTCGCAGCACTCATTTAATCGAACAGTAACATTACTTATGACGGTTCGGCAGGTGGACTCAGTGATGGCTACCATTTCTTGACGGATATTTTCTTTCAAATGCGCCAAGGAAGTCGGTTTATTGGCATAAACTTTAGATTTAATATAACCCCATAGGAAAATGTCCATAGGGGTTAAATCGGGACTGCGTGGAGGCCAATTTATGTCACCTCTCCTTAAGATCAATTTGCCTGGGAAAATTTCACGAACTCATGGCAGAGATGTATTGGACTCTTTTCAAGCTTCTGCGATAATTGCGTTCTACTTGTAAAAATTAGCGGAGGAAATCTTAAAAAAAAATTCATATGAAATTCTTATTTCTCTAGGCTGACAACACTGGTTAGTTGGAAGAAATTGCGTTTCAACAATAAACATCCGAGTTTCAGGCGGAATACCTTACAAAAAAGAAGATTTACAATATTATTATTATTTATTTTATTCTGAACTATCGTTTTATTCTTCTACGATTTTTTTGGTCATCTTTTACATACTTTTACAATGTTACATGTACTTGAAAGTAATTTTTGTAAATGGTCTGAAGACAGGTTTAACTATAAACAAAATTCCAGAATTGTTCTTAAGAATTGCCATAGATTTTCACTTGATATAATTTATATTGTTTTCAGGCGGGGTATCGGGAAGGCAGGTCATACCTGCAAAGCAGCGCTCCCAACATTCCAGAACTATCAACGAGGACTGTCACCATGTCAAGAGATACACCAGACGGGTCTCATGGATTTGGGATATGTGTAAAAGGCGGAAAAGATGCAGGTTTGTTATAATTAAAAAAAATTCTATTGACATAAATTACTTCGATGATTAGTACACTTCATTCATCTTCAAAATCTTGATTGAATCAGTTAATAATAATCTAAAATAAAATAAAAATGATTTTATAAAATTTCATAGATCAAAAATCTGTAAAATGAAAGGAAAATAATATTGATTTCATAATACTTGCGTTGTACATATATTCAGATACATTATTGGATAGGTTCTTACTATGGTATTTTCTCTCAATATATTTTAGCATGAAAGTACCATGAATCTTAGAAACTTCTTGAATTTCGTCTCATTTCCAGTTAATCAATCTTACGCGTCAAGTTTCTGACTTTTCACATTACAACTTTTTGGTGTCCAGAAGAAAAACCTTTTACTTTGACCATTAATTAATTCAGATGTGAAAAAGGGAAACTTAGTTCTTACTTTGGAGATGGAAAAAAAATATTTTTGTTTTCAAATAATCTTATTTTGTAAATTAGTTATAAATTACGTCAAAAAATCATTTATTTACATTTTAATAACTTGTCTTGTTTTATGTGAAAAGTAAAATGTAATCCAACCCATTTGATTTTCCAGAGTGGTTATTAGACTAGTAGATAAAAGGTTAAGACAAAACAATTTTGTATAAATGCCTGGAAGTTTAAAGAAATTATCGATTATCGAAAGGTTCTTCTGACAAGTACCAAGGTTTTCATCAGTGTCTAATGATGCCTAAAAATAGCTGTACCATCTGCTTCAAACTTCCTACTTGATTGAAAAGTGTTGAAACTACGTAAAATTGAAAATGAAGATAATCCAATCAAGCGATGTTGTTTCGAAGAATTTCCCTCTGTTGAAGCCTAAGATAAGATGATCTGAACGAGGAAAATATTTTTTATTCGATTAGACATAAAGGTTTTAGGTAAAATAATTTAATTTATGTGAATAGTTTTTATCAAGAGTTAAATTTCTCATTATTGTATACGAATTTGTACTATACATTGATTATTTATTTATTTATTTTGGTAAAACAAACAGGATTAAACCTATAATCATTCTACACGATTCACCTTAAAAAAATTACATTACTGTGTATAAAATTACAAATTATAAAGTACAAAAATTACAAAATTATTTAAAAAGCATGCAAGGAAGTAGCAGTAGGTACAAAATCGAGACAATTCGATTGTCCACTGATATCTATCCGCAAATCAAGAAAAAAATGTCTATTAAAATCGCGAGTAAGTCTAGGGAGGGGGGAAAAATAGCCTATATTAGTTTTGTATGACTTTAAAAGAAAAAAGTCCCGAGATCGAGTAATCAGTTAAATCTGACATAAATTGGCAATAATTAAAATAAAATCAGATACAAATATCAAACGTGTTTGAGTATTTTTTTTTCTGTTTAAACAAATAAAGTACGAGGGTTACAATAGGTAGGTAATAATAAAAAAAAACTTTCTTGCACCCTCTCTTTAAATATATATATTTAAAAATGAACATGTCCTTGTAGTAACAAGTACATTATTCATCATCATACATTCCCTAAACTAAGCGTAAATGCTTGTAAATGGTGAACGAAATCGGTCGAGGCAGGATTCGAACTCACGACCACTGGACTATCAACTCAGTGCGCTAACCGCTCTGCCACCACCCATCTACATAAATACATTTCTCCTCTAAATGTATTGAGTTGAAAAATTTATAAAAATAAGCTCATAATACGGGCTTATAGTACACTCATGTGAATTATACATTGTATATATTATATATTATTAGATACAAATTAACTGTGCACTGGCGGGTTTATTACCAAACGATAATTTCATCCAACCAACCATAGTTTATGTCAATATGTAATTAAGTGTTTACTATGACAATAAGGTAATCACATCACAAAAAAATAACAATAAATATTACAGAAGAAAAGTTCAAAAAAGACAATTAAGTTTTTTTTAACAGATTTTTAATTATCTCAATAGAGACGAAGTTGGAATATTTATTGTTTGACTCCCGACAGGGAAAAAAATCCAATGTTTGCGCATATGCAATAATAAAAATATTCGAAGACAATTAAGATTGAATACAAGATCATTTCATAAGAATGATAGGAAAATAAATGGATAAAGCAGAGGAAGAGGAGAGGAAGAAGAAATAAGGTGTCAACAGATAGATATTAACATTGGTTTTAATAAAATAAAAGTAGTATATGTTTTGTGTGACATACAAGATACTTATATATATATATAATTGCTAAATAACTATTTAAGCTATTATATTATCTCCTTTTATTATTTTCGGCAGTAAGTTTTATGTAGGTTTTATTTCTATTAAACGTCAAAACGTCTATATTTTGCTGACGCAAAGAAAAGAAGTAACTATAATTTTTATGTTTACTTTGGGGAAAAATCTTTGTTTAGTTATTCTGTAAGACTTTCTTCATATACTCTGAGAATATCACATATTTTGTGATAAGGGTAATGCTGTTGGTCAATAAAGCAGTTTTATGTTCTCGTATTTCCATTTTCTTATTTGGTTGCTTACATAAAAACTATCAATAGTTAAAGGAATCTCAAAATAATCTATGAAGATTGATGAGACACGTAAGTTGTTGTGATCTCATTCTGTCTTACCTTCATCTTTTCATCCTTCGCCGTATAGCCAACATATGTAGTATTTTGAATCATTTGAAAAAAAATAATGCATATGATTTTAGTAATTGATAAAAGGCGGAAAAATGTTTAAATATTATCTAATTTCTTCGATATCTATGTTCTTCACAAGCATAGTACACAGTATATGTAATGCCATAGTGAAGTCAAATGTACGAAAAATATATAAACATCATTAGGTATAACTCTCACGTTTCCTTGTTTCGAAGCAACTGAAAAACAAATAAGGTTTGTCATTAATCAACCTTTTATTAAGTATTAAAGTTAACACTTATAATTTACAAGTACCAAGGTATCGGGTAAACAAGAAATGTCACGCACGTTGTTATGGTGGAGAAAGTAGTATGCAGCAAAAATAAATTATCGTTTTTCGATATTTCTCTAGACGTATGCGGTGGCCACTTTCGGTACCTAGTGTGGCGACCGACCGTAAGAAAAACATTGGAACTTTCTGGAACTTTCAGTCCCGCCAACTCAGTAGACGACAGACGTATGTATGTTTGGCAGACATCCGAATTACATTGGGTCGCTCACGTACTCGTTATACCTCGTACATGTACAGTACATACTCGTACATTGTACCTATGTACATACACCGGAGCTTTACTGAGCTTTACACGGCAGCCATGGGCATACTCTACGTGCTTCGGAAATGGTCGTTAAAAGTTTTACTCCGCACTTACCTTTTACGTACTGAAGCGCAGTATTAAAAATTAATTAATGCACGTGAACAATTAAACAGTATTTTAACATTGTTTCACGGATACTCACCCCAATTGTCTAGATAGGTACTTTCACAAATCCTATTTATAAAACTAGTTTCTTTGAAATACCAAAGATGTTATAATAAAAAAATAAAACAATGTAATTGACGCTGAGAGGTTTATAAATGTCATATTTCCACGCTTAATTTATGTAACGCACTTATTAGGTGATCAGATAATTTTCAGAAACAAAAAAAACATTATTTTGTATCTATAATAAGTTATCACGATTTTTTCTTGTAAAATAAAAGAACCAGGTATGAGAGATAAAGACATTATTTTTTTAATTGATAGTCAATCATGTCGATGCATTATTAATGTATTTATATTGATTGAATAAAAATCGTAAAATTAAAAAAAAAATCTTTCAAACTAACTTTTTATAACTAAGCAAATGTTTCAAAGACTTGATTTAAAAATAATTAATGATCCCTTCCTGGATCTTCAATTATTTTTAAATCCCTTCACTCCACTGCTGGGCATAGGCCTCTTCCTGGGTTTTCCATTTCTCTCTATCCTGGGCACTCTGCTTCCACCCATGTCCCACCAGTTCGACAATATCGTCAGTCCATCTCCTCTGTGGCCTCTAATATTTCTGCATGTTGTCAAAATCCCAATGTACATATTACGCATGAAAAAAGTTTACACTTTTATTAAGTTTTTACAGTTGGAATACTTTTATTAATAGAAAGGGTAACTATCCCGTGCGGTAAAAAGGGTTTTAACGTGATTTAAATAAACTATCGGAAATACAAAATTTCTTGATTTTTTACATTTTAAGAGCAAACCTGACTTGAAACGAAAAATATAGACAAAATATCATTTCAAATGCGATGTTTGGTATAAATGCCCTCTTGAGAAGATGACATTAACTTCCGATCATCTATAGAGAATTTTCATTTTATAACCTTCCTTCCTACCAATATTCTATTGTGCGAATTCTGAACTTGAATAAATTAAACTTTATGAATTATTCTTGATTTGGATGTTTATAGAAATTGATTAAGAGTTTGTGAGAAAAGTTTTTGGATACATTCCAACGATATTCCAATTTATTAAAAAAATAAAATCGGCTAAAATTTATTATTCTAATTAGTTTTCCTGTAATTATATTATTATGCTAACTTTTCAACAAAGCCCATTATTATACTACTTTTTATAAATTATCGGGAAGTTCTTGCTCAGCTAACTAATTAAGATTGAAATTAAATTTGTTTAGTTATTAATGAAATTTCTCGTTAAATTTGTCTATCTAATAATTGTGGAGAGTAAAATGGATTGTTTGTTTCGAGATGTGGTGTTGGCGGAGAATGCTGCTAATATCACGAACTGCTAAGAGAACCTATTGCTCATATTAAATGAACTAGAGATAAAGGATCGCCTGTCGATATTCTGCCTTAAGCCCATCATTCAGTATTATGGACATCTATCCAGAAAGGCCCCTGATTACTTTGAGAAGATTCATCGTATTGGTAAGCGTGGAGAATTGAAGATCCAGAGGACGTTCACCGACCAGATGGAGTGACCTTGAATCGAAAATCGAAATAAATTAAATATAGCCGCTATTCTCAGTCGTGAGGCCACGAAGGCAAACGAAGAACTGAAATGCCAATTTGAAATATGTCAATTTTTTTGTTGTATATCAAATTCAATAAATCGATTTTTGAAGTATTATTTTATCAGCTTCAATAAGAGTTAGATATTTTGGTATATAAACCATTTAATATCTTAGTTTCTTACTTACACCGCTGCGATTTATAGGTCGTAATGGTATCGGGGTGTTATTTGCCGCACCCTTTTTCACATCAAACTACTATAAATTCTTATTCTCCCTCTGCATAATGTATATTCCAAGAATGATATGTCTGTACATAGATAGGTTTCTATCTTCTTACAAAATTATATTTACCCTAAAACGTATCACTACTGTCCACTGGATTTACGACACAAATCCAACATGTTGATGGAATATCAATTTAATAACGAGTTTTGTTCTGTCTTTTCGGCGAAACGCGGTTCTAGTTACGCTATGAAATGTAAAAATTTAATCAAATGAGCATTATAAATTTCGTACTAATAATCATCAAGAAACATATAAGTTTTTCATTAATGCGTTCATTAGTTTCTTTAATTGTGATATTTTGAAATTCACTTAGAAACAAATCGCATTATTTACTTGGGTCAAATTTAATGAAAAAAACATATCAGATTAATTATTCACTCTATGCTTCAAATATCTTTTAGCTATCTTAAATTATTGATGTTTCTAAAAAGCAGAGTTTCATATCGAAATAAAAACATCAATAAACACGATAAATATTTCATACAATTTTAAGGAAATCTTACCAAAGAAACTTTGTACTAAATGTTTGACAAGAACTCCATTTAAAAGCATGCTTTTCCGTTACATTGTGTTCTTATTTCAGCAGGCAAAGAGAACCGAGCGTCTGACTTTCTTTATGGGATCCATACTTTCATTTCAAAATTCGCTGCAATAAAAATATGATAATTTAAGGTTTTCATCAAGAATTACTGATAATCAAGGCAGAAATAACTAAAATATAATCCATAAAATTAATTAAATATCCCTTCAGTATTGATAGAATTAACGTATTATTATCACGCCATAGATACTTGTACTAAATCATAGCACACTTTGATTATTATCAACATTGAGTGGCTGTTTTTATTAAATTATGAACCACACTCTTCTGAATAATGTTATTCTTCTTCAATGGCGCTACAGTCCATATCGAGCCTTGGCCTCCGTCAGTCTTCGCCTCCAGCTTCTTCTATCGTTTGCAACTATCTCCAACTGACCGGTTCTTGCAATAGTTGGGAATCATATAACGTTATTTTTGAATATAATTATGAAATTTTAGTATAGAACATAGTAGGTATATATTATGTGTTATTCAATTCTCGTGCATAGCTATATAGCTATTTATATATCCTGTATACCCTATATATATTTATATACACCGTTTACCAACACATAATTAATGTGGTGTTATTAATATAATTTGATTTGTAATTGCCATGTTTATTCTACTTTTAATTGATTAATACATTTTTCTTCGTTGAAACTATTAAACTTAAGAGTTTACAGAAAAATGCTGAATCAAAACGACTATATACTGTTAAAATGATAAATTCTTGTTAAATTCATAATAATTTGTTAAAAAGTACTGCAGTATAACGAAAGAAAAATGGATTTCATGTTGTATTATTTATTGCAAATTTGTATGAATAGCTAGATTTCATATTTTAGTTACCAGATTCAATTCTTCAGTACCTAAATAAACATTATCACTAAGAATTTTGATTTCATTCAATCGTGTTTATTGATTACACAGATTCTAGTTTTATTAAATTTTTGAGTAAATTTTCCGTAATTGATTAAAAGTATTCATCTTTGTCCAAAGTATTCACATTTCAATACCGTCAGTTCATGTTTAAAAAGGCACAGATTTTCCCGTCTAATTAATTGCATTCATCCATTCAATTTTTTCTACAAAAGAATCTGAAATAAAATGTGTTTGAGTGTCTTTGGGTTCGTCTTTTTCCATCCCCCATATTTGTCTTTGTCGATGCAGCCCTTTTCGAGTAAACCTTTCAATCAGCGGTGGCATTTGACCTTTCTTTGATCTCTTCGGCGTTTTACAATGTCGGTTTCTTTCTTTCTCAGTCTCTATATGTCTTACGGAATATTTGTCAGGAAAGAAACCAATATATTTTTTCTTCCCGCATTTGTTTATGTACCAATATTGTCAATTTGTGGGATTGGTATTTGAATAGAAAGTAGTTTTGTGTATGGAAATCAATCGTGTTAGATATAGTAAATACATGTATGTGATAAATTGTTAAATAATATACATAAATGCAGTTATATCATGTTGTAGGTATGGCGTTATATATTAGTGTAGATGCTGTTTTAAAGGTAGCCAAAATTGACGTACATAATGCAATTGTAGTGCCTACTTTGATGTATACCAGTGAAACTTGACAAAAGTCGCATGAAAGTATATTAAATGATGTAAAAATCATTAAGAAGTGTATGTAACAGAACAGTATATGATAAAATTAAAAATGATGACTTAAGTGTGAATTCCCTGAGGTGGTTTAGGCATATTGAAATAGTGAACGATGAACGACTGACCAAAAAAATATACTTTTTATGAGAATAGTAGCTGCCGCTCCAGAATGGAAAAGCATGACCATGTGAATGATATTTTGAAAGAAAGAAACACAAAAAGTTTGAACAAACGACGATCACGTGCAAGACAATGCATGGATGTAAAGGAAACCATGAATGTGTACAAAAATAGAGGTGTATGGCTCTCGGTTCTTTCTTCCTACCTCGTTAGGGACATGGCGTGATGGTTTGTGTATGTATAAAATTTTCTGTATTTCATTTTTCGATATATGTATATATTTTTGTATATGTGTGTGTTTTTTTTCTAATATTTTTATGTTGACAAATTAAGAAGTGTTTCATTTTCCCAACTATTGATATGTTTTCCGCTCCAAGTCTAAGTGATGTAGAAGATATTTATTCGAAATTTCAAGAAGATTTGATAATTTTTAGAGGTTGCACACTTTGATCACTTTTCTCAATATAGGGAAATTTCTAATTTTGAAGAGAAATGAGCTTTTTATATATATTTATTAGATCTTTTGGACCGAGTTCAGCTATGCAATAATATCATCGCTATATATTTTGATACTATAGCATTCTTACGCAGGACTGATTCATGGAACATCTACTAGAATTGAAAGGGATTCCGTACGAAAATTGTTGTAGTTGGCTTGCTGCCATCTCACTTATGAATTTATATTGAAACGAGTGTAGTGGCACACCATCAAGTGGTTCTGACATCCAAAGAATTCGGAAGTTTCAATACCTGTGAGTTTCACATGATTAGAAGTCAAATATGACGATGCTAGATAAAGAAAGTCCAGTTCAAAGCTTTCTAAAAGAACAACGTATAAAAACTACATCCAAAATGTACTTAGAGACTAAAGTCATCCAAGAGAAGAGTGCAAAGAGTTATTCCAACTGTACATAGGAGGTTGATCTAAAAAGCCTTTGGTTTTAAGATCCCAGTAACTCTGTAGCAAGGTGAATAACCAATGTGGAATTGCATTTTTTTAGAAAAACACTGATATGACTCAAAATTTAAAAACCAAACTTGAAAAAAAGGAACATATTATAGCGATTAGAGTGCAAAAACCTGGTTTATAAAGGAAAAGTTATTAGCCATTTCGTTACTAATACAACAAAGGCCTTCTTTAAATCGTTTAGTATCCATGACGTGACAGGATACTGCAGTTATTCTTTTAGAAGCCATGTAAACACTCTTAAGGTGGTTTATGATACTACAGGAAGAGGAGTTGCTTTGATAAAAAAGTTTAACGAATCGATCAGGGACGAACGACGAAAATATTTTTTGTTGAGGGAAATCTAGTATCACAGAAAAGTCGTTACATAGCAAACTAGAGAAGGGATGGCATCGTTAAAATATTGATTAATGTAAAATATGTTTACCTATCATAATACCTATTAATCTTGGTTTTACGTTTCAATATTATTTACGGTTTATGATTTATAGCTTTTCCAATAAAATTAATTAACACCTTAATTAATTAAATCATGTGTTTTGCTTACATTGAACGAGTGGGTTGTGGCCAACGCTAAACTCCTCACTAACAAGTCACTCTATAAAGTATTCAAATTTTGTATGGAAAATATTCATAATTATCATGAAATGAGTTCGTTAAATTATTTTTGATTAAAATATTTCAATATGAAAATTGATAATTTTTCAATGCCATTTTATGAAAGTGATGTGCCTTGGGGTCACTTTGAAATATTTGACAGTATAAAATTGAGAAGCTCTATTCAGATATATCCTTCAAAATCTAACGGGATCTAAGCGAGTATTAGATACACATATTTGCAAATTGTGAAAAGAATCGAATAAGTGCTTATGTTTATAATCGATAAAACAATAAACTAACTAAAATAAACTACCGTTAAAACGTAAAATAAACTACCATTTAGATGGGTGGTGGCAGAGCGGTTAGAGCGTTAGGTTTGTAATCCAGTGGTCGCGAGTTCGAATACTGCTACGATCGATTTCGTTCACCTATGGCACAAGCATTTATGCTTAAATTAGGGAACGTATAAGGATGTATATATACTTGTTACTACAAGAACATATTCATTATTTTTTAAAAAATATATAATAAAAATACGCGCCGTACGTAGCACACAGTACATATCACACAGCACACACAGATACATTGTAATGAAACTTTCAGAATACAATCTCAGCATAATACTATTTGATAATCTGCAATTAAAAAAAATATCCTTAAAATTGCGAAATCATAACTCCCTACCATATCCCCTTGGGTTAGTGAGAAGTAAAAAAGGGATCAAAGTGAAAAAAAATCAAAGTTATCCTCTAAAGACTATCCAATCTTCTTAAAAAATTGCATTCATTCATATATTTATGTTTTTCTTTTTTTTTTGTTTGAATATGTATTCTGATATGTTTTCTCATTTGAGTATTATTCTTTTTCATTTATTTTCAACCTTTTTATGATGTTTATTTGATTTTTTTTTTGTTCATGTATGATTTGATTTAATTACTTTTACTTTTATGTTGACTTTGCTTTGTATTGATACTTTTTATTTTGTTATAAGTGCTTCCCTCATCAAGCACAAGATTGTTATCTTTTTGATGAGGTACTGCAGGGAAAAATATGTAAGAATATTATTACTAGTGAATTTATATATTAATTGTATTATAAAATATATTAAAAATAAAATAAAATAAATAAAATATCTTATACATTACTGAGACTCGGGGCATGAGCGTCGTTTGCAAAATATTACATTTTTTTCCATACAAAGACCTCCTGGCGTATATCATATTATTTTATTTATCAAGAGCAAAAATATATAAATGGAATATATATACAAACCATAAATATCTTGATGAACATGTATATCATTTTGGGTAGGAATATAATTTATACATATTATATTTTTTTTCAATTTATCCCAATTTTGATGTATGCATTTAAATACTCGTAACACCAGTGGCTTAAACATTTGTTAAATTTATTCATATAAATTTCATAAAACGCTTATGAGTGTATTAATTTCTTAAATGTGAAATAACAAGCTCTGATCAACAAATTTATTTCATTTTACAAAGGTTTTTCGTACGGTCTAGGGCGGTGGGGCGACAGGAGTAGTAAGTTTTATTTTAGTATTCATATCATAAAAGCAGAATTGGGAGAGTATGTAGGAAAACATTTTACGTCTTTACTCGTGCGAATACAGAATTGGATGTCTTATTTAGATGTCACATTTCATTCTGTTTCTTTTATAAACTGAATGTATATTATGAAATTCTAAGGCCATACAAACATATGAATATTCAATGATTACTATGTGATATAATAAAACGTACAATTGCTTTCTTGATTATTTTTTTCAATATTTTGAAATATGAATATATTCCAAATTTATTATATTGACATTCAAAATATTATAAGAGAAAAATATTTTCAGGTATCAAATATTTTTTACAGACAGATGGAAACTAATTTAAAATAATGAAACTACAAACCCTTATAGATTAGGTACTGATGGTGATAGAAAAGATATAACTATTTCTTTGGTATGTAAAAGCTTCTAAATTTATGTGATCTTGAAACATATTGTAGTGGGTTTGATTCCCGATGGAGGCTCAGTTTTTAATTATGTTTTGAGTCAGGATCTGTGAGACGATAAATACCGTCGTCTCCAGAATGTAGTAACATGTTATTGGGAGCGTGTTTAATTAATATTTTTAACATAGTGTCTGTTAATTGCGCAATAGGGAATACGACAAAAGTGCTTTGTGAGTTTCTTTTCTTCCAAAGTAATCAAAAATAATTAATACAAAACTGACTGTATCAATACATAACAGTCATTATGACATGACTGTGTCACTACCAAAGACCTTATAATAATGTAGTATATAATGTCTTTGGTCACTACAAAGTTTTTGAAAATGTGTCTGCGAATTTTATCATTTCGTGTTTTTAAACGTTTTTGATGGAATGTAGTTTTTACTTTAAATCTATTTACCTATTTATCTCTTGATTCGTGCTATAAAATTTTCCGTTATACCGAATCAAAACGTCATATTTAAAATTGGAATTCACCGTATTTATTTATTTAATATTGCTTCTCGGGCAACTAACAGGTCAAATATTAATTTAACACGCACCAAATAACAAGTTGCCACATTCTGGAGACTTACGATATTTATACTCTCACGGATCCAGACTGAAAACAAAATTAAAATTGTATCTCCACCGGGAATCGAACCCGGGACCTTTGGATCAGCAGTCAGATACCCAACCAACTGAGCCACGAAGGCCGACAATTGTCTCTATATCTCTTTAACTGTCCAATAATTGTTTGGTCAGATATTTTAAATGGATTTCCACGAAATGGAAGCCTTCATATTTGATTATCATATCGAAGGACGACGTCACAAAAAAATAATTTAATACTTTCAAGAGAATTGTGTACCTACAATTAGATGTACTTATCCAACTGTCGATTCGTTCAAGATAATTTATTTATTAAACCAAGATACGCGAAATTCGTATGCCAAGTCAAAAACACCAACTTGGAGGCTTCGCAGCACATATTATGTTCCATAAATGAATTTACTCAGAATTCGGAGTACAACATTTAGTTTGTCTCTCCCCCCCCCCCCCCTCCTTATAACTTTTGATCCGCTTGATTGACAGAGCCTAAAATTATAGAATGTAAAGAAAATTTTAAGCCTAACAAACTTTTATACTTAGAATGTTTGCTTTATTTTTACATATATCTCAAAAACCATATAAACTAGAACGCTCAAAATTAGTATAAATATATGCAAAAAAAAATTTTGAGTTTTCAAATTGTTTTTAAGAAAACATTTTTTTATGATAAATTTATGTGTTTAACTGTCTATATTTCCATTCTTTTTAAATATTAAAAAAAAGGGAATCACCCCAACTAAATAATTTAATTTTCTATAAAAAATATACATATTATAGTAGTACTACTCGAACATTTTTTAACAATTTTTATAAAAATTGAATTTAGTGACGACATCGTTTCTTACAATTTGTATGGCAGTATGCATACACTACACAATATCAACGGGGACTCTCAATAGTTTGATACATCTCCAAACAAACATACGATCATGCTGTTTTCATATTCTGGGTAGGAAAAAAGGACTGACCTCCATACTATCCCATCTTGTACATACCTACTATATGTTTTATATAGAAAACAAAATATCTTAAAATATTCCATTATTTGTATTTATGGGTTTGTAGTTTGGTACGTATTCTTCAACTATAAATACTATCGCTATCGACAGTTGGATCCCTTGTGTTACTTGAAACTAGTAGTTAATAAAATGAAATGAAACTTCAAGTGTCAAGTTAATGAATGTAACCTTCTCGGTTCAGGAGAATTTCACAATTCTTTCTTGTTGGAAAGATACTTGTAATTACACTCTTTGCGAAAACTTTTTCAAATTAGCTAAAAACTTTAACACACTTTACTCAAAGAACAAGTGTATCATACTTGCGAACTTCGCTGAAGTTTTACAAAAAATTAAATAAATATCAACATTATTCAATATTATCATCAACTATAGCACATCACTCAGATGCTCGGTTCTTGTTTCTCTCAATTACTTTAAATCAATTATATTTGTTTCTTTCCATAGTTATAGGTAGGTACTTGTTCCTTTCCATATTTATACTTGTTTCTCTCTATATTTAAATAATTGTTTCTTTCTTCTTCTTCTTCCTCTGGTATTAGGCCGAGGACCTGTTTTTTTTAGTCGGAGACTGCCTCTTGTGATCTGGGTGTCCAGCGGTCACTACATCTTTTTGTTGGTCTTCCCCTTGCTCTACGACGCTCTGGGACTTCCCTGGAGACAATTTTGGGTAGTCGCGTGTCTCCCATTCTCTCGACGTGGTCTCTCCATTGACGCCTTCGCCTCTACCCTAGCGGATGATGTCGTCTACATCGCATCTCCTTCTTATATCCTTGTTCCGGTCTCTATCCACGAGTGTTACGCCCACTATGGAGCGCAGTGTCCTCATTTCAGTAGTCCGAAGGAGATTTTTCGTTCTAATGGTATCAGCTCTGGCTTCGATGCCATAGGTCATTATGGGTCATAGGCACGTTTTGTAAATTCTGGTTTTACTTTCTGTGAGCATATGTTTGTTTTTCCAGACAGTATCCCTGAGGCAGCCAGCTATAACGGCTGCTTTATCAGTTTGTTCTTTATACTCGTCATATAGATCATTGTTATTTGATATTTTGGCGCCCAAGTATTTGAATGTCGTGACTTGTTCTATTTGCTCATTTTCCACAACCAGTTCGCATCTTAGAGGTTTTTTCGCTATTACTAGGGATTTTGTTTTCCCCTTAGACAGTATCATGTTGTATTTCTTTGCTGCATGATTGAATATATTGAGCAGTTCTTGTAGGTCATCTTTAGAATATGCTATTAGTGTGGCGTCAGCGTAGCAAATAATACTATGATATCTTCGCCCGTCTTGTATCCTATGTCCGTGGCTGACACCTACTCAATAATCCTATCCATAATTAAATTAAACAAGAAAGGGCTTAGACTGTCACCTTGTTTTATTCCTGTTGCAACCGCTATCTCGCTACTAAGTTTTCCATCGACCTATATTTTTGTTTTACCATTTTGATTGATGTCATGTATAATTTTAATAATGTGAGTTTGGATGTTCTTTTGTGTTAGAATATTGACATCTGTAAGTCTCACTCTATCACATGCTTTAGTTAGATCCACGAAGAATGCATAAGCTGGTTTATTATATTCCAGTGATTTTTCTTTAATTTGTCTTAGAATAAATAAAGCGTCTGTGGTAGAGCGGTTATTTCGGAATTCTTGTTGTTTCTTTTTGTTTCTTTCCATATTTATAATTGTTTTCTCCATTTTTATACTTGTTCCTTTTCTTATTTATATTTGTTTCTCTCCATATTTATTTACTTGTTCAATTCCATATTTATACTTGTTTCTCTCTATATTTATATATTTATTTCATTCCGTAATTATACTTCATTTCCCCATTTTTATACTTGTTTCTTTCCATATTTATACTTGTTTCTCTCCTTTTTATACTCGTTTATCTCCATTTTATCTACTTGTTTCTCCCCGTATATTTATACTTTTTTTCTTTCCGTATTCATACTCTTGTTTTTCTCTATGAACTTTTGTTGACGAATGGAAAATAATCTTTATTTTTATTTTTCCATAATTTTGTTTTTTAATTTGAAAAATAATGTAACATTAGTGTGACAAACATAAATAACAGTAGATAAGTATGAGAAGAATCTAGAATAAATAATTTAGAGCTACAAAAACTTGAAGGTTTTATCACATTCATTTGTTAGATAGATCCATTTTACATTATTTAGTCTTAGTAAATCATAAAATAAAACAACAGCATTAATTATAACAATAATGAACACTTCCTTGCACCCTGCGCAAGTGTGGAATTTTATGCTGCATGGCAATTTCTTCCAACTAACCAGGGTTTCCAGCCCAGAGAAGCAATATTTGCGTGAGAAATAAATTTAAATAAATTTCTTCTCTGCTGGGAATCAAACCCAGGACGCCCGCGCAGAAACCGAGCGGCTTGCCGATAGTAAATAATAATACTAAACACTTCCTTGCTTGTGGCGAGTTTATTGCCATTGGGCAACTTCTCTATTTCAATTCTACATTAATTATTTTTTAAAACATTCAACTAGTTTTAAAGAAAAAAAAAGTGCTGAAGTAAAATGGTGTTTTTTTTCGTTTTATTTTGTTATTTAAAATGGAATTCTACAAAAAAACGCTGTCAATGTAAAAGAATATATATTCAATATGAGTATTTTGATCATGACAAATCGTACGAGTCAGTCATTTTTTTTTTATAATTTATTATATTCGTTTGGCTGTATGTCTTGAATAGGAATTTTCCTGATGCGATATAAAGCTGTCTTCTCTCCCACCTACCACCAACATCAAACAAATTTGTTCTACTCTGTTCAGATTGGGTCAATGAGTTATACGCAAAAGCTTTTTGCCCGGCCCGGGTCGGTCATGGTCGGATCGACATAAACTTACCGGAGAAGCCACTTTGAATTTATGGCCAATGGGAAGGTACAAGACTAACACATTTTTAGCCTAAAATGTTTATTTATTTCTTTATTATAAATCCGATTTCTCTCGGGGCTTAAATAACACCCAGTCACTCTTTTATTTTAATTTAATTTAAAAAGTATGGTCTCATATTTTAATATGTGAACATTTAAACAATGGTTGGACATTTTGAATAAAATACGGATTTAACTGTATGATATCCACGGGTTGGAATACATTTGTTCACCTGTGATGGATTTGTCTACAAAATAATGGTTTTGTTTACAAAATGAAAACCCTAAAATATAGTTACTATCGTAATAAATTCATAATAATATTATTCGGCACATGAATAATAATTTTATGTGTGTTATATTTATGGAAGTGTATTCACAAGTTTAACTTAAATCTGACATACTTCCTGTTTATTCCATCCCCTACCATAACTTTTTAGATACTCCAACTTTCATCTAATCGTTAAATATAGTTACACTTTGCTTCTAAACGCTTCAACTAATAAATGGAGCAAATGGAAATTACTTTGTTCTATTTAAAATAATAATATATATAGTCCTTGAAACAAGTACACATAATATATCCTCATAAATCAATCTCGAAACGGCCATGTTTCTAGAGACACCTTATCATTTTTATTCTTATCATTTTAATAATAATTCATGTATTACTTGTAATTCATGGTGGTTGACTGGTAGAGATCGCCTGCGGGCAATAAGTCCGCCACGTTGTTTCATTCATTAAAAGTATTTTATTATTATTATTATTTAACTTCTTCACGGGTCAACCGGAAAAAAAACTTAACAATGGAGAAGTTCTCAAGTTGCTTAGTTATTATGCATAATATTTATGGTGGTGATAGCAAAAATTTTCGAACTATCGAGCATGTGTTTATAATCACACTCTTTTGAATCTGTGTGATTATAAAATTTGGCAGATCAAGTTTCTTAATAGAATCATTTAAATTTTTTGGTACAACTCCTGTAGATGATATTATAAACGGTATTACTGTAACTTTATTTTGTCCCCATTGGGTTTTGATTTGTTCTGCTAGAGGGAGGTATTTTTGATTTTTTTCTGTATATTTTTGTTCTAAATTTGTTGTATTAGGAATAGATATTTCAATTAAATGGGTTTGTTTTGTATTTTTCTCAATCAATGTTATATCGGGTCTATTGTGTAGGTTGGTTCTATCTGTAATTATATCTCTGTTCCAATAAAGTTTATGTGTGTTGTTTTCAATAACTGCCAATGGGGAATATTGAAACCATGGTGATGGAGAATCTATTAAATTATATTTTTTTGCTAAAGCGATGTGTATCTGCTTGCAAACATTATCATGTCTATGTGTATACTCTGTTGGTGCAAGAGCAGAACATCCGCCAGTTATATTATTATTATTATTATTAATAATTAAGACTGTATGTTTACAAAATGAAATAAAATAATCTATACTCATAAAACATTTATTTATATCAAGGAAAAAAAAAAAAAAAAAAGAAAAAAAAACTCATAAAAAAAAAAAAAAGCCTTAGAAAAACTCATGTGGCGAATGATACCCAGATAGGTTTAAAAATAGAACAATTTGAAAATGGTATAAAGCAAAAACATTATGGAACATGAACTCGCCTCGAATTATCTGTCAATCAATATGATTTTATATTTTACTATTTTAAAGGACTGTAGGAGTCAGAGTCACGCAAAGATTTCCATATAATATACTTGATGCAGTACTCCGTGCAATGAGGGTGTCATGGTATATCGCGCGTTTGATTTCTTGGTTGGCAACATATTGCAGTTTTCCATACATTTCAACACTTACTAGATAACTGTTCTCTAAATCTTAATGAAAAAAATGTTTTTTTTTTCGACAAATATATCTGAAAACAATTCACATTAGTCGTTATTCTCTAAAAAAACGTGTTTTCTGCCCCCCTTATTGTCAAAAGTGTGTATTTACTCTAACTGTATTATTTTGTTTATTTTTTTCGTTTAGAATGAAAACGTCCTATTTACCTTATAATTATATGTATTTAGGTACCTTTCTAAAATAGAGAGTTTACACTTGTGAATTCAATACCTACTACAGGATCAATTTACTAGTAGGTATCTAGGTATATACTTCTTTCTTTAAATCACAATAATGATATTTTTTGAGAGCTTCAACAACGCTCGAATGAGGTTAATTGAGATACGGCATTCTGCGTTTCACTTCAAAGGCAATGTTGATACGACTGTCAGTCAATCAAACTGAATAATGTTGCCATATCTCCAAATTAAGTTCCTCTTATCTCTTGTTCATAACTTAATAATTAGAAATCTTAAAAGAAATCTGAGTTTAAAACGATTGAATGATACAGATATAATTATTTGAAACAAAACAAACTCATTTTTAACGATTTGTACAGATTTATCAGAAATAAATTTTACAAATATTACAAAAGTAAAAAAACTCTTTGTAGGAAATATCTTTAACGAATAACAACACCAAATGCAATCGTACCAACTAAACCACGAAGTGCACTTTTAAATGAAACACACTCCACCAATATGTTATAAAAAAAACTTAATGCCAGGTTCAAAATTGTTATATTGTCAATATTTTTAATAAGTTCTTGTTTGTGCATTAACTGTAGAATTACTTTGGGATTTTTTCAAATTATAATTTTACTCTGCAGGTGTCGAGTAATCAAATTGCTGATCATACAAGATACAGATTATATAATAAAAATCCATGTGAAAGATTTTAAGTTTTCGTAGAATTTTTAATTACTCTTTATGCATAACTTGCGTAGAATTTCTCTTACTTATGTAAATATTTTTTCTTCTGTAGGTGTTGGAGTGTATATATCTAGAGTGGAGGAAGGGTCTGTGGCTGAACGTGCTGGTCTGAGGCCAGGAGACTCCATCTTGCAAGTTAATGGCACACCATTCACGGCCATTTCACACGATGAGGCGCTTAAGGTTTGACATTTTTACTTTTTTTTCAAAATATTTTTTAACGCTACTCATTACATGTAGGAATCATCAGTGGCGGATCTATTTTAATGTTTTTAGGACAAAAAATATATTCGATTCGTTTTTTATCCAACAAAATTTCATATTGTTATCAATTTCATAAATACCAACATTTATTCTAATGGGCGGTTTCAAACATCATATTTTTCAAATGGATATAGTGGCCCATACAAAATTTATACTTATACTTGAGTCATAGTATAAAGACTGTTGCCTATTATTTCCAAATATTGAAGCCTATTCCGAAATCCACCACCACTCAGAGTTCTTATTATCCAATCATTGTTAACTGCTGTGGTATCCTTTTACAGGAAAAAATCAGCCTTTATATAATATTCGGTAAATCTGGCCTTCGCTGGCTCTGTCTATTACTTTTATAGGCGATTACTTGAGGAAACCTTAATCATACAAATACATTTAGAAGGATGGTGACAGAGTGGTCAGCGCGCTGGGTTAGTAATCCAGTGGTCGCGAGTTCGAATCCTGCAACGACTTATTTCGTTCACCGTTAATTTAGGGAATTTATGAGGATGTATATGTACTTCTTACGATGACATATCAATTCGTTTAAAAAAATTGTATCAAAATCGTATATTAAATACAGAGCGTGTTTATCGATTATTACTTTTATATTTCATAATATTTAAACCAACATAGTAAAAATATGCATAAGCCCATAGAAATTTTTCTGTATAAATATTAATAATCATTTTTCACATAGCAAAATTGTTAAGCTCTCTCTAGAAACTTGACCGCTTTGAGATTGAAGATTTCATTGTAATTGGAATACATTTTAATATAAAAAAATAAACATTAGATCCGCCACTATTTTATTTGTTGATTTATTTATTTTATCACATTTTTACCAATAATATTTAAGCACTTTTCCTGTTCATCAATTCGCAGATAAAATGTTTTTGGTATATTTTCATTAAAGTAGGTATGTATAGTGTATAGGCGACTTCTAGTACGAACTGCACACGTCATAATATTGAAGGATTGTGTAATAAAGAGTTAGGATAGCCAACACATTAATTAACCTTTGAGTTTAACTAAAACTCAAATAGTTATTGAATCATTTGCGTCGACTAAAGATGGGTAGGTGGTAGTGGACGCGGATTCAAATCCTGCCTCAGCCAATTTCATTCACCCAAAACATTGGCTTACTTTAGGGAATGTATATGAATATGTTTATTTTATTGTCACAAGAACATATTCATTCTTAAAAACAAAGAGTTTAAGAGTAGGGAATTGTGCAAATGCATCAAACAGTCATTATGATAAGCGATCCACTAATAAATTATGAGCGACTGACGAAACATGCAAGTTTGCCGATAATTTTCGAATAAAATAATACCTAAATGTTGGGGTAAGATTTAAAAAAACCTTCGACCATAACAATGGTATTTGTAAACTTTGGAATCATAAAAAAATATTAGAAAAGCGTGAATAATACGATACATGGCTGTGAATGAAGCAATTCAAGAAGTGTGACGTTAAGTTCATTTTGGCTATCCTAAATTGAAATGTAATGTTTCTTTTTTTGGATACGAATGCATACATGGTACATAATAATATCTATTTCTTTTTGAATACATCACATATTAAAAATCTGATCTTATTCATTGTGTTCAATTCCGAAGACGAATTTAAATTTTAATCAACATTAAAGTCATTAAAAACAAAAATGAATTCACCAGAACTGTCACATTAAACTATAAAATTTTTATAATACACTAGTGATTTCCTTTTGTCATTTTAATTTCCTTTATTCAATCTCCAGAATAGCAAAAAATACAGAAAATGAATAAATTTTAAATTTTATTAAACTTTTAGTGCGGTTTCAAAATTGAACGCCCTTTTGTTTCTTTAAACATTAAAGTAGTAAACGTAACCTCAAATTGATTCAATTTTATCAGAATATTAACAACATTTGTTAGCAGATTTTTTTTATTTTACGGAATCACCTCGTCATTATTATAAATGCCATCAATTTATGTAGGCACTTGTTTTTTTCTGTAGGAACAGGAACTATGTTTCAAAGGTTTTAAGTAATGACCTGTGACTCGCGAAAAATGTTGGACATAAACTTTATTATTACCTTCATTTAAATAACGTCATATTAAAATGTAAAATATGACATTCAGAGGGGCAAGTCTGTTCCAACCGGCGAAATCAAAACCCTCACGATTACCAATATCATGGATATAATTATCATATGGAGTTCTATGACATCTAAAGATATTATAGAACTCTATATAATAATTATGTCCATGATATCGTCAATCGTGAGGGTTTTGATTTCGCCAGTTGGATCAGCCCCCCAAGACAACGTGTCATTTAGCTCAAGAAAAGATAACTCAATGTATGGAATTGACATTTGTCACGTGACTGGTATATAACTGTCACTTCCATACATTGAGTTATCTTTTCTTGTTTCTTTTCTTGAGATAAATGACACGTTGACTAGAGGGGCAGACTTGCCCCCCTGGAGGTATTTCTATATATTTCTTTCTTTTGATACTTTTGAAGTGATACTTATATCGCAATATAAACCAATAGATTATTTATTCAAATCCACTTGTATTTCGATTGTTCTTTAAAAAACACACTTGGATGTTGTGTGGTATTGGATATAAACAGTAAACAAGCAGATAATGTTTTCAGATTCATTATAATATTTCCTCTTTTCACAGCCGGTCAAGTACAGTTTCGGAAATATTAGAACTAACGAGATCCTGCTTCGAGTCAAAGTTCGTGTAGTGTTTTTGTTAATATGAACTCTAAAAGATAAAATATTTTTGTAACATTGGGTTTTAAACCGATATATCTGTTAACAATATATGTTGTGATTTAAAAACGAAGTACTGCATCATCAATGTAAAAAAAAATAATGCCGATCAGGAAATCATCGATATGATCTATCATAGGCTGCAATCAGATTTCTCTACGTTAAATACTACGATCTTGTTAATTTCGATTAGATAAGTACTGATTATTTATGGATAATAACTACAATAGTAACATTCTAAAGAAGTTCTCTGCGTTTGATATGGTATCAAAAGGGAATTTAAAAAAATCTAAAAAGTATATGAAAAATGAAATTGCTGTAGATACTTGTTCTACAAGGCTCTATCGTCTCTATTGCCGTATTGTTATATAGCGTCTTTAATTATAATTTGTGCTCTTAGCTCTAACTGTTCCAAAGGCAGCAAATATAAAGAAACTCGGAAATTACATTTATACCTTAAATAATTTCGTTAGACGTCGTGAAACTCACGTTTCACACTCCGTGCTACGGTTTTTTTTCCGCAATTTATGAATTTCACCGAAAACCTCATTTCGAAGTAACCGGAATAAAAATTCCATTTTAACAACATTCCTTTAAAATTTATCACTCTCGTTCTTTAAGAAACTTATTAATATCACTGTGAATAGCATAAAATTTTAAAATTACCACCGTACATCCGATGACGATGAAAGTGTAAAGCGGACATTATAAATTCTTTCGGGAACGTTACTTATATAACAGTGAACGCCTCTTACAATTTTTTGTACATAGAACTTTTTTCTAGTGAATAGGTTTATTGCTAATAGTATCTATCCATTGCTTTTAATCTAATCGTTGCAACTCTATAAATTTATCGGATCGTATTATTTGCAAATCAATTCTAGCATAATGTCATACTTTAAGATGAAATAATAGAAATATTGAAATGTTCTCTTCTTTTGGTAAAAGAGAATATTTTAAATTGTGGAGAAGAAACTTATAAATGAACAACTCTTGTAGTTATAATATCATTTATTACAATTTTAATAATTACAAAGTGTGTCTTATTGTTGGCAGTCTGAACCAGAATAAAAAATGTACAATTTTCACCTATAACAACAATTTCTTATTCTTGTATGTTTATAAAACCTATTGTTTTAACAATAATTAAATATTCTAGAATGTTCTTCTAAATTAAATATTGTACCTAATTATATTCACAGTACAAAACACATGAGAGACATCTATGGGTAAACTTGGTAAGTTATATCCCAATAAACATACCATCACAAACTTCAGTGAAGAAACCTCACTGAAATACCATAGATGTCACTGCAAAATAATAATATTCAAAATATCACTTATTTAATAATAATAATATTTTACAAATATCAAACTCAAAAGACCGGAACGCCATCAAATTTGTAGTCACCAATATTCGGCCGCCTGAATCCCTAAAGCGTTAGCTATCTTTTTTTGTTTTCTTTAATATTTTTCCATAATATATAATTTAGATATTTTTTACTTCACATTTTACTGCTACAGGAATTTCATGGACTTATCTAATAATTGGAACTATTCTCTTACTTATTCGATTTAAAAATAATTACTTCTCAAATCATCACCACTTGCTACCTGATATTGACATTTTGTTGATGTGGTGTGACTTTATGAAGATTGTAGTTATCTAAGTACATCTGTTAGTAGTGTAGTAACATAAGCCCACTTTTTATTGATACTTTTTTCAAATGTTTATCCATTTATTCTTACTATGGATATTGTTTTAAATAACATTTTAACTTACAATATTCGTTTCAAAGGTTTTTTCTTGTCTTCTTCTTCAGCCTGTTTTTTTTTCATTCTTGGACATAGGCCTCCCCCTTGATCCTCCACAACTCCCTGTGTTGGGCACACTGCATCCATCTCCCTTCGGCACATTTCTTGATGTCATCAGACCACCTTGCCTGGGGTCTGCCGCCACCTCTTCGGTATTCTATGATCTTTTTGTCCATCGTGAATCCTGGCATCTGGCAATATGCCCAGCCCAGCTCCACTTAAGACCAGCGACCCTTTTCGCTTTATCGGCTACTTTGGTTCTTTCTCTTATCATGACATTCTGAATTGTGTCCCTTATTGAAATACCCAGCAACTTTCTCTCCATAGCTCTCTGTGTCACTAACAGCTTGTGCATTATTCGTTTTGTTAGGACCGATGTTTCAATTCCATAAGTAAACTCTAGGAGAATAGATGCATCAAATATAAAATTTAATTAATATTCTTTGATACCCAAAATACATTAATTTAAATAAAATTTTATATAATTTAAATTTAATTTATTTCATTATTCTATAAAATAGCTTCTTTTTTAAATAATGGGAATATGTATGGGATTTCAGAATGTATGATAATTTTCCAATAGCTGTCCAGGTAAGGCCACGTCTTCTCTCTATTTCTGCCTCTTGATTTTCTTTGGCAAGCATCACGGTATGGCTTAAATATATGTATCTGTTTACTCTTTCAATTTGCACTCCATCTATTATGATAGGGAAGGACTTTTCTGCGTTACTCATCATTTTGGTCTTGGAGATGTTCATCTTCAATCCGATGTTCACACAGGCTGAATTTATTTCTGTCAGCATAGTATTCAATTCCTCCTCATCCTTGGCAAATATGACAATATCATCTGCGAACCGTAGATTACTGAGATACTCGCCGTTTATATTTATGCCTTTCTTAGACCAATTAAGAGTTTTGAAGACATCTTCGAGGGCCAATGTAAAAAGTTTGGGAGAAATAGTGTCAGCCTGTCGGACACCTCTTCTAATGTAAAATTTCTTGGATGGTTCATAAAGTTGTATGTTGGATGTGGCCTTCTCATAAATATTTTTAAAAATTTATGAGAAGGCCACAAATGTCTAAAATGTATTTATTCAATACATCATCATCACCAATCGCGCGACAGCCAATCATGAACCTTGGCCTCGCTTTCGGTCTAATATAAAACATATTAAGTATCACGAAACAAATATTCAAATACGGTGCATTAATATGTAAGAGATCACATAAATTTGTTCGTTTGTTCGGGGCCGTTCTTCTGTAATTGGAAATGTCCTTCTTTTCCCTCCAGAGGGCAGAGTGTCACGCAGTGTTCTTGAAATAAATGTTTACGAAAATTTACAGAATATCTGGCAGTCCCGTTGGACGGCCTGCTCAGTGGGTAGAATATCATTTTAATTTTTTCCTGACGTGAGGAATCGACTTAAATCTTCCTGGGTTGTCCCCGACTTTTGGACATCTCATTTTTTCACAGGACACGAAAATTTTAAGTTATCTTCACCGATTTAAAATTGCCTCATGTCAGTTTTGTCAATACTCAAACTTCGGAACATATCCTGTGGGATTGTTGCCACGTAATAGTCTCCTCTTATAGAGCTCCTCATTGCTGTCCGTGGGCCTCTTCAAGGTCACATTGGTCACGTGGATTTTGTGATCTTGAAGAAAGATTTTAAAGCCTTTAAGAACTTTTGTCATATTTATGGTGCCTTACTATTGTTAGATTCTCAGTAGATTTTTTACAGAGATCTTGGTCATACCCCTGATGTTTATCATTTAAAAATATGACAGTCCACGAGTGTGAATCTTCCATTCACATTCGTCAATTATTGTTACAATTTATTGTTCTTTTTGCACTATGACGCCGAGATTGCAAATCTAGAGGTCTCCATGAGCTACTTTTCGTGCTATGCATTTTTTTCTTGTCGCTCACTTAGCGTTCTGTGAAGGGGCCGTTAACATTCCCCATATGCAGAGAGGGTGGTGGTGGGAGTAGCAAATAAATTTGTTATTTTTTTTCCAAAATTGTTTATATTCTTTGGTTTATACTAGGTGTAAGAAAATGTACTTATTTTTTTACACCTAAATAAAATATACATACATACGTTGCATATCAGAATTTGAATAAAAACGTGAATCTATTATACATATTTACATAGAATGGAAACTTGTTGCGCCGTCAAATAGTTGGCTCAGTTCCCTTATTATTTTAATTAACATCGACAATATGACCATCGGAAGAATTTACGGGAAAAAAAGATTTATTATAAAGAGGTTTTTGTCGTGTTAAAATAATATTTTTATTTTTTCATTATAATATGATATTTTTATTTTATCATACTTTTTCATAATAATCCTCTCGGATTATGAAATAATAAAAGAATTTTTTTATCCCGATTTATAATTATTTACGAAAACAAAAAAGGTGTGATATTAATCACGCATATCCTTTGAACATTCTAAATACGGGGAATTTATTGAGCGAAATTTAATTTACATCAAATTTATTAAGTTCATTAACACATTTGTTTTTTTAGAGTTTAAATTATTACAATTTGTTTTTTGATAGGTTTTTTGGTACTTAATATGTAGATCAAATTATTTCTAGATCATATTTGGTAGTAGATAGGTAGTACTACTAGATCATAAATATTGATAGAAGTGTAGATAAATTAACCCTAAATCAATAGATGATTTTTTCTAATAAATTTTATTATGTCATTCATTGCGTTGAAAATTACATACTCTAACTATACTTTTCATCTTTATTTTTTTTGTTTTTAGTTGTCGATGCTGCCTATTTTACCTTAATCATCTATGTGTTCAAAATACATCTTCTAGTTTATTTTGTTCTTTCATAGTTCCATCTATCATGCTGATCTATACTAAACTCTTATGTTGTTACTATTTCTCTTTACATGCATCATCGGCCATCACTAGCAGGTGAGTACGATGGCTTATCATCCCTTTTTCCTTATGTAGTTAGTGCACCAAATTAAAAATAAATTCGATGTCCTCTATAAATAAAAATATGCAATTTATGCACAATACTTATGATAAAACCCACATTCTTCAGTTCATGTATAAAGCAATTATTTAGTCTGATTAATATCTCGAGTACTGTTTTATGTTATTGTTATCTAATAATATCGTATTTTTTCATTTTTTTTTAATTACATCATTTGTTAATATTTTATGTTCATAAATTGGTTTTTAGATCATTTTTGTCAGTTAAATCCTCTTGTTTGATAATTTTTTTTTTTTATAATTTAGTTAGTTCGTTACATTTTTGTTCATATATAGGTACCTATCGTTTATTCGATAGTTTTTTTTATATTTATAATATCCAACTCAAGTAGTTTTCGAATTACGGTGAATTTCATTGAATAATCTTAATTTTAATGTTATTAATATTCTTAATTTATGTGTAGCCCTGCTAAATTCTTATGTTTCAACAAAATTTGTTGAATTATTAATAACAAAAGTATTCAGTTGTTTCGTTAGTCAATATTATTTTTTTTTGTGGACATTCGTATATTTATTTTAACGAGTTCTTCAGTTTACAAGTTGTTCAAGTTATTGTGAAGAAAAATCTGTAATAGAACGGTGTATGAAAGGGTAAGAAATGAGGACATAAAAAAAGAATGTTACATGAAGATTGATGGCATTCATAGAATGAAAATGACAACATTGAGATGGTCTGGCCACGTGGAGAGAATGAATGAGGAACGCCTGACGAAGAAAATATACAATGCAAACAGGAATTGAATAAGAAATCGGAGCCGCCCAAGAAAGAGATGGCAAGACCATGTGAAGGATATTCAGAAAAATGTAAATGTTAGAAACGTGTACAACAGACGTACATGTATGAGAAGATGCATGAATGTTGACGAGGCGACGAATGTTTGTAAGATAGACAAATGTGGCGTTTAGTTCTTTCTGTCTACCCCACGAGGAACATGTTATGATGTATGTATAAGTGTATTTTTTAAGTTTATTGAATTGCGCGTATTTCTTCCAATTCATTTTGAAAGTAGATTTCATGATATTATTTTTGTAACAAACAACGTCCTTTTGATTAAGACGTAGATTATGTATCTTCATAAAATTCCATAGGTGACAGAAGTTACTTCATATACCTACAGTAAACAATTTAAGTATATGAAGCTCTCAGCACAGAGTAAGCAATATCAAATTGTGTTTCTATTATGTCAGTATTAGGTATCAACGCCACTAGTCACGTGTAGCCTTTATTGATTAAGTCCCCTGTATATTATGTAAGGGTTACCTACGAAATATTAGTGCACACAACATATGTAGTTATCTACATTCGTATTTGAAATAACTACTAAACAATGTTTTTACTGTAGTTAGTTTCCCAAAATTAATGTTAAACAATCGCACTCTTAGAAACCATCTCAGTTGAATAACAATTGTTCCTATTAGTTGAATCACGTAATTGAGTAGGTTTTCAGTATGTATTAAATTATCTGGGCTATTTATTTTGGTTGATGACCACAGCAGTAATTTCATAAGCAATTCAATTATTTTCTATACGTAATAATTTTTAGGGGCAAACTCTATATTTTGTGTTTGAAATACATACAAAACAATGTTTTTGCTGTAGTTACCACAATAAGTGTATAACAATCACACTCTTAGAAACCATCACAGTTGAATAATAATAGTTTCTAGTTGAATCACGTAATTGAGTAGGATTTCAGAATGTCTTGAATAATATGTTGGTTGATGACCACTGCGGTAATTTCATATTATCTTTTATACATAATTATTTCTATGTGCTATGTTTTTATCTGTGATTTCAGTTACGATTGATACCATTAGTAATAAATAAAAAAAATAAATAAAATTAGCGCTCTCACATTAGTTATAGCACATGTATGTTGCTTTAATAGTAAATATGCAAACAACTAAACATTCAGCTATAGATTTTATCCAAATAAATAACAACATTCAAAAATCATTAACTTATATTACCTATTGTGGTGTTAGTTATATTATAAAAAATGTATCTTTAACATTTTACCCAACTCGTACGTACCAATATGAAAAAAAAAACAATATCCTTTGAAAGTTATGTAGAGGTAGTCATACATCGCGTCGTTGTTAAAATATTATGATCACCATTGAGAACCGACGCGTCACTACTTTGTGTTAAAATTCCTCACGTGCAACATGTTTTTCATATCGATCATCCATCAATCAGGTAATATTTCCCTCACAATATTCTCCCGAGCTTCTTTAAGATGGTTCTGTTCGACTTTGTAAACAAACTGATTAAGTATGGAGGCGAGCGGTGACGGGACAAGAATGATATAGGTATAATATAGTACCAAGATTGGTACATGTACCTACATAATATATTACCTTTACAAGAAAATAGAATTTGTATCGTGTTTTGTTCTTCATACACTACTATGAATTTATGACGTCAGAAAAACAAAGTAGCACATATTTTCTACTGCTAAATTCTATCTTCATTTTACAAACGAATATGGAAACTCATATTAGACGTATATGGTTCCTATTATACCTTATTAGGTGCCTAGCTATGTATATCTTTGTTTTCTTATTTTTGTTTACTTCATATGGTTTTTTCTTTTACTGTATAGTTTTTTTTTTCTATTTTTACTCAAAATATAATTGTTTTTATTCTCCTGGAAGGAATGTATTAAAGATCATTTGGTTTACTATTGAAACAAGTTTGTTGGTTTTTATTATGCAGAGTTCAATCCTTTTGAGAATGAATTGATGCAGTTTCCAAAACAGCTGTCTTGGATCAAGGACAGTAAAAATCCTTAACAAACCGTCTAAAAAGAAGGTTCTATGTATTTAATAAATTAACTTACTTGATTTATAAAATTTATTTTCTGTCTTTTGTTAACTGCTTTACATTTCCCCTATAAAATTTTACACAAAATATTATGTCGAATTAAATCATGGCATATTGGAGAATCATAATACAGTACCTATGTATGTTTATTATTTTATGGCAATACATTTCTCGTTTATTTACACGACAACTCGAATAACACAAAGAGTAGCAAACACTCATAATTTCACACTGCGACCCAGAAAACCAGAATATTCTAGCAGAAATCCTTTTGTTTTCAAATTGTCTCAATTCCAAATAACAAGCCGAATATTTTTTCTATTCAGTATTTTATCGACAAAAGGTTTTTTCCCGTCACTGTTGTATAAAATACGCAGATAATTTTCGCGTTTTACGGCTCAAGTTTTCCCCTAGTCAATTTGTAATAGCAGCGCGTCTTTTTGAATTTATAACAGCGCGTCGAGAAATAGAATTAATTTGATTAATTTAATGAACGAATTAAGCGTACCTAATTTGAGATATGTGTAGTCAATTTCTCAATATTTATTAATAGTGATTATACCTATTTCCTATCGAAATGAAAATTAAGTCTAATTGATGTAGATTGATGATAAGTATCTTTATCTTGTCAATCCATTCAAATCAAATTATAGATTCAAACTGCATGGACAAAAAAGTTACGAATGTAGCCAGTTATTGCGTACGAATATTAACCAATATTTAGAATGTATTTATACCATCTCGGTATATCCGACAACGCAGAGTAACCAGCGACATGTGTGCGAGTATGCATAGCATTAAAAAAAACACGTCACAAGCGTGTATTTTCACACAACAACCTCGCAACATGCAGAACGGTAGGTGATCTGTGTATTATTAACAATTTAATATATTATCAACTAACTCAAAATCAATGACGAACTAATTTCGACACTGTCACTGGTAAGATTATTTTTCATTATTTTTTGATTGAATTGATTATATCGAAAGGGTATTTTGATTGCCTAGATTCTATGTTGTTGTGTAGGTTTACTTATTCCTATGTAAAGTAGTACTTAATTATTTCAATATTGCGGTGGTTGTTAGCTTTCGCTTTCAGTATGAAGAGATAATATCGGGATACGCTACAAGCTGAATGTACGGTTTTGACCCATATCTAAATATAGGTCACAGTGGAGCGAGCCTCAGAGGAGAAAGCCTCAAGTTATCTTATTGAAATATCTTCAATATCGATTTGCTATTAAATATACACATTTCGAAGTAAATCTGGGAACTTCTTATTTTATTTCTTTTAATTTTGAATGATCGACATACAATTTCAGTTTAACTAATATATATATAGGTATCAAATATAAAGGGAGGCAGAGCTACTCATGAAGTTGATCAACATAAGTTTAAGATCAGCTTCAGACTTTAGAAATCTTTCAGCTTCAATTAATTAAATATTTGTATTTGTTTATACAAAAATTTATGACAATTTCATACTTAATGTTGATATTAATAATTTTTTTATAATTAAATGTAGAGAAAGATTAAAATTAAATTACGATCGAGTAGTGATTTGTACATTTTTAGATTAAGGCAAGATAAGCATGTATTAAGAATGTGTCATGAGTAGCCCCCAGTTACCTACACTATAAAGGGAAACAGTTACCTACACTATATAGGGAAACCGAATATTTTTATAGTTGAATATACGCAAACATTTAATTTTTTCCCTGTCGGAAGTCAATGTAAATAAGTCAATTTAAAAAAAAACATTTTTTCAGTAGATGGTGTTAAAAAACGGTTCGTTACTTCATACATACATAGATGACGATGGTGTTTTTCGACTTATTTTCAAACGATCAGTTTCTCATTATTAAAATATATACAACATTAAAAATTTCATTGAGAAGTGAACTCAATAAGAAGGCATAATTGGTGAACGTTGCGCAAGCGCATAAAGTGATCACGTAAACCAGCCGATGACAAGTCATAACCCTTGTAGGTGCCTTGAGTTTCTGGTTCTCTTATAATATTCCAACTTCATCCCTATCGATATGTTAAAAAATTGTCAAAAAAAAGGGAAACAGTTACATATAATATAAAAGAAAACGGTTACCTACACTATAAAGGGAAACGGTTACGTACACTTTAACGGGATACGGTTACCTACACTATAAAAGAAAGTTATCTACACTATTAAGGGAGATGGATACCGACACTATAAAGGGAAACAGTTACCTACACTATGTATAAAGGGATACGGTTACCTACACTATAAAGGGAAACGATTAACTACACTATAAAGGGAAACAGTTACCTACACTATAAAGGGATACGGTTACCGACACTATAAAGGGAAACAGTTACCTACACTTTAAAGATGGGGAGCTCGCATACATTAATTATAAGGAATATCATGGATCAAAATATTCCGATGATGTTTATTCAATCCTATCTGTTTTAAATATTATCAATTTATTTCAATGCTTCGATTGTGGATGTGTCTCGTGCTTAGGACAATTAATAATTAAGTATATTTTTATTTTTTTAATTAACTTAAAAATGTATAACAAACAATTCGATCCCTAGCACATACATTTCTATATCATTTCCTATTTATTTGTCTGTAGTTTCGTATGAAGCTATGTTGAAAGTTACTCGTATGTAATTTCAAAAAGTTTCTATAAAGAAGAACAATTTTCTTTCATGCATTTGATGTTTTCGCTTCCTAGATAATACTTTTATATTTTATTAGTTTTATATTGTTCAACTTTTACAAAGTTATTTTATCACATCTGGATTTTTTTTTTTGATAAATCCTGAATCAATGCGGATATTCTTTGTTTCGTGTTTTATTTCCCTAATATCATTAATATAATATCATTATGTATGATTTATTAACAAATAAAATGTAAGTTCTATTTATTTTGATTATATATTATGAGGTCGATCATTCTAATGATATTTTGTAAATTACTTCTTAACAAATACATATCTAAAAATAATAATAATAAGCACTTGCTCGCCACTTGCACCCTGCGCAAGTGGCGAGTTTATTGCCATATGGCAATTTCATCCGACAAACCAGTTTTACCAGCCCAGAGATGCAATATTGATTTAAATCATTTTCTCTTCTGCTGAGGATTGAACCAAGGACGCCAGCACAGTTACCAAACTGCTTACCAACTGTGCCACGGCGGTCGGCTGCCACGGATGTCAAATTATCGAACTAGCTCCATAATTTAACACTTTAAACACAAAAATTTAACACTTTAAAATAAAACTATTGACAATTAGCAATAAGTATCAAAATATCATCATCTGCCTAATTTTGTTGACTTGTGATTAATATCGTATTCTAGAAACCTTTTCTTCACAAAAGTTAAACTCTTTTATTTTTATCGATTCATCTGACAATAGTGCTTTTATAGTTTAAAAAAGAACTTTTTAATACCTACATAATATATTCAATCATTTTCTTAACAAATCGAATGACATTTGTGTCTCTATCAAAACTTTATGTTTTCCAAATTGAATTCTTTATTTAGAAACAATAAGCACGCGATCTGATGTTTTCGCGTTTCACAGTAATGAATTATTCACTAAAAATTTAAATTGATTAACTAATAGTTATATTTCTAAATAATAAAAAAAATATGAACATTTATTAGCCTTCTGCTGTGTTAGTTAATCGCTAAATATTATTGACACGAAATGTAAATTTTCTAGTCTGCTTTCATGAATAAATATTTATTTATTTATACGCAGTTGAGTGTTATTTCAAATTTGAATTAATTTTCGACTATATAATATTTTTTCATCTTGCTTTATCCCAAATTATGTATCTATAAACACCTATATATATCCCGGGTTTGATCCCCAGCAGAGGAAAATTTATTTGAATTCATTTCTCACGCAAACATTGCTATTCTGGGCTGTAAATAATTGTTAGTTGGAAGAAATTGCCATTTGGCAATAAAATCGCCACTTACACAGCGTGCAAGGAAGTGTTTATTATTATTATTATTACATACTGGAAGATAAAAACAAAAGGGATATTGAATTTTTTTCAACGCTTTGAATATTACAAGAATGTATGAGACGGGTTGTGAATCCAAAGGGTATACCTCAATTTATAAAAGAAGAAAGCTCAGTGCACTCTGTATACTATGAAAATGATAAAAATTCATTGGTATTTGGGTTTTTTCTTTAAATTGAGAGACGCTTGCAATACAGTAACAATAAATGTACTTATTAACTTTTTTTGGCTTAGTGCGAAACACTCAATATATCTCGACGCTGCGCTGGAACAATATTTGAGCTGAACTTATTTGCATTGCCTAGATATTTGGTGAAGAATAAACAGTAAAATAAAATAAAAATCGCCAGAAATATTATTTCGGTCTTTGAACGAATGTACGTAAATATGTATACGTCCAGATTGTAATAGTATTCTGTGTACAAGATCTGTGTTCAAGAGTCGGATATGTATTTGACATAACTAGTTGCACGTAACACATGAGATCCAACTGTCGATGGCGATAGTTATGGGTTTATAGTTTGGTACTTATTCTTCAACTATACATACTATCGCTATCGACAGTTGGATCTCATGTGTTACATGCAACTAGTTTTATTAGAATGTATTTATATTTATTAGAAGATATTGCAAAAACATAGTTGATATTTAATCTAGGAACTCTCAGCGAGGCTAGCCAAACATTTCGTAAATACAAAGTTAAATAAAATATAGCTATTGAATATTACGTCTGCAAATTTATAAAAAAATATGGAAATATAATTGCCGAGCGATTGGTATAACTAATCAAAACAACAAAATCCTTGTACGTTGATAAATCCCGGAACGCTTTATGTATATGCGTTGCAATTTCCAGTGAAGGGATTTCTTCCCTATATATCTACATTTCTAATAAAAATTCAGTCATTTGTAGAAGAAAGCTCGCAGGGGACGCGATATCCTCTTTTATACGATGTACTTTTATACTTATTTCCCGCTATATTCTTCCATTGGCGATAATTTGGAAACAGAAAATGGCCAAAAAAGAAGAAAACGAAATACAGGCGTGGTATTCCATTGATGTGTTCACCATTATATACTTCAAAATTAGAAAACCATGCGCATTTATATAACTGTAATTTATAAAACGCAGATCTTACTCAAGTGTTATTCACAAAAAAACATGTATTGGTAATTGGAGCTATTGTATTCATGTTGTTTATTATTGTACAAAAAAATGGTACCACTATACCACAACATACTTTTCCTTTAATTGTACGTCCGAACATTGAAGATAACTGGAAATTACCTAGGCATGCTAATCTGGAACGATCTTCCTGTAAAGGAATTGTCAAAGCAATTGGATCAGTGGCAGAGCGGCTTAGTGAGCTGGATTAGTAATCCAGAGACGAGTTTTCGAATCTCGTTTGATCCGATTTCATTTATTATATAGCCCAAGCATTTATGTTTGATTTAAGGATATGAAGATGTATTACATATATGTATGTATTTATTTTTATTTATTTTACATTACTTCTCGGGCAACTAACAGGTGCTATGTCAAATATTAATTTAACACGCACCCAATTACAGGTTGCCACATTCTGGAGTTTTACGATATTAATCGTCTCACAGAGGCAGACTGAAAACACAATTAAATACTGTGTCTCCACCGGGAATATCGAACCCGGGACATTTGGATCAATAGGCAGACACCTAACCAACTGAGCCATGAAGGTCGTTAAACTTATTACAAATACATGTTGATTATATTATAGAAATAAGAAATACTCATGGAAAAGTACATCAGACTCAGATTTCCAGATGACAAGTACTATTTTCATAAAAGAGGTAGATAATGTCAATGAACTTATTAACTATCAGATGTACTCTTTGCTCTTTCCTGTAATTTATGTAAAACAACTCTATTTCGTAGAGCAATTCATATTTATATAATCAGCACCCTTGAAATAATCCTGAATCAATTATCAGTTCATACCAATTATCTGTTTAACTAACACACACTTTCAAATTTCCATTCAAGTAACATAAAGGTAATTATTGTTAACGTATTTTTGTTTTTTCATTTACTGGAAACCTTTAATCCAAGAGGATTGTGGAGCTGAATATAATCCAGTTTTATCCATGAACATTGTCTTTTATATTATTACTTGTTGGCTTTGTGCCAAATGGTTTCATTGAAATTGTTTGAAGTCTACGTTTCACAGCTTTTCATTTTCATATCCTTGAATAAGATTTGATAAGGGTGTACCTATCTTAAAGTTGTGTGTAATTATCGATTCGTTTTGAGAGATAAAAAATGAAACATTCCTTAAAATTAAAAAAATCACACATACCTATACCTACTGGAAACTTCCAAGTGAACTTTTAATGGGTGAAAAAAAAATTCTCGATTTATTATTCTTTTGTTTTAAAATTTAATATTCATGGCCTAAATTGAGCAAACCGAATACACGGTTAGAATAAACGTTTTGTTTATGAAACTGAGACATTTTACAAGATTATAACAATGAAACATTCAAGGAACGAATAGTTTTCTGACCTATACCCGCTCTCCAGTAGCATGAACCAAACAACAAAATAAATAGTTCGAGAGTTACCACTTAAGACCAGCTAGTGCCATTTCAGTTTCATATTACAATCTAGAATGTTTATTAGTGTCCTATTAGTACATAGTTAATTAAAGGCTTTTTTAACATTCAATCAGAAAAATATTGCATCTTTAAATCAGAACAATAGGTACATGTTAAATGTTATAACTTTAAAATGCCTTAACCAACAATATACTTAACGAACTAAAAGCATCTATATTTCTATTTTTATGAGTGCGCTTAACAAACCAATAATAATTATTCATGTTGGAATGTTTTTCAAGAGTAATAAATTATTTTTATGTTGTTCATTCACAATTCCTGTACAGTTATACATAATATTATGTCCTTATGTTGATCTTATGAAATGATATGAACTCCTGTCTTCAATTAAGGTCCGCAAGATAGCATATCTAGGTCACATAATGAGGGGAAAAAATTCTAGTTACTTCAATTAATACTGGAGGGCAGATAGAAGGTCCCCGAGGGACTGGAAGGAGACAGATGTCCTGGCTGTGTAATATTAGAGAGGTATTCGCAAGAGTGATCGCCAACGTCGGGTGTAGAACATTTAGTGTGTCTGTGTGTCCCCCCCCTCATAACTTTTATAACTTTTGATCCGCTCAATTTACAGAGCCCAAAATTATAGGCCTACAAAACCTTTATACTCAGAATTTGAATTTTTGTTTCAGTCAGGGGTTATCAAATTTTAAATTTTTACTTTATTTTTTCATATATCTCAAAAACCGTATAACCTACAAACCTAGAACCCTGAAAATTGCTATAAATATAGACAAATACAAAATCTCAAAAAAGGTTTTGTTAAAAAAAAATTGAGTTTCTCAAACATTTTTAGTAAGAAAAACATTTTTATGATAAATTTATGTGTTTAACTGCCTATATTTCCAAAGTTTTTTTAATATATCGAAAAAAGCCGAAACACCCCAACTATATAATTTAATTTTCTATAATAAATATCAACATTGTAATAGTACAACGACATCGTTTCATACAATTTGTAAGGCAGTATACACTACACAATATCTACGGGGACTCAATAGTTTGATACTTTATCTCCAAACAAACATACAAAACATCATCCTGTTTTCATATTCTTACTATCCTGTGCTGACATACATACCTCCATTAATTGTTTATAGTTTGGTACGTATTCTTCAATTTACATCGACAGTTGGATCTCATGTGTTACATGTAACCAGTTATATAAAATACTGTGCATTTTAATTGAATGAAAAATACATTTTTTATGATTACAATGTGAATATATACAAGATTCCACTAACCAAATAAGATTATCAGTAAGTGTCTATAGCATAATAATCTAATAATATAAATTTAACTGTCTAACAGTGGAAACAATTAGAAAAATACATTATATTAGATACAAAAGTCAATAAAAAATATTAAGATAACAGAACAGTACTAAATAAGTATCAAAAACAAAAAATTCATAAAAAAATTATATAAGAAATAAAATTGAAAGAGAAAAAAGAAGGAAAATAACATTTTTCGATAAAAATGAACTTTTTGCGTGTTAATTTTATCTTATTGTACGAATTTAATCTTAATATTAATTAATTAATTAATTTTCATTAATAATAAGATTAAATTCGAGATTTTGAAAGATGGTAATATACGAAGTCAGAATAATAGGTGAGCATGTATGACGCGATATATGGATGTAAATGTGGCAAAATATGTATTTCAAGATAGAGGTGTCTGGCGTTCGGTCCTCTGCCTACCCCAAGTAGGGATACGTCGTGATGGTATGTATATGTAATCTTATTAAGTCTGAGGGCAATTGTTGGTGTTAAATAGTGTTCTTTCACCGTAATAATAATTTAGTACAGGTGTTTTGTGTTCATTTATAAAATAATTTTGTAAATTAAATCTGTATTTGTAAATTTGCGTAGATGTCATTAACTTATTATTGACATAATCTGAACATCGGATTTATTCGGGATTAATCAGAAATTTCGGTTTTTATAATCTTGTGTTGCCGTTAAACTTCCTGGGCCTGTGTTCATTTTTGTTGTTGTTGCAAAGCATTTTTGCCTTATTGTTATAATGAATTGTATTTTTTGTGACACTGTTGTTAACTGTTACAAATCTATCATTAGTAATCATGAATTAGACAGTAAGTATTTATAAAGTTATAACATTTCTTGAAAATATTTAAATCTTTTATTATTCATTTTCAAATGGTAATATACAAATTGCCTAAAACCAGGCGTAGCTAAGAAGTATCGGTAAAAAATATTGTTTTGATCATTCTTATAGCATATTTTCTCTTCTTCTTCTGCTCTCTCTAGGACCGTTTCCTGTTATTGCTTGGTGCACGTTCGTGGTATGCTGATGTCCAACTATCTTGCCATTGCATCTGTGGTCTTCCTGGTGGCCTGTAACTCGTTGGCCGCTACACTCTTTCAGAACCTGCTCTCTCCTCATCGTGTTTTCTCCAGTATCGGCTTCTTAATTTTCCACATAACACAAAATTCAATAATACTTCTGAAATACCAACTTCTAAAATAATTCCTTCTTATTTCAGTATTTCTCACTCTGCCGCATATTGTCAGTCCCACAATAGGTCAGAGACTCTTCTTCTTTGTGGCCCTTGAGATTAATTTTGTTTTGGTGGTGTCAGACATTTACATATATAATATTATATTATTTTCTCGTATGCTTTTCATCTCCCCAAGAAACGATAGTGACACAATTTTCATACGTGCATTGTTTTGCAACTTTTTTTAGTTTTTATTTTTGCAAAATCCGTTGTAGGTACGTCAATTTGTTTTGCGCGTCATCTAATAAATCATATTAATATTTAATTAGTTGATTATTACAGATTCACTTGATGTGACTATTCTATAATTTATTTTGAAGTTTTAGATTCAAAGTGTTTTGTGGTGCACTATAACGGTAACATTTTATATTCTCTTATAAATAGTTGGAAAACGTATTTTACTATCACATTTTTACAGGTCTGTTTATATTTTTTTAATTTCGTCAGGTTTTATAAAAAAGACCAAATTTTGTATACGTACATAAATAATTTTGAAAAATCAATAACAACGACTCCCGTATCGGGCGTCATGTAATTTGTATTTTTATTACATGAAATGCCTACCTGTGGGGATTCTCGATTTAATTTCCTCCGAACACATTCCCCTGCTTTGGGTCGACCACAAATAAAACTGTATTGGGTGCCATTAAAGACCCAAATCGTTCTATGATCGTGTTTCTAATTTCGGCACAGCAAAAATATAAAACGTTTTTCTTTTTTGCTGAAGCCACAGAATATAATATTGTAAATCAGCCCTGTAGATGGTCTCAGATGAATACGAAAGAGAAACCGTCCTTAAGACGCCGAGGGTTATTCATTCACATTACAATTTTATATCGAAATATTCCCGTTATAGCACTAGAGCACTCAAAATTAGACGCTCTTAAAAAAAATATATATTATGTCCAATTCTGTAACTCTTTGAACTACAATAGGAACGTTTTAGAATTAGGTTCATTTGAATTTAATTTCGTATTGTGTGTCTGACGTTGTTCCTCAAACTAAAATCTACATAATTAGTGCACCATAGATAATAATTTGAACTCAAATTATCTATGGCGTAAACTACGCATGCATACTATGCACTGATTGGCCATGTTTACTTATGTCATGTCACCGTGATGTCGCCTAACCTAATATCACCCTAACATTTCAATTGATCTGCACTAATATTCTTAGGTTTTTATTTTCAACATAACGCAAAACGTGTAAATATCCATTTTTTAATTTTTCCCTATACAACTGATGTTTTCAACTTACTTTAAATATCCCGGATTGCTATGAAAATAACTAGTACGCTTCCAATTAGGTGTGAACTAAAATTCTAAACGTTTTGGCAGTTGATTCGACTAAAATGTGGCTATAGGATAAGAAATTGAACTAATTCGTGACTTAATTGTAGTAAGAACGTTCCTATTTAGTCTTACCCTCAATATTCACTCCTGCGTCCCATCAGTCAAGATATACAAACGAGAAATAAGCAACAGAACGTAAAAAGTTTTGATCGATGTAATTTAAAAGAAAAATATTATTTATATTCAGGAAGTTATAATAAAAAGTTTATTAGACAAAAATGTACAAATTGGAGTATATTTCTTTTGTAAATAACGTTGGTTATTTGGCAAAAAAAAAACCGTGTCCATCGCTAAACATTTTATTGATTAATTATAATTATTTTGTCAGATGCTCAAGTCCTGTCGCCAGCTGAGCATGACGGTGCGGAGTCCAACCGGTGGTTTTGGATTCGGTTCCAATCGGCAGACGTGCTCCTGGATGGACAGGCAGGGGAGGCCGGTGTCTCCACCGCTCGAGTACCAGAGGGTGCAACCTGCTCCACCTCCACCACCTCCTCCCCTTTCCTCGCAGAGATATCCCGCTCTACCACCAGGCTCCTCCAGATCGAGCAGCAAAGACAGAAGTATAAGAAGGGTAAGTTATTTGAAAGAGAAACCATTTTTAAATTACAAACAATGCTAACAAATTATAATTTGGTGTAAAAGTATTATATACCATCCTTCATGAGTATATAATTTTATTAACATACTAACATTTTTTTAAGGACTAGGTAATAATATAATCTTTAATAATTTTAAAGATTTATTGTTTATGTAGTGGAATTTCGTATAGTATAAATAGAATTTTCGCATAAAAAATAAGCGTTATCGCTAGACACATCTGGCATCCTTAAAAATTAATACTCGAAATGTAACTCGGTACACACAGCTAGCATACTCAGAGGCGAAATTAATATTCGAAATATTATAACAAACTAAATATTATTATAACTAAATATTATTATAACTTGCCACACAGAGCAAGCATCCTCAGACGCAAAATTGAAAATCTAAATTTATGCGAAAACTATTATTTTCGCCTCCGACACAACAATCGACATATTTTATGAGATTTTGTTGTAATTTGTATTTCGATGTGAAAAAACACTTTTTTTATTAATTAATAAACTCAAATAAAACACAACTTCTTGTACACCACTACAGTCATAACTTTTTTCGATTGAATAAAAATTCCTCTAGATGTTTCGGGAACAAAGTCCCCTTCCTCAGGAGGATACAAAGTATACACAAATGTACTTTAAATATACTTTAAGTACACTTTGTATCTTGCTGAGGAATTTTTATATAAATAATAGCACAAAGTATACAACAATCGTTTATCGATGATGTGACCTTTTTTTTATATATTTAAACTTTCTTAGCTACACACTAAACACAATAAGATGATATAATTTTGTATAATAATATGCCTACGCTGTTTTTCGGTAATTGGCACTAAATACAATTTTCAAAACAAATATACGTAGAAACTGATATGAAGAATATTATTATGCAGATATTTCAGATATGATGCATATTCATATATCATGTCTTTTCATATCAAATTTCTATGAAATATAGGTAGCCGTTATAGAAGGCGACTTTTTTTTTGAAAATGAATGTTTTCAAATAAAAATCAATTAGGTAAGTGTCTAAATTATTTCAATTTTCTCCTGAATGAAGAATGTGATATAATATATTGTCTTGGTCTTTTTTATTATGTTCACTTTATTCCATGTTTCATTCACGTTCATGTAATTTTTTGACATTAAATGATATCAAATTTAATATATTTCTAAGAATGTGCCTTCAGATTCAGAGTTATTTATTAAGTAGTAGGTACACAGTGAGCATCTTTAGTGACGTGTTGTGTAATGGAAAATGGGATTTTAGAAGCAATACAAGCAAAAATCAATGAACATTACCCATTTTTTTCCCACTTAAAATCGATTACAATTGGTTATTTTCATGTTAGACCTTGAAAATGCCGAGCCACCTCGGCGAAAACGTTCAGTCATTGTTATCAAATTTTTGTGTAAAAATACTTGGGTAAATGTTCATTAATTTTAAAATGGATTTCCACTCTTTTTAGAGAACTTTTAGAAGCAATACAAGTTGGAACCTAAGTTGAAACAAAAATGTATGACTTAATCACATCTATTATTTTAGGTCGACCTTTGTATAGAACCAGGTCAATCTTTGGGGCTGATGATTAGAGGTGGACTGGAGTATAACCTTGGCATATTCATCACCGGAGTGGACAAGGATTCTGTAGCTGACAGAGCGGGGTTGATGGTAATCACATTTTATTTCCGCACATTTAAATTATAATATTTGGATATTGTCCTATACGATGTTGTGTTCTCTGTATCGGCAAAATAGTCAAGCAATAACAAATTTATTTGTCGTTTGGTTTTCTTTACTAGAAGAGTTAAGAACTAATGGCACTAACAAAGTAATAAAATTTTACTACACATTATTTTTTTACCGTTGTGACAATAAAGATGAACTGTATTTTACCAACTTTTATCACCACATTTTGTTAACGTTTATGATACTGAGTCGAGTAATTTCACGATTTATCTTAACAAGAACTACCAGTTTGCTGACGTTCTTGTCCAAGAAGTTCATCTTACATATATAGGCAAAATACTTACTCAAAAACTAACCTAAGAATTAAAATTACCAAAATTTTAGCTCAAGTAATTTAATAATTGTTGATTTAAGATTTCTATGAAAAGAAAAAATATATTCAAAATAAATATGCCCATAGCCCATGATTTGAAAGTTGTAGATTTTAGGATCACTAACCTACAGTTTCTTTTCCATTTGATATACGAGTAACTAGGTACAAGAGTTATCTACGTACATATATAAATGGTTTTGGCTTTGTGTGCAGATTGGTGATCAGATTCTGGAAGTGAACGGACAATCCTTCTTGGACGTGACCCACGACGAGGCTGTGAACCAACTGAAATTCCATAAGAGAATGTCGTTGCTGGTCCGTGATGTTGGTAAAGTACCACACTCTTGCACAGCTTATGACCATGACTCCTGGGAACCAATATCGCCACCAGGGTTAGTAACATACAAACTTGAGTATACTCGTGCATATTGCATCCATATCAGCTGTGGATCAGAAGAGAAATTTAAAGCTGGTTATATATGTGATTTGATTTGAAAAAAAATACCATTTCATTTTAAAATCAAATTTGTATTCTGACCTTTTTATATCATAAATATTGGACTAAAATTTACGAAAATTCATTTCAAGAATGAGTCAAATATCTTAATAATAAGGTATTAGCTATTTTTTCTTTATTCAAATATTTTTCCTTTTCTTTAATAATCGTTTATATTTCATAAATCCCCGGACTTGGTTATCCAGCACGATATCGATTCTGTATGTATACTGTGTACATATTTCCGCTGTGGAAATTGGCAATATTTCCCGGAAAAGGCGTGGATTATCACTGAACCAGAAGTCCATTGCCAGCCTTTAAAGGTACTTGCTGATTGGACTGCAAAACTAACAACTTCTCAATATCTTAATATTTACATAAAATTATTTCCTAGATTAAGTATACAATTACATAACCAATAACTACTTAAGTAAGTTAAATATACCAAGTGAGGATTGAATCAGTATCATTAACATACATTCGATGCAATAGTTTCAATTTTTGTTTTGTCCGCTCCTTATAAGCAACATAAAGCTACCAAAAGGCACATTCAAAAGTTCGAGTTGTAAATACGTACTGTTTCAGGCCTTATCTCAATTGAATGTTCTTATCCTCAGAAAATCTGTCCATTTCCATTGTTATATTAAAATCTTTATATTCCTACTTTAAAGACCTGGGTCTCCCTAGAGGTAAAATAAAAGGACTTTTGGATAGGGTGGTAAAAGCAGCATTATCCGCATCCTGTTGGATTTGATTGCGCAGGGGAGTGGAGTATCAGTCGGAGATGGGTGGGTGAGTGGTGAGCGTGACATGAGTTAAAAAAGGGCCCCTTAATCCCGCATACACGGTCGCAAGCCCATGTGGCTCGCCTGTTCTGGCTGGTACTCTGGTCGCCTGTGCTCGTGGGCCTGGATTCATGAATCCAGTGAAACTACGATTTCTCTTTTGTATCTATATTTTGTATTGCTTTTCAGGGTTCGGTTTCTGTGCGGGCGTCCTGGGTTCGATTCCCAGCAGAGGAGAAATTTATTTAAATTTACTTCTCACGCTAATATTGCTTCTCTGGGCTGGAAACACTGGTTAGTTGGAAGAAATTGCCATACGGCAATAAACTCGTCACTTGCGCAGGGTGCAAGGAAGTGTTCATTATTATTATTTTTATTAATAGTTATATCTTACTCATTACATCATTTGGAAATTTCTTTCAAATTACGTATGTTTCCAGTGCATGTGATTTATATATAAACGAAAACTAATCGGTTTGTCTCTCAAAAATTTGATGAAACACATATTTTATATTGTTTTAATTCTTACTAAAAATATTTATAATATAGTCAAAGGTTTTGTACTCAGCTCAATTGTGTAAATCGTATAATTTATTGGATTGTATTGTTTGTTTGAAGAAGCAGGTCAGGATCGTGTAGAGCATCTAGAAGATCTCCAGCAGCACAGATGGTTGAGGAGAAAGCGAGATCTTTGCTCCCCAACAGCGAATTCCCCACCTTGATGTACTATATGGATGAGTATACTGGGAGACAAATGACCGTGGAGGCATTTGTCACAGTTCTATTGGAATTACTTAACACAAGCGATAAGGTATGTTAATAACTAAATTTAAAAACAATTGAAATTAAAAATATAAACAACTACAATTATCAATACATGTCATGTTCGATTGTGCGTAAAATTCTACTCACCTCACCATAATATATATGATTTATAAATCATCTTTGGTACTCCTCTGCAAGAGTGCACGTACTACATAATAATAAAACAAAGAATCATTTTTTTACAAGAAAGATTATCTTACTCGACTCACCTTTGAATATCATTATGCAAAATATCCCTTATTTTAATTGCAAAAAAAAATTGTGCAAAAAAACGGGATAGTCCGTTAGAAGAAATCAAAAAAAGATTTGATTTCTATAACGGGATAAAACTGACTAAAAATAAGAAACACGATAATTGTGATTTTGATGACTATGGCCCGAGATATCAGTTGGCCCTTAAATCGTTGGATTTAGTAATCCAAGTTAAAAGTTTAGGGAAGATTAAATTTCATTCGCGTATTTCAGTGCAAAATGAAACGTCAGTTACGTAATCTTCAACTATAGATATATTTTACGTTTTCTATGGTTATTGTCTATAACGCATCTGTCAAATTCAAGTCAAATTGTAATAACCTTAAATGATACGTGACGCGAAGCTGTGACTAAATATTATTTTATTGTTATAACAACACATTATTTTATTTGTTTCATTACACAGCATGTTACTTTTTCAATTTTTTATACAGATCGATGTTTTTTTTAATTAAAATCAAACATTGTAGTGAAAAAATGTGATTGAAGAATATGTACTACGTACGTAGTACTTCAATGCAAAATGTATGTACATTTTACAGATAGATATGGAACTAAGTGATCATGGTAAAATAGTGTCTTATGTAGAAAATTTAAGAATACACATTATATATATAGAAACAGGATGGATCAATTTAAAAAGTGGGATGAAAAAACATCGCAAAAATAAAGTTGCGTGCCTGACGTTTCATTATGGCTGACAGTTTTTCGTTTGTTGTCAGGCAATACAATATAATTATGTAAAAAAGAAAATAAATATTAAATACATGAACCACTTCTATATCGTCTTTTATTTTAACATCAAAAATAAATCATGATTATAATTATTATGCATAGTTATTTGTAGTATAAAATGAAATAAAACATTAAAGCGTGCGGCGATTAGTACGCCACCTGGCGAAAAAGACTAGAAACAATACTTAACTCAAGATTAAGACACGCAATCCGCCAGAAACGTTGAGTTAAATATTTGTGGTTTAGTGACGTATTTAAGGGAAGATTTGGTACTGAAATACGCAATATTTTTGTTAAACTTGAGTTAAACTCCTAAGGGCCGACTGAAATACTGGGCCTATAGAGCCTACGACCTGATTTCCTGGTTCTCCTATTCTTAAAATATTATATTTACGCTTCGTCTCTGTTGAGATATTAAAATAAATTAAAATCAACATTGAAACCCGTCAGGGAAACGAACCTATGTTTGTGTATATGCAATCATGAAAATATTCGATAAACCATTTTTTTCCTCTTCTGGGAATTAACACTTTGATACGGCGTATTTTTAAAACTAATTAAGCATTGAGATCTTCACGATTCAGATATTTACATATTTCCAACTGTCGATTTGTTCGAGAAAATTTATTTCTCTTTACACATCGCATAATATTTTTTTTTTTTTTAATTGAATATGTCCTTATTAAACCAGTACATATACATCTTCCTACGTTCCCTAAAATAAGAAAATAAATGCTTGTGCTATAGGTAAACGAAATCGGTCGAGGCAGGATTCGAACTCGCGACCACTGGATTACTAGCCCAGCGCGCTAACCGCTCTGCCATCGACCCATCTAATATGTTGATACACCGAGCTCAAAATTTCAGAAAATGTAGAAAATTTTACTCAGACTTTTGAATTTATTTTTCCACATATCTCATAAATCATAAAAGCTAGAACGCTGAAATTTGTATAAATATAGACACACAATATCAAATATTTTATTATGATTAATTTTCAGGATGTCCCAAAAAAATATTAAGCAAAACATTTTTTTTAATGACAAATTTATTTGTCTAACTGCCTACATTTTCATTTTTTTATAATAAATATATTATACAGTATAGTGTATATCTTAAACTTTTAGTGACGACATCGTTTGATACAAAATGTATGGCAGGATACACAATATCTACGGGGATTCTCAATAGTTTGATGTCTACTAAATCTCAACACATACATACCATCAAGCTGTTGCGCATGCATGCATCTTGTATTACAAATACATTTATTGTAGATGAAACTGTATATTTTCGTTGAAAAAGAATTCAATTTTAACCGGCGATCAATGTCACATTATTTTGTGTATTTTATTTGTTGTATATTTTCTCGTCGCTTTCGACTTCATTGTTTGTTTTTTTACTTGTTTATTTTTATTAGGTCGTAATTGATGTTTTTATTGATTGTAATAGCAAAAAACTGCTTTGCAGTTTGGCGGGAAAACGAAATTGTAACTATTTTTTATTAAAAAAATAAATATCTTCAAAAAATTTTTTTTTCTGGTTGCATTTTGCTTTGTTTATTTATATTTTTGTGTTTTATTCATAACTTGTTTTATTTATATTTATTAATCTTTTTGTAGGTAACGGGCATATTGCCATAATGTTATTTCTTTCAACCAACCACTTAAAAAATATTTATGATATTTTTAATGTACATATTTCATCTTGAATTTTTAATTTAAATATATATGTATGATCAATCAACACATACTAATACGTACATATCAATTATAATAGTCTGTTTCTAATTTTGTATGTTTAGGTATACTAAAAGAAATAAATATGAACACTGAATACGAATAATGTAATGCAATAGTTTTCAGTAAATAAAATAATAATTTGCTTTATTATTTTGCAGTTTACTTTAATGACAGAACTGAGAGAAGTGATAGCTTTAGAAGATCGTTCGAGATTTGACGAATTAGTTTATAGAAGAGATTTTTCAATGGACCACCACATAAGGGTAAGTCATTATTATTATTATTCAATGTTTTAACTTTTTAAATATATGCAGTACACATAAACATTAATGTACTTTAGGTTCAGCTAGTTCCATTATTGTGGAATACAATTAAAATTTAATTATTATATGCACATTTGAATAATACTATGAATCATTGTAAAGGTCTATCTAATAATAGGACTTCCACGTAGTTTTTTTTTAATAATTAATTATTCTTTGTCAGTTTATAAATTCATATTTGTCTACATTAAAGATTTCATAGAAATACATTCAGTTTTCATTGTAATAAATTCGTCAATATTTTTTTTTTTAAAATATAGTTAGGTGGGTAACGAAATATTTAAGAACTCTTTTTATACTATACATTATGTATGATAGCAACATCATTCGAATATGTAAATAATTATTCTTTTAGGTATAATTAACTTTTTTTGAATCTTAAAATAATGTAGTTTAACTTTCCGCAATACGCATGACAAGCTAATACAAATTATTTCGATAGTGTATTTAATCTTATGCAGTAACAGTAGATATATTTTCTGATTAGTTATATTTGACTCAACGTGAAGTAGGTAAATATACGTTTAAATTCTGCACGTTTTTACCAGAGTCTTTTTAGTAAAATTTTCTGCAATACATAACAAGGAAAGATATTTTTCTTGACGCCATTGTTTATTTAGATTCCAACAGTTGAATTTTTACTTATTTAATATATTAGAGCACTTTTCAATATTTCGCTTAAGTTTCGCAAGTAGTTAATCGCAAATAAATGAATGCGCTTTTTATTCCTATCTTGCCATTGATGACTACAGAGAAAAGGTGTCATGGAGAACAATCATCATCATACCCATCATCATCATATGATGATGTCATCAACAATGCATGATCTACAAACGACGGTAAGTAACTACCGCTTCATACTATTTGCTAGTCAATTTAATATATGATACTAATCATACTATTTTATGAAGACGGTGGTGTAACGGAAAAATTGACATATTAATATCTGATCGGAATGAAAATTTCATTAATTCGTACGAAACAAACATAGGTATAATGTCATTGTTTTGTAATTTTAATCGTCTGCGATTTCTGTTACATCATTTATTACATTTTTTTTTAATAATCACATTTATCTTTCACGGTGTGAGTAAACACTTTTTTTTCTTTTTATTTACCTACTTATTTTTGTGCTGCATTTCACGACACACTGCAAAAATAAACCGCCTATCGAGAAACGCTTACAGCAAATCAATAACACATTATTTTTCACGTTACCTTTCTGCAACACTACGTACTTTTATATATTTAAATATATTTATCATTATAACTGATGTATTTCAAAATAATACATACATCATAATGTATTAAATATCTTATGTATATCTTTCCTTACATTCGTCGTAAGACCTGTTTAATTACTATGTTTGTGCTGTCTGTAGGTATATTTATCGTAAGTATGAACTAATGTCAAGTTATGACACTACCTACATCGTTGATAAAATACCAATAATTTGTCAATAAACCCCATATCTAACACAATAATTATAATAATTTCAATATACCCATTTATCCAACAACTCTTTCCGTGCCTTAATAATTAACTATTTGTAATAATAAATATACTTTTGAACTGTAGTTTTGTTTGTGCGATCGACGCTTGCAATAAACGCGTATCGGCCTAATGCTGACTTGTCAAAGAAAACATTCAACGCGCAAACGTTATCATTTCAGCGTACACTACCTGCACGCGTTCGTCAGAAGCGTCTATCGCACGAATTAAAATGCAGCTTCCCCTCAATTTATTGTAATGAGTACCTATATAAGTTTCATATCCATATGTAAATTTAAATTATCGTTTTGTGTATCAATAAATCAAATGATATTAAGCTATTCGGCAATCATGCTTATTTTTTCTAATATTTTCTACTTCATTGTTGCCAATCGATTGTTTTTTTTTCTAATTTTTCACGTTAAAATTAATGTGAAAACATTTGATAGAATATTTTTAATTAAAATTATTTAACAACATAAGTGAATCATTTTGAATGATTGTTCACATAATTATTCCATCGGGAATCCAATGTACTTTATATACGTAATAACTATTTTGAAAATTAACAAAAAGTATAAATTATCATTTTCACATGATTTTCACATCACAGTAGAATTAATACAAATTTGTCACTACGTCATCAGCATAGTTTAACACCTGAAATGCATTATAAAATATAGGTGGATATGTATTCTAAGCACGCACAAATATAACAATGCAATTTATTATTCTATTAAAATGACTTGTGTAAATTTATCACTTTCTCGATATTCTTTCTCTTCTCACTTCACTCTTTTAACAAAATCTTTTTATGATTCTCTAATATTAGTAATTTTGTGTAATATGCCAACTTTTTATCAAATTATTACTGACTCTCGAAAACGATCATAAATAATAAATTAACTTTGTACATACTAAGTATGTTTAGTTATGTATTTGTTTTTTTAATAAAATCTCTATTAACATTAGGTACCTACACGATTTCTTTGTAGCTTTATATAAAATTTTTCTTCGATGTTCTTATAAATAAAACAACTTATTTCACTATCGTGTAAGATAGTATTAAACATATATTTTTTGATTTATCAAATATGAAAATCAAAAATTTCAAATGAAGAAATAGTGACACTATTTGTAATATTATTTTTTTCATAACGAAAGCAGCGCAAATATCATGTCATTTTGTACGCTATATTATTCTATGCATTATGTAATTTTTAAATACTTTATATTATTATCATCTCTATTTAAGCATGTAGTCAATAAAGATACTATTTTTTGTTAAAAAATAATTCCAACCAATCGTAATGCACATGTATAGACAAACTTGCATACTATTTTTCTCGAATTTTTTATTACGAAACGTAGATTACTTGCATAAAACTACTTAAGCTTTTAAGTATTTTAAAATTTGTTGTAGGTACTTCATTCTTGTAGTTATACATAGATTACTTATGCTTTATTAATAAAACTGTTAGATTTATTAATTTTTAGTATGAATCTTATAATATTCTATTCCAAAAAATACATATACTATTTTTTTGGATTTGCTTTTGAATAATGTCTTAGTTTTATATATAAAAGATAATCATACATACCCAAATACAGTTTTTTGCTTACATAGGTAATGCGAATTATCAAAATAGGTACTGTTAATTTTTTGTTTCCATAGAAGTATAAATGATACGTTTATACCCAACTTATAGATAAAACAATGCTATCTGAATTAATCAAAGTAATTATATTTACATACTGATCACATATACCTATGTATGTTTTACAATATTGGAATATAGATTCAAATTTTTGATTTTAATATACCTAAATACAAAATTATACTTGATTACAATCGACAAACATATTTGAATCAATCGTGTGAATATTTTTGTTACAAAAATGTACTTTTCATCGACTTGATCATCGCTATCAACTGATCTTTCAGTTTCGCGTTGTTCAATTGAAAATTGTTTTTGTTTTACAACAAATGTACCTAGACTAAATAAACAAGATGTAAACTACATAGTTTTAAAAAATGAAAACAAAATTGTTGGGGATATGTTTTCCTGGCTGCTCAGGAGTGTAACGACGCTGAAGGTGTACCGGCGGCTGCACCACCAACCGAAGGAAGGTCTCCGAGTGAAGACTCTGGTCTGGGACTGCCTGTCCAAGATCACACCGGCAGGTGAGGCTCCACGCAAACCTTCAACCATAAAACCTTTTATATAGAACAATCGTAAAATTATTCTATACGTCACAGAGAATTACTTTATCATCTTTCTGTATCCACTTAAAGTCACTCCTATTTTAAGTATAGTATATTTCCTCCATTTAACACTTAATTTGACTATCATTGTCTGCTTTAACGCCATCATAGGTTGATACTTAAATACAGGGTGTTTCAAAATAAAGTTTATATTTAGTGGATCGATTAAAAAAAAGTAAGTCGTATATCGAAAAAATGTTTATTATTTATTAAATTACACAATTTGGGAATTGATTTCTTAAAAATATTATCGTCCAAATGTAGACCCTCGCGTTCGCAGTATTCATTTAATCGAACAGTAAAATTACTCATGACGGCTCGGCAGGTGGACTCAGTGATGGCTACCATTTCGTGACGGATATTTTCATTCAAATGCGCCAGGGAAGTCGGTTTACTGGCGTAAACTTTAGATTTAAGATAACCCCATAGGAAAAAGTCCATAGGGGTTAAATCAGGACTGCGCGGAGGCCAATTTATTTCACCTCTCCTGGAGATCAATTTGCCAGGGAAAATTTCACGAACTCGTGGCAGAGATGTATTGGACGTGTGTGACGTTGCTCCGTCCTGCTGGAACCATGTTCTTTGGTTATTGCCAGGAAAGTTTTGCAGTTCAGGCACCAAGAACATCTCCACATTATGCTCTGAATACAAATATAAACTTTCTTTTGAGATACCTTGTGTAGGTATATATTTATAAAATAAATTAATTATTTAAATATCTACATATTTCTAACAAAAAAAAACATTTTTTAATCGTTAATTCAAAAAGACTGAAATTATCTTGTCTTTTATTATAAAGATTGAAAAATAAAACAATGTGTTTTCTACAGTTATCTCAATTTTATCTGCGGTATTTCTTATCTGATTATTCACGTTCATTTCTCCAGTCGCTGTTACCGGCAAATAAACTGCCCTTTATTATGATCAGTTTTCAACTCTTATATGTCAGGGGTTGTTTGTTTTTGTCGAAGCGACGCGAAGATTTTATCAACGTCGCGAAAATAAGGCGCCCGAATATATTTCCCCCACGACAAGACATCGGCATCTTTAGAGATGAGACGCCGAAATATTCTCGACAAACGACGTCTCTTGATTCAGAGACATCTAACTCATATATATGTGATATTTTTATCCATTCCATTTCACATTGAAAATATTTATCCAATTTATAAAGTAAAAATTGTGATACAAAATTTAATTTCCTTTGAATTATTTGCAATACATAATCTTATTTTCATTTATCAATTCAATTTGTTGGAATTGATTTGATATGTTTACTCTAGAAACACATTAGAACAGAGATCGGGGAATTTTTCTAACCATTACTCCAAAATATTTTTGCGTAAGTCGATATTACCCCTTCCTCCCATTTTGAAAAGAAGACAATCAATGTATATTTAAATAAACATTATTTATTGAATTAATTTACAAGTACATGAAAATAGTAAGTATGTAATAGACAAACGAAATAAAATTCTCAAATTGGATCAAACAAAAATTCAGATTCACGCACACACCTGGAGGGCAAGTCTGATTCAACCGGCGAAATCAAAACCCTCACGATTACCCACTAGAATAATTTTCTTATTACCCCAAAAAAAAAAAACATTTTTGCCCCATTTGGGGTAATTTATCCCTGTTCCCCGACGGCTGCATTAGAAGATAGTAGATTTAAATGTACTTATTTAGTCAATTCAAACGATAATAAATCCGTTAGGTACTCATAATTCGTACTTACAGATAAAATTAGTTCATATTCATATTATTTAATTTATTTTATGTAATTCAAATTCTCTAAAACAGTTATTTATAATGAACATAAATAATTAAAAAAAACTACTGCAAGTTTATTTTGATATGGTTTATAAAGAAAATTAAACGTAATACATCAGATAATATCATGAATAAATTTTGAAACCATTAAAAATAACGGAGAACGAAAATTTTCGTGTTGAACAGTTTCTTATTTTTGTAATAAATTCATTAAATCTTACTGAGAAAATTTAATTTTGGGTTCAGCTTTCATATTTCTTTTCGACAAAACCGATAAGATGTTTTATTCCGTACTAATGATAATTATTGTGGTAAGATTTTTTTTAAGAATGTATATGTCCATGAATCAAGTACATATATATCCTCATATATTCCCTAAATGCTTGATTTTTTATGTCTTTGTCAAAAGGTATCGTAAGATCCCAAACTATTTAGCATTTAGACATTTAGCTCCAACAACCTTCCAAGCTATATGTAAAATAAATTAATGATTTACAACGAAAGCTATATTTTTATATGTCAGTCCCCATTGTTGAGGATAATTATAGTCTACGAAAATATTTATGAAAATATTATCATTATAAAATTCTCTTTATTTTCCTCATACACGCATAAGGAATGTGCGATGGGATTTTACATTATACTTTATTATATTTGTTTCTCAAAAGTACCACTTCATACTGTTTATTGGTCATCATATTCATGATATTGAAAAAAAATATTTAAAAAAAATTGGGTCGACGGCAGAGCGGTTAGCGCGCTGGGCTAGTAATCCAGTGGTCGCGAGATCGAATCCTGCCTCGACCGATTTCGTTCTCCTATAGCACAAGCATTTTTGCTTATTTTTGGGAACCTATGAAGATGTATATGCACTTGTTTAACAAAGACATATTTTTTTTTTAAACATTTTCATTTTTCTATCTTGGAGTTACCTAATCAAAAATTATTAGAACACCCAATAACGAGTTACCATTCCTTAGAGACTTGTGATATTGATCGTCTCACAAATTTCCAGACTAAAAACACAGCAAAAACTGTGTCATCATCGGAAATAGAACCCGAAACTAATGGCTTGGTAATCAGATTCCTAATTGATTGACCCAAGATTTTTTTTCAAATCACTTTTATACATTTGCAATTAAAAAGAGTTGTCGAAGATCTGTTGGTGTAATGAAATTTCATTTACCTAATTATGATTTACCAAGTAGTTACTAATATACTAGCACTAATGAGGCCAAAAATACAAATACGATTGTGAACCTTGGTGGCCAAACTATACCCTCATCTTTGTTCTGCGTCGGAAACCAAAAGTTTGACACAGTAAATAAAAAAAATATTCTGTCAGCAAACAAGTGTTATTTGGCCTCATACATATGTCAAATATAGTCACGTTTTCTTTCCAGAAAAACAAAAATCACATGATATAACATATTACGACGAAAAAGATTTGGGCATATTTTAATTCAATGAAACTACCTCGTTCACAAACGAAAATAGTGTTAGGAGATTATAGTACAACGTCGAACTGTCTGTATTTTATAGAAAACCCAAGAGTGGATAAATTAATCTACTTCATCTAGAAAAATTGGGCCGAAGCAATAGTATGGAAATACTCCTTAAAGGGCTCATTGTAGTCATTGTGTTGAACGGTTTTCTTTAATAATTGTTTTTGACTTTCGATAATATGATGTTTAAGTAACCGTTTGTTTTGTACACATAAATGACATCACAATTTTTGAAATTTAATTTTCTTAATCCACTGTCAAATAATATATCTATATTATTTTATGTAGCTTCTCGGGCAACGAACAGGTGCTATGTGAAGTAATTATTTAACACGCACCCAAGTTGCCACATTCTGGAGACTATCGATATTTATCGTCTCACAGATCCAGACTGTAAAGACAATTAAAAACTGTGTCTCCACCGAGAATCGAACCCGAGACCCTTGGATCAGCAGTAGATACCTAACCAACTGAGCCACGAAGGCTGACAATATCAAATTATTAATTGATCATACTGTTTTAGTTGTAATTAATCGAAAACAATTTCGTACAAAAATTAAAGAACAAACAGGAAAATGTTGATGTTATACTCACCAATAAAATATGTATTATAAATAATAAATTGAGTGGCATAATGTCTGTAATATTATATTTCTTTTATTAAAACATAAATAACATAAACATACAAAATACAATACACATATAAACAAAATAATATATTGTTATTCTCCGTCTCCAGATATTATAATTATGGGTACAACTCATCGTTGATCGCAAATGTTTCGGATTAACATTTGAAAATATTTCTTGTACATAATATTTTATGTTGCCATTTCTAGAATTGTAGATGCATGCATTGAATACAAATTGGTGTTTCCTTTTCGCCATTTTCACTTGTATGCAATAATTTTGTAGGTGGCGTAATATGTGCATAACTTCCTATAATATGCAGGTATATTTGGGTGGAATTCGGGGAATATTATTTGATAATGGACAAACAGAGGGTCGGGTACCATTTTGGTGTGCATTTCATTGCGATGTTTGTCGTTTGTGGATGCAAAATGGAAATGTTTATTCATGAAAACAAAATATTGCGGTGGCCACGATCTGCACCGTCGCGCCGAATGAATAATAAAATTTAGAGAATTTGTGTCACGTGAGACTAGTTAAAGTTAAATTTGGAATCCTTGTATCCCGTGACTTTGGTATAATTTAACTTCCAAATATGTGGATAATGTGTTTGGATCTATAATATATCGCAGTAAGAATATAATATGTTTAATGGTAGTTTTTGCATTGTATTAATCCAACGTTTGTACTTTTAGAATAATTTACCTATGCATATAAAACACGGAATCAAATATATCTCAATAACAAACGTTGGATAGATTTATGTAGTAAAAATAATGGAAATCAATATTTCACTAGCAGGCTGACGTGCTCACTTTTTGTGTTTGTTCAATGTAAACAATGGATTCGCCAGAGTGATTGCCAACGTTGGGTTGAGAAGAATAGTTACCCTTACTAACACGTATAATAACTTCATAGTAAGGTGATTTTAATATATCATGTTTTCAGTCACAAGATTTAGCGTTATTCACTCTCTTAAGTACCATGTGTTGAATTTACACTTTTGAAAATCTGTATTAGAGAATGAATCGCATTAATATATTTCACAAACACAAATGCGACCTCTTGGCCACCGATCAAAAAAACACACGAGCTATATTAATAAAAATAATAAATCCTTATGTACAATATCCATTAATACCATTAGGTGAGGCGGATTTAATCAATATAAAGGAGTCTGTTAAATGTATATTTAATTATTGAGATACCCGAATGTAAATAAAATATAATCCAAAGATTATAATATTCACAAAAATAGTATACATGAAAATAAATTATTAGTTCCATAAAATGATAATCGTTTGAGAACATGAATAAATTTATTCTTTAGCAAATAAGTGAAAGCTGAACCCTAAATATCTACTTCTTACTGTCTTGATGAGCTTTTTTATCAGTATACAAATATTTTGAATGAATTCTATGGAGTGTCATAAAATATATATATATACCTACTAAATAATCATATTCATAATATTTCAAATAAAATGATTTTACTATCATAAGTAAAACTTCGTGAGTACACATATCAAAGCAAATTCAGTTTGTTTTCGAAAACCAACGGATTTTTTTTTTATTTTGTTTATTTATCACACATAAAACCTATTTGTAACACTATATTATAATATTCTAGTAATATTTTTTATAATACGTTGAGAGTTTTTTTAACATACACATTCATAAACAATTAGTTGGATTGTGTATAACATAATTTTTCTGTTCTCCTGATAACGCTGAATGATGAATGGTGGTGTCTTGGGAACATTAGGGGTAGCGCCGCAAGAGGTACCATTGCGGGGCAAGCCCGAGGACCTCCATCAAACTCAGGATCTGCTCCTCCTCCATCCATCGCCGACATGGATCTTCAACAAGGACAGGTGAAAAAATACGTCCTAAAACATTATGCACCCCTGGTTATTCAGCTATTATCACCGTTCACCTATCTTTCTGACATCACCATTCCGCATACTTTTTATAAGCTAAAAGTAAGATTTTTACCTTTTAGACCTTTGAACTATTATGCACTCCTGGTCTACCATTTCATACAATTTGGTATTCACGGCGTGTACGTATATAAATATTATTTATTGATTGCACATACTGATTTATAATGCTTTTCATACTTTGTAAATAATTATTTTACTATATAACTGCTAATATTTATTTAGATATTTATTAAATTCTATCGCAATTTTTTAATTCAATATTATACAGTAAGAATTTTTAAATTACCCACGCTTTATCTTCCAATTGACTACACAATCAATAAATTAACCATCACTTGTTTTATAATAATGTAAATTAAAGTTTATTTATGTATATAGTCCACCTTCTTGTTTTAATTTGAATAAGATTTTTCATCAAAATTAAACGCACTGTTGTTAAAACTTTATTTGATATTTTAATATTCCCATTTATACTTTACTATTAAAATTTTGTATCTAATACATACTCGGGTTTGTTATAAATTTACCAACTCGTAATTTACAAAGTAATACATGACTGTAAGTATATTTTGTCTGAAAATCCATGTGATTTATTTAGTCGTCACGACAAAAGGTTTACTCATTGTTGTTTTTGTTCTTCTTGAATGAGAAGTGAAAGAAGTTTTAAGACAAACGAACCATTGTTCATTTGTCATCTCTTTTTATGTTCGTTAGTGAAATTAAAGATAATCTTTTTTGCAAAAACACGTCACGTTTCAAACACATTACAAAAATATTAGTTAATTTTAGTAACGTTTATCTTTAACATCACGGACGTAGGTACTCGTATATTTAATAATTTTCTTTTAACGCTATTATAGAGTTTATTATTAAACAAAGTCATTCTAAATATAATACTTCTATATCAAAGAGAAAATAACATAATGGAAGTAAATTACTGTATGTGTAAGTGTATTATTAAAAATAAGTACCTATAGTATTTTCGATTATATGTCTCGATTCTTTTCATAATAATGCACACCTGCAAACTTGTCGCTGGTTACCCCGCATTGTGGAATATGCCGTGATGGTATGAATAAGTATTTTCAACTTTTCTCTACTGGATGACACAATTTTAAAATTTAGCATAAATTCCCCTATAAAATTTTTTTTTATTCCTAAAAAGTACTTGAAAACAAAGTGAATGTTCGAGATTGTTTTTGTTTTCATTTCACAGTTTTAATAAAATATAATCTAATAAATTGTTGTTTAGTCATTGGCGTCATTATGGATGTATCCACTATCCGTAGGTACTCTTTGGTATCCACTCCACTAGCCGATAGACAATGGGTATGTGCTGGAGTGTACGTTATTTTTTAAAATTATAAATAAATTCAAATTACTCATCTCTCCTGATTATTTTTTTTTGTTATAGAATTATGTCTCTGATTAAAAGTATATATAGTTTTGTATTTAATTACTGTAAATTGTCTATCACACTATTATAATACGAGGGACATATATTTTTTTGCAAACTTTGGGTTCCTTACCAAGAAGCTATTGTGATTATCAGTGTATTTTTGAGTTTCATCACAAAAGATTTTTGTGAAGCTTGTGTTTCCGTGATGAAGATGTTGTAAATTCTGTAGTTCGATGTTGAATTTTTCTAACTTCTCAGTGGATTGCGTTAAAAATAGTTTTTACCGTGAATATTTTCTCTCTAGTAGTAATTGAATCGTTTACCCCGATATAGAACGCAAACTACACACTTACCACTGTGTTACAGTAGCCAACTTGTACGATGCTCAATAAACTGATTGTTTATTATTTTAACGCTATATTTGTGAGTACAAACCACTGATTTTAAATTATCTTAACATTTATGTCATTATCCTTATCGCTGATTAGTAGGTTTATCATACATGGATAATTGTATATTAATTTAATTAAAGTGAAACAAGGCAGATGTCCTTTTATTTTTTTAAATTGTACTATTTAATAATGAGTGTGTTTTTGTGCTGAAAGCGCCACTTCAATTTATTTCTTTTTAGGCGTGCTGTCTATACACCATAATTAAAACAACGAATATATATATTAAATCTAATTTTATAAAAAAAGTCGTATGAAATGCAGTACCCACATCATTTTTTTTTATTTCTTTATTTTTAGTTTAATTTCTTTAGCAAAATAAAATATCAAATACTGTTGACAAAAAGTATATGAATAAATAATTAAGTTTTATGATTTACGTATTTGAAATTTTTTATTTCAGTGATTTATCAATTAAATATTTTTTTGTCTCTAAATGATATAATATAAAAGGTTCCTATTTATAACAAGAGGTCAAAAATAATTAATCAAATTATAACGATGTAAACTTTTCCATTAACAAACGTGTGACATTATCTTTTGGGAAATCTTTATGGAAAGTCGACATTTTGAGCCTATTTGTTTATTTAAAATGCCAACACGGGGTATGTTGGGTCAGTATTTGATATATTTAATGAAATATTTATAATGGTGATAAAAAGGTTCTAGTTAATTAGTAAACCATGAGAATTCGTCATGAAAACGGAATATGTACCTAAATTTAGTATTATATTTAAGTGAAGTTTCTATGATCAAGTACCTGTATATTTTATTATATAGTCACACGATTTTTCCACCGAAAAAATATAATTATACAATGTTAATAATAACAGCTCTATTATATTACATTTCAAATATTTGTAAAATGTTTCTTAGTCTCGAAAATGACTAATTAGTAAACAGAAATCGATAAATCGAATTATATTCATTGTGTTGATAAAATAATGGATTACAAAAAGATGAAAGAGCTTGTTTGTTGATGTTGGTATTTTTTTCAACTTTTTATGACTACAGTAAATCAGAACAAAAATCCAATAATAATTTTATTAAAGTGGTGCAATCTGTCTACTATGGTAGGGTATTCTTAGAAATAATAATATTTACTTGTGATGGTATTTCTTCTCAAAGTAGATCGAGTACTGTTCAACTTAATAGGATGTTTCTCGCGAAGTGTTTCATGTTTGTTATTATAATCGTGTTTTAACTGGAACATCTCGCCCAACTCTTAACTAGTTTTTTTATTGTATGGACATAATTATACAATGAGTATTTACACTTGTTAATAGTAGAAGAAATTTAATAGCGTCTCTAAAACAAACCAGATTAAATTTTATTTTATGTACTTATATGTTTTATATTATCAAATTATTGCGTACTTAAAAAAACAAAATCGTTTGAAGCGAAGTTCGAACATTACCCAAATAATCATATACATATGAATATAACCTATGGGTATATAAAAGGTTTTTTTTATTTAGATGATTTTAGCATTCTACTTCAATATAGTTCTCTATTTTTTGTATTTTAAACTCATTCTATATTGAGGTTTTATTTTGTAATAATCTGGTTGGAACCTGATACAGGACTACTGCAGCGAAGAGGGTGAAGATTCCAGATCGAGAAGACATTCCTCACCAGGAGGTTCAAGGGAAGGCAGTACAGCTGCCCTGCACACCTCTAACTATGATGACTCCTCGGTACGTATAATTAAATATTACCATATATTTCAATAACATAACACCAGGCAAAATATAATATTACAATAATACGATAAATGTTTAATTTTGAGCACTTGAACGTGGACATAGCAAAGAACTAATAAGTGTATTCAACTATTTTGTAAATAAATAATGTTCTGTGATTTAAATGTAATGGAGAAATAATGTATATGAGATTCAAGTTAACGGCACATAAACATCCAACAATTTGTTTTAGTGTATTATGACTTTTTTTAAGGAATATGCCCTTGAAACAAATACATATACATCCTAACACATTTCCTAAATTAAGCATTAATACTTTGGTGAACGAAATCGGCCGTGCCAGGGTTCAAACTCGCGCAAAACGCTCTGCTATCACCCATAGAATTCTATTAAAAAATCATGCTTATGTTTTATTTTTACATTTGTCACTTCAAATTTGTACATTTATACATTTGTAACTTCACAGTTGGGATAAACCAATTTTTTTATAGGTATTGCCTATGCCAACAATATAAAATTTCAATATAGGTATTATAAGTCTATTCTCCAATTATTCCAGTCAACGAATTCAAAAAGGAATGTATAGTTCATGGAGATGGAAAGAATTTTTGAAATCAGAAGGAAGAGGTCCTTAGAAGGTTAGCGTCCCAAAAGTAACCGACCTTGAGAGGTGAGATGAAGTGGGAAGGACCCGGAATCTTATTGTACCTACTAGTAAAAAAAATGTAGAAAATTTTATCAGGTTTCAAATAGATTTCTTTAGAACCTATGATTTTCGAGTTATAAATTTAATGAAAATAAAAAAATAAGATTTTCTTGGTCCTCCCCCCCCCCCTTCCCACTCCCCTTCAGCTTACCTCTCAAGATCGTATACTTTTTGGATACCTTTTAAGGACCTATTCCTGAAGTTTAAAATTCATCCCCCCTCCATGCACTCTATAATTATTCGTTGACTTGACTTAATGCAATTAGTTATCGTAATTGAAATATTGTAAGACGCGAAGAAAACCATTTTCTAAAGTATGAATATTAAATTCATTAGACTTAGTTGGTAGCCATTATAAAACGCTACTCTACGTATGTATGTATAGGTGAGTGCCTTATGGTGCAGTTCTGTGGGTTAGCAACAGGTGCCCGGAAGGGTCTATGTAGGTTTCTCCGCGTGCTCCAATGCCCACTGCTAATTTCCTTTGCCTCCATATAATGGATTCCATTAAGAAAACTACACAAAGTGAGCTATTATTCAAATTATATCCAGAAGCTTAACTACACTGCACTCAGTAATTAACGTCTACTACATAGTACGTACAATTCTCTCTTGTTGATTAAGGAAATATAGCAAGTTTTTCTATTGTAGTACATTTTCTAATATCAAATCAAATGGATTGTGATTACTTATCTACAATTTATTTACTTAATGTACAATATTATGTGTACGATGGCGAGTTTATTGCCATAAAACAATTTCTTTCAATCAACCAAAACAAGGTGAGGCCATAAATACATAGTGTAGTGGTAGGTACCTACATAAAATTTATTACAAAAAATACGTAATTTCTTAAATTTAAAATATCAGAAATCAAGAAAGGAGGGAAATAGAGGTTGTGGGATGTGAGAGAGGATAGGGAACGAGAGTCAATTAAGACTTATTTAACAGGTATAACAGCTTTAGTATTTTTAAATTAGAAAAGATTATTTTTGTTGAAATTAATAGTGCATTTAAATTTTATAACATGATTTTACAAAATGGTCTAAATTCATAGTTGATTTTTTTTTACAACAATATGCTTCAAATAAATTGAAACACTCGTACAATTTTCATGATAATCCCTAATTCAAAATAAAAAAAATATTTACAATACAATGTCAAAGTCATAATATATTGATCATAGTAACGTCAAAATATACTGATCCATAAATAATAATAGACTAAAAAGACAAATTTAGATATCATCAATACTCATATTTCAATAAATGTTTATTTCCAAGGTAAATACCCTATTATTTTATAATTTTAATAAAACGTTACTTATGCGTTTGTATTAAGATAAACACTAGTCATTTGATATGTTGATGCGATATAACAAAGTGACCAATGATTTTGAAAGTGGAAAGTAAACAATAAGGACAAGGCATGACCGTGGCCAATATTTTGTTGCGTTTGGTTGAGGTGAGCTTGCGTTATACTAACTACAGACTATCGGAACATCCGATCTAATCGCCACTGTAACCAGTACTTATGTATATGCTATCATAATATACAATACGCCATGAAGTTAATACGGCTCATTTTAACAATATTCACGTTATTTTAATTATTATACCAACACATATTTACTAGGTATAAACAATATGTAAAACGTTAATTGTAAACAATATACATTATGTTATACAATATACACACACATAGGTACTCTATAACTGTTTTATTTGGGAGGGCAACACGTGAAGATAATAAACCAACTTCAGTCAATGAACAAATCTCTTTTAAACTAATATTTATATCCTTAATTTATGCGGAAGTATCAATATCCTTGTATACCTAGAGGGAAAAATACATATCTTATTTATCTTAACTATTCCATTAGATTTTCGAAAACCTTTCAGTGGATATTGAAGGCGACATTATTACTATACCACAGTTCAGTAACCAAATATGTCGTTGAAATATTATAAGAATAAAGTAATCATTCTAGCGAAAGCATTCCTTTCGTCCAAATGTGTCCCACGGGGAAGTGCATTTGGACAACCAAGAGGCAGATTTTGGCATACTAAGGTACAATAAATAAAACAATGTAACATAATACAGATTTAATGTAATAGAGTTATGACTATTGACGGTTTTCGTGGCTCAATTGGCAAGATTTTTGACTCGAGCGTAATAGTTTTTTATCACAGTCAATCAAATATTATATCATAGAAACTGATATAGAGGAGTTCCATTCGTGAATACTGTTTAAAAATTCGTAAAAAAAAACAAAAACAGGTAGTATAGTCTCACTTATACTTAAATAATGCACAGAAATGTTATGAATTTACATTTTTTTTGTAGAAGTAGCTTAACCAACTTGCTTTATCCCTCTTTTTGCAATAATTTTGGGAGGAAGTAAAGTAGTATACATATCTGTCTTATCAAGATTGTACGTATTACGTATACAACATGATACTGGCTCGAATATTCTTTTTTTAATTGCATATACGCAAACATTGGATTTTTTCCCTTTCGGGAGTCAAATGTTATTTTTATTGAGAAACATTTTTTTTTTCAACATCTCAATAGAGACGAAGTTGGGATATTGTAGAAGAACCAGGAACTCGAGGCACCTACAGGGCTTACGACCTGTCATCGGCTGGCTTACGTGATCACTTTATGCGCTTGCGCAACGTTCACCAATTATGCCTTCTTATTGAGTTCCCTTATCGATGTAGTTTTTAAAGTTCTATATATTTGAATAGTGTGTTACATTTTACCTGAAAATAATGCATTATTACTTTTGCTATCGATGGTGTAACGGAGAAACCTTTTTGTATCGCCATCTATTGAGAAATTGAAAATGACATCGATAAGGGAACTCAATAAATACGAAGGTATAATTGGTGAACGTTGCGCAAGCGCATAAAGTGATCTCGTAAACCAGCCGATGACAGGTCGTAAGCCCTGTAGGTGCCTCGAGTTACTGGTTCTTCTACAATATCCCAACTTCGTCTCTACTGAGATGTTGAAAAAAAATATTTGTCAATAAAAAAAAAATGATACTGACTATAAAAGGATGTTTTTTAATAATATCCTCAGAATTCATAAAAAGTCATTAACATATGTTTGTAGCACGTGATAAACTTTCCAAAGCTCTCATCGAAGTTTTCCTTTTAATTTAGCTCTAGATTTTTTTTATGTTCGATCCATTTTTTTCTGAAAAGCTTTGCAAATACTACTTACTTACTTTGCGGGTCCAGACCACAGACCTTTCCACTCCAGTAGGCGGCGACAGATATCGCCTTTACATTGTTTTAGGTCACTTGTGCTGCATGTCATCTTCATTTGTGGGCATATTAGTAGATAGGCGTCATCCTGCTCCTCTCCACAATCGCAGCACGTAGGTATCTTCCCCCTCCAGAAATCCCCACCTCTGCTGGTTCTTTTTACATTTAGTCACCCCCACCCTCAGTCTGTTAAAGGTCTTCCATATTGGAAAGGCCAGACCAAACACGGTTTTCATTTTTCATAGCCTTAGATTGTGCCATCCAGAGTCTGTTGCCGAGTTGTTGCATCCATAGATATTCTGTGTACTGTTTTGTGGAGGTTCCTAATTCGGTAGTAGATATAAAACAGTTCTTTCTTGACTGCAGTCTCGGTGCAGCCATCTAGTGGTTGTGAAGGGGATGTCTAGAGTCATGGATCTGTTTGTGACTTTCCACATCAGCCGTCGCCTTTCTTCTGATGTCAGGTGGTGCAATTCCTATAATTGGGTAAATTTCATGCACTGGGGTAGGTCTAAGGCATCCGGGCACCAGGCGAGCCATATCGTTTATTGCAATGTCCAATTGTTTGGCATGCGATGACATTTGCCAAACATATTTGGCATACTCAGCTACGGAGATACACAGACCTATAGCAGAGGTGCGGAGTACATCCGGTGAGGCTGCCCATGTTGCGTTTCTGGCGAAGACTTTTTGCTCGCAAACTTTTAAATATAAATACTTAAATATAGAATAATATTAAAACCTAACATTCTGAAAATAAATATTAAACAATAATTTTCATAGAAGCACATTGGGACACTATCCACTGGAACACTGTCCAAATGTGCTTGTTGCGTTTTGTACAACTCTGCCTAACATATAATTTTGATAAAAAAAATATTACGAAACAAGGTTGTATAGACGTCAATTTTATATTATAAAACTGCTGAATTCCATAGTGTTTGGAAAAAAATCTTTTTTACTGACCAGTATGATAAAGTTGAGTTTAGAAAAATCCTAAAAACATTTACCCAAAACGTGTTTTTTCGTATATATATTTTTTTGTTGAATACACACACGCAACAACTGCGACCAACAACAATAGAGGATTACTAGACCCTCTATGGAAAATAGATAGAAATGAGAAATGTAATATTTTAGTAGTCGAATTCAAACTGTCTACATCTGCCTATGTACAAAAGTTTTTCGTACTTTTTTTCAGACGTTTTTGATTTTTAATTATTTCTACATTTTTTTCCTTATTGAATAAATTTTATTGTAAAGTGTGCTCTCTTTTCTTACCTATTACAACACAAGCTCTCTAAGAATGGTCAATGGCCAGCCTTTCTTGATTTAAATATTGTAATTTTTGAAGACTTAATTTTAACCTTTTATATTTTTTTGAGTTTCATTTAAAAAAAAATTTACCATGGTAGGTATGTAAATAAAGACATATAATATACATGTTTTCACTAACTTTAATATCATAATCGCTTATAAAATTAACATAATAGTATTTAAATTATATTATAAAAGAGGAGAAAAATATTAAATCAAATAAGAAGGTACAAAAGTTCAGAGTTTGATTTTTGTATATAAATAAAAATTGGGTTTAATTGTTGTTTATGGGATGTCAGAAACATTTAAAAAATGTTCTTTAAAAATAAAGTCAATAGTTTCTCTTTCCTTCTCCTCAATTCCCCGAATACGACTTAACAAATTGATCGGAATATACATATTATATTATTGGTTGTTTGAACACTTGTATTTGGGTTAAATCTTGAACGTACCGTATTCAAAAAACAAATAAGATCGTAAAAAGTGTCATTTTGCCTCTGTTTGACCTTCTGCGTTGTGCCCAAATAGATGGGGATCTTAAAAACGTTAAATTATTTCCGATGTCTATCTCTATCGAGCCAAAACTCAGACGGTTTCTGTAAACTTTCCTCATTTTGTGACATATGAGATTGTCTTTCAAAGGCACAACGACGCCCACCGGTTCATTATGTAGATCCCTCCTCTGAACTAAATTAATTCTTCTACACTATTTTATACGCACAAAATTGTTTACTGTTAAATCAAATTACCCAACTTTTAGCTTTAAAGGAACAATTAATTTTAAATATAAATATATTCACATGGCAATGCCAATTGCTTTTAGTTCGGTGTTTTTTTTTTCCTTTTTCCAACGATATTTTTTATCTATTGTTGATTATTGCATCCGTTCCGTGAAAAAAAATATATTCACTGTCGTTAAGAATTCTCTTAATTATTGCTTTGTATTTTAGCAAATCATAATCAAAACATAATTTTCAAAATTCATATTACGGTTTTAACAAACGATCATTTTTAATTATTCGCCATATTTTTAATGAACTTTTACGAAAGAAATTTCGAATTGATTTCAAACTATAAACATCGTAGACAATCGATGTAAGCTGTAACAATCCAAACAATTTATTCTTTATTGAAAGGATTGAGACCTCAAACTTTTTCATGAATTTAAAAAAATTGCTTAAATTATTATGATACATAGTATGAAAATCTATATGTATTGAAGTTGTGCACGCATTATATACATAATATTGTTGTGTGCAATTTGATTTGTGTTTAATATTAGGTACATTATAACTTTTTATTACCCAAATATGTACCTACTTCTTATACAAATTATAGCAATTTCAAAAATAATCTAATAAATGTATGTCCATTGGAAGACTTCTTTTCTTTATTGTAAAAATTTTAATTTCAAAACATGACATGTTCGAATTGATTACAATTACTATTGATTATTTGCACTAAGAACCTAATAAAAATCGGTGTCTCCATAATTTAATTGTACTAACTATATAATAAATAATATAATTCCTTTAGGAAGAGGTAATTCTAGTCATCGATTTTCACTATACCTACCTTTAAAATTATATCAAACCAAAGTTCACCAGATATCAGATTATTTTTGTATTAGTATCTAATTGATGAACTTTGAAGTATTTTACTAAGTCAAATTTTTCTTTGTTTAACAACTAACTGCAAACATTTTATGTTACATATTTTCTTCATAGTTTATCTTGAAGAGTTCTTCTTATCTCTTCTGTTGCTTTCATGATATCTTTTTCCATTTCTGTGACCATTTTTTTCTTCATGTCATCTTCGTCGTAGTAGTCTTTGGGTGGCTCTGAAGGATATCGGGAACCAAACTTGGGTCTAGGGATTCTGACTCTTTTCACGTCTACCAGCCAAGTTTCCATGTTCAAAACCCCAAAAAGCAATTTATATTCTTAACACGTTTATCTTCTTTCTGAAAAAATAAGAAATTTAATATTTTTAAGCATGTTGGGATAAAAAAATACATAAATAAAACACTTATGTCATACATTTAAATTCCGGGTCGAGTTGTATGGATTCGCTTGACACTTCTATCACACATAATTAAATTTCTGCTTAAGTTGTAACGATTCTTTCGACACTGATAACTTTCGTTTGAAATTTTACCCAATTTATAAATTATACCTAATTCTTTACAATCTGTGATTCAACCATTTTTTAGAGTCAGTTATTTCAGTTCATTATTTACTTTCCACAGGCGTACGTAATTCATAGTCATGACATTGCTAATATATTTCACAAGAAAATCTGTAATTTCTCATAATACTACTATTATAAATCTATAATGCGAAGTGATAGGATTAAATTTATAATAATTTAAGTGAAATTTAATGTATTTTGCATATCAATGCATCGATAAATGTTACGTGAAAGTGGAAATCTTAATTTGTTGATACTCGTAATAATAAACAAATGTAAATAATTATTGTAGGTACATAAACCGATTATTGCCTTAATAAATTAGTAGTAATTTAGTTTATAATTCCTAGATTCGTATGTCTATATGACTACTGAAAACTTTACCTTTATACACAAAAACACCTCATTAATGAATTTAACGACTTCATCTATTTGTATAATGCCATTATTTATATCTCTTCGTGCATAATTTTAAACTGCTAATCATCTATTTTTTACATTTCAATTTTTCGACGGATAATTCTTGGCGTATCTCCAAGATAATACAGATAAAAATAATATCGTTTCACTATTTACTATAAATGACACAGATCGGTATCCGTCTCTGGAATAATGTCGTTAAAAAGGGTGTTGTTTTCCGGACATGGAATCTTTTAAGTGGTGATGGAGGATGAAAATTTATGAAAAAAGAGTTAAATAAATACATACCAAAAATTAGTATCTAGATAAAATCAATGTTTTTGGTGAACACCGTTTAACTAAATTTAAATATCTATCAAATATACATACTTATACTGTGATTTTCTTGTATAGAAACACTAAATTAATATAACCAGAGCACGGCGCGACGTATACTATTAGTTCAGGTTGTCGCGTGTCGAAAATCACACGACAAAGGTTCTGAGCGAAGCCAGGTATTTTTGCTAAGGAATGAATAAGTTTAGTACATGTCTCATGTCAAAAAGAACACCACAAATTTGTTTTGAACAAATCCGCGTATTTCTACTAAGAACTAGGTAAGTTTTCATACAAATTGGCATGATGATGATGATTAGTTTGTGACGTCACGATCGAAGTCGAGTGGGGATATGCTATACTTTTTTTTCACTTCTCTAAAAGTTTATACTTGATACTCCCTCTAGTAAATAAACAGTGTTGCTATCTCTTTCCCTCAGTATAATCGCGTATGTTGTCATCCTTCTCTGTTTACATATAGCCGAATACGTGTCAACTACATAAGACAATTATCTATTATGTATGACGTCTTTTTAGGGTGTCCACACTATTACTCAATCTTCGCCTAGTGGAACGTATAGTTGAAAAATTCCTTTTTAAAGAAAAAGTTTTGTAAGTATAGAATATTATTTCAGTGTTATATATTTCCAAATGGTTGGATTCACATTGTTAAGTTTTTGTTGAAGTGTGAGGTGATACATAGCAGAAGTAAAAATAAAATTAAATATAGTATTTGGAAGAAGATCTTGTATGAGGAAAGAATTATGGTTGATATTGAAATACACTATTATTAATTACTGGTTTTCCTAGCATCATTGATTTTGGGTAAAGAATTAGTTGGTTAAGTATAAAGAAAAGGTAGAATTGAGGATAAGTTCATTTTATTGACTCACGTTTTTATATAACTTTTTTAATAAACTTCCCTATCCTAATGAAAAGTTATAATAATAGCATTGAAAGACTTGTGAGTTGAGTATGAAGTTTTCCGAAATCTTAGTAAGTTAGGAGAGTTAGGAAATGTTTTTATTCCTTTCTATTTTCATGCGTATAGGCAACGAATTCATCATTGAACAATCTTGGGTTTTTCATTTTTGTTAAATAATGGTCACCAAAATTTACTTTCGTAAAAATAATTATTAAAAATCCTAAAAAGATGATCTGGCTACACCCTTATATACTAAGTACATAAGCCGCGTTGACTGGCTTATGTACCTACAATTAGCGAGCGAACTCCAAGTTGAAAAATTCAGGCGGGTCGGCAGTAATTGTGCCGCCTAAACTTATAACATCTATCTTTGAAAATTCGTAGCGTCTCTAATTTAGGCGTTAGAACAGTTTCGTTTTCAATCTCAGAATCATGTAGGGATTGTGGATGTTTTGTGATTTAAGGAAAAAATAATATTTTTTTTTTTCATACGATTCCATTGATTTAGCGCTCCGAAAATCCGCGAAATAACCTTCTCTAGGAGCGTATTCAGAGGGACTGAAAGCCTCTCTGACTTACGCACACACTCACAGATTGCTAATACCGAACTTATAAATATGACTACTCACGAAGCAGTAAGTTAGTTTTATTTCGATTCTCAAAGTAAATTTAAAAAAAAAAACTTGTCTTTGCGAACGAATTATCGTGTGAGTCTCGCATATAGAACATTTTCACCGGCTTCGGACGCCGGATTTTATTTATTTTTTTATAAGAAAAATAATAGAGTTTTTTTTTTTAACAAGGCGATTAGATATTTTTTTTTTAAGAAAAATGTGCAAATTTAAATAAGGATGTATCGGATCTCTGCATTGTATTTAATAATATTCTTTTATTATCTTTTTTTAAAATTAAAATTCGTTTTCATTAAAATTGTCGAACTATCTTTTCGGTATTTAGAAGCGTTGATTTTGGCTAAAAGAAAAGGAATGGAAGGAATTAAGTCTTTAACGTTGCAAAGTATAAAACAGAAAAGAACAAGTAAGCGGAAGCCGCTTGAAAGAGCTAATTATTCAATTATATACGCTGGCTTGAGTTCCAGACAGTTTTAAGCATCGTCAAGATATATATATTAAATTTCGCGCCAAAAAGAACAAGTAAGCGGAAGCCGCTTGAAAGAGCTAATTATTCAATTATATACTCTGGCTTGAGTTCCAGACAGTCTAAGCATCGTCAAGATATATATATTAAATTTCGCGCCAAAAAGACAAGTAAGCGGAAGCCGCTTGAAAGAGCTAATTATTCAATTATATACACTGACTTGAGTTCCAGACAGTTTTAAGCATCGTCAAAAAATATATATTAAACTTCGCGCCAAAAAGAACAAGTAAGCGGAAGCCGCTTGAAAGAGCAAATTATTCAATTATATACACTGGCTTGAGTTCCAGACAGTTTTAAGCATCGTCAAGAAAAATTTATTAAACTTCGCGCCAAAAAGAACAAGTAAGCGGGAGCCGCTTAAAAAAGCAAATTATTCAATTATATACACTGATTTGAGTTCCAGACAGTTTTAAGCATCGTCAAGAAATATTTATTAAACTTCGCGCCAAAAAGAACAAGTAAGCGGGAGCCGCTTAAAAAAGCAAATTATTCAATTATATACACTGATTTGAGTTCCAGACAGTTTAAGCATCGTCAAGATATATATATTAAATTTCGCGCCAAAAAGAACAAGTAAGCGGAAGCTGCTTGAGAAAGAAAGACAGGCTGTTCGGCGATGTATATGTGCGAGCTTGATTTCCAAACCAAATAAAGTACTCATGGAAACATTTCATAATATTTTCCCGCGTAAAATGTTGAACTATCACCTTATAGATTAAGATATATATATATATATATATATATATATATATATATATATATATATATATATATATATATATATATATATATATATATATATATATATATATATATATATATATATATATATATATATATATATATATATATATATATATATATATATATATATATATATATATATATATATATATATATATATATATATATATATATATATATATATATATATATATATTTTGCCGCCCAGTGGATTTAAAGCTAACTAAGACCGCATCCTTTGATTGATCAGGAACGTTTAAAGACTAAAGACTGTGATTATCAATGATTTCGTTGTATAATAAAAAATAAATCGGAGTAAGGAATTGATGCTATTACTGATAGGAAGACATTATTCGAAAATACTGGTGTTGTGAGATTTTTATGGCCTTTAAGAAAATATTTAAATAAATACATACAATTTTAATAGTAATTTCGCGCCTTGTGAATCTGGACGTTTTAGAAAGATCCCATGTAGGTCGAGTGTAAAAAGTTAATTGTGATAAGTGATCTAAAATAAAAGTTGTGTACTGGTGGAATCGCATTAAAGGATTATCTTCAAATTGTGTGATAGTCAGAGATAGGTCGTAAGCACCGTTTCTCTGATTAATTCACATGACAGGTCCAGTCTGAAATTTGCTAAGGTAAAAGACAGAATCTATATTGTTTTACATATAACGACGTTTACTTTTTTCGTGAGGAGGGTCCAGTTCTTGAAGAAGCTAAATTATTTTGCAGCCATAAGTGAAACTTTTGTCGACTTAATTTTTTTTTGAGATTTGAATTGATTGTTTTTATTTATTTTTGTAAGACTACATTTGTCCCACTTATATATATTTTGATTCTGAACGAACCACAGATATAAATCAACCTTTTTGTTGTTCCTTAAGGTTGAAATGAAGCCAAGCCAAAACACCTTAAAATTCCAAATTTGAGAATCTATTTATTGTTCCTTCTGATAGTATTTGTGTACCTTGTTCAATATTTTGATTTCACGATGTATATGCATGTATATGGAGTTTGTATATATGTATAGATGATTACAATTATAATATATTTTTGTTTACCTGTCGAGAGAGTATGTAATTGTTCCACAGGCATTAAAAAAAAAATAGAAAGGCAAATTCAATTTTCTTATATGAATATGTCTATACATATATGTGTATAGGTTCCTTAAACCGCCTTGTACATAAGTAATTTTTTTCCAAATATTATAAACCAGAAGTAAATTGTTACCTCCATACCTTAAGTAACAGGGTCATTCAAGTTGATATGATTTGAATTGTTTCATACAACAAATTATCTAAATTGTGGGAAGGTTTATACCTTTACTGGGTAAATTAAATTCTTTTATTCAATCGAGACCTATAGTTGTTAAACTTTGGGGAATCAATATATAATTATTTTATAGTTAATGATTGGTTTATTTTTGTTAAATCAATTCCGTTCTGTTCTTTTCCTTCTCATACTTATTGGTACCTTTTTTTTTTCAAATAAATACATATAGTTTTTTTTTTATTTATAACTTAATTTTTTTTTACCATACTGATGATTTGCTAATTGTTGTTGAACCCATTATTTACCGAAGGGAAGGGGTTTATTTTGAATAAGATAACTCTATCTTGGCCTTAAATTTTAAAATTAATCGATTTTACTTTCTTGCAACCTTTTTTCTTATTATAATTAAAGATAATTTTATACCTAACTCACAAGGTAAATTTTGATTGTTGTTTTCTTTTTATTTCAAAGGAGGGGTTTTTATTTGAATAATTTACGTCTATCTTGGTTTCCTTTTAATTTTAATTTGTTCAATTTTCCTTTTTTTTTTTTTTTCTTTCTTGCAACCTCTTCTTCTTTTAATTAAATTTAAATTTCATATTTAAATCTTATAGTAAATTTGATTGTTGTTTTTTTTTTGTTTTATAATTCAAAAATTCTCTTATCTACATATCATCAGGATCTCGGTCATCTTGATCTGGTGTACCTTCTTTGAAGTAAAAAATACATATATGTGTCTAGTTTTTTTTTAAATTATAATTATAATTCTATTTTGAATAATTTTTCCTTGAATTATTTTATTTTGTTGTTGTTCCCTTGTTGTTTTCTTGTTTTCTTTCTTGTTTTATTGTCTGAATAAATGCAGAGATCTATACAAAGCATTTGAGTTTCTTTTATATTTTTTTTTAATAATTAATTCACAAATGATTTTTACTCCATTTTCAAATATGGACCTATTCAAAGGGTAATAAGTTTTTTTTTTAAATATATACATATAGTAATTATTTTGACAAATAATTACACAGTCACCTTACGTATGTAAGGCTCATTCATCCGAATCCTGGACTGTAAATGAGAGACGGCGTATGGTAAGTTTGGACATCTACGCAGGGGAGAGTTCTCATCAGTCATCAAATTTAATATACTTTATTATTTAATTAATTTTTTTTTAATTTATTTTTAAAACCTTTAACTTGTGACATCCGCCCCGGGCAAATTTAAAACAAAGCAAGATTTATCTTAGCTTAAAAATTAGGGTGTGACAGTAAAAATGGCTGACCCAACGTTGGGCCCCTGAATGAATTGACTGTTGTAATTTACTCGAGCATTAAATAGCTGACCAAAAAGTTGGTTTTGGACTGAGTTGACTGTCGAATTTGGCTCAAATATTTATTTGAGTTCATTTCTATATAAATTCTAACCTTTTCTTGTTAAGGGAAGAAAATTTTAATCATCGATTGCTTGGTGTTGATCTCTGTTATTTACTGATTTAATTACCTTTAAATACATTACTATTTTTCGAAACTCAATTTGGAAGGTGTTTGGCTTAAGTCTGTGGTTCCTTCAAATTACACTGTGTTTATTATTATTATTATTATTTTTATGTACTGTATTTGTGTTATGCAATTGTCTTGTATCTTTTTCAGTTTTGGCTTGGTTTCCTTGTGTTTTGACAGTGAGTAATACCACTGAAAGAATATTTTGGCAATTTTTACAGTTAAACTTAATTTTTTTATTTTTGTGTGTGAAAAATTTTATTGGAATTTAATATGGATTCTTTATTGCATACTCTCATCGGAGGTATAGAAGCAATAAATGCAGTAACTTTCGAAATTCATTGCGTTTTTGTCAAATTGTTACAAAAAAAAAGAAAAAAGAGCTTAAAATCCGTTACGCGTGCAAGCGGGAAAATATTTATAGTTAAAATGATAATATTGCATCTTCAAAAGAGATAATTATCGATATTAAAAAGGGAAAATGTCCTTATGCAAAGGAGGCGTCGGAGAATCGAATTATCACAGAAATTGTAGGCGAACTGTCCCAGTATTGTAGCAACCGTTTTCCTTACTAGTTCCGTTTATTTCCGCCTGTTGGATTTGGTCATGTGACCGCTAGTGAGCCGTGTTAATGTATCAAGTAACCTTGGATGTCTGGGTGACGTAAATTATAGTTCAATATAGATCTGTATAGATCCATCGGTTTAATCGGGTGAATTATTTGAGTTGCTTTATTTTAATTATTAGTGCGTAACATCGGACGTTGAATTAATAATAGCATATTGAATATTGTCTTTTAATTATTGTGTTAGGTACCAGTAACTGATTTAACAAATGAATTTATTTATTTATTTGTAGTGAGTACTTGCTAGGGTACATAGACAAAGCAGTTTTATACGATTGTTTTGACAATTTAGTTGTTGTAGGAATCTGTTTAATAATATAAATTCACGTCTATAAAATTATTTATTTATTTATTAGTATACAACGTATAGGTATAGCAAGTCAGGTCGTTACAAAGGAGAATGTACCATGTTACTGATAATTGTCAGAGAGTATTATTTTTCGGCAAGTCATCGTCAACATAACTGTTTGAATCCTATGTTGTTAATTGTCAGAATCACCCCATCCTTGAGTGGAAATACTAAGAAAGTGTTATTTTCAGCGATCGTCAGCAGTTTTGAATTGAAATCATATTGGTCATGTTGGTTGACATTTGTAAAGTTGAGATTTTGCCAATTAGAATGCTGGAGCATATTTTCTTCCAAACTATTTCCTTGTTTCTTAAAATCTTGTGTATTGGAGAGGATCTCCAATAATGTTTATTTACTCCGTGATGTCGATTCTGGTTATTCGGCAAGATACCATGTTCAAGATATCCTTAAAAGTGATTAAATATTTAGTGGTGTAATTGCAGATGATGGTCTAAGGTGTCTTCCTCGTCGAATCTAATTGAATTTTGAATATTGTTGTAGTGATAGTAAGACTGTGAGATTACAATAGAATGACTGTATGTTCTTGTGCACGTGATAGAATGATTTTGTATGTAGGGTATGTCCGTCTTTCGGATTTGGTTGGGAGATCGCCTGGATTGTCGGATGTAATATACCAAGTGTTGTTTCAGTTATAAGTATGTGTTTTGTTTTGTCGATTTTTCTATAAGCATGTCTGATTTGTAAACTCGATGTCATCTTTCCTCTGTTATCTTTTCAGGATAAAGCTAAAATTTTTTTTTTTTTCTATTTCATGTTTCTGTATTGTTACACGGAGGCGTATGTTTCGCTGGTATTTATATACATGAGGAGACATCGCTGGTTCCGTGGGTCTGTTTCCGAAAATTTTTTTTCCCATCCACATAAATTTTATGTATTATTGTTACGGGAGTGTTGATTTTGACTGTTACTTATGTAAATGTCCTTAGTCGCACCGGTCCCCGTGTTATATATTATTTGTATATATATTTACGGTGGTGGATGGTATCTCTGGTATATATATACATGTTGATACTGTCGCCCGATCCGTGTGTATTTATAAATGCTTATTGTATGTATTCTTATGCGATGGCGTATAGAAATCACTGGTACATATGTACATGTTGATCTTATCGCCCGATTCGTGTTTTATAATTGTTATTTATATGATGTGGCGGTTCTTCCGTGTAGATATTGTTGTATGTTTATGTATATATTCATGGTTTTACCATGGCATGAGGAAACTCATGGCAATGTTCTTGGTATAGAGACATTGGGCAATCGTCAGTGGTACCGCTGAGATTGCACGGGAATGATTTTTCCGATTCATAGTCGAATGACATGATGAAAAATATTCCCGGGTTTTGCGTGATAGCCTGGGACGGCTTATAAAGGTCCTAGGTCTCCCACGATAGTGACTGTAGCCAGCTTATAATGGTTAGTTCATTCCGTCTGTGTCAGCGGAATTGGACACTTTTGTTAAAGGGAAACAAATTTGAATTGATCCCGTTTTATTGTGTATCTTGTAAGTGAACCGTGAAAAGGATTTTCCTGGAGGCTTTTTCTGTCTGATCTAGCAAAGGGTTTCTTTTGGTCATGGTCACTTATTGTCCTGTCCTTGTAAAGTCGTGTTTCTGTGTTCCGCAGTTTTTTTTTTTTTGTATCTGATCTTCATTTGAAGCGATTGTGGACACAGATAGTCGATGGTATAATATTCCTTCAGAATGTTTATTGTCTTCTATGTTTTATGTGCAATTTTTGTTGTTTTGGCCTTTGATCTTCTATTGCTGGAGAACTAAATTTCCGACGTTGTTGTTTAAATTGTCCGTCCGTCCGTCAAATTATGATACAAATTGTTACATGTTTTTGTGTATGTATAATTTATATGTCTTATTATTATTTATATGTTATTGTTATTCCATGTTATATTATTTATATTTTATTGTTATTCTCAAACTATTACCTTTCTATTATCTCGATTTATCGAGTTGTCTGTTATTTAACTCATGTTTCCAATGAAGTATGCTTATTTTACTTGAGAGAATTCGTGACATCGAGACTCGGATCTAGACATGTTTTGTTTTGTTTTGTTTTGTTTTGTTTGGTTGTTTTTCTTGTGGATTGATTGCATATTTATTATTATTGTTTGGTTGTTTCGGATATTGGTGAAAAAATTTTTTTTGATAGGCCATAATTGAAAAAAAAAATAAAATATTGGGAATATTTAATTTTTTTAAGCGGCTTGTCGGGGAATGTCGCGTGTCGAAAATCACACGACAAAGGTTCTGAGCGAAGCCAGGTATTTTTGCTAAGGAATGAATAAGTTTAGTACATGTCTCATGTCAAAAAGAACACCACAAATTTGTTTTGAACAAATCCGCGTATTTCTACTAAGAACTAGGTAAGTTTTCATACAAATTGGCATGATGATGATGATTAGTTTGTGACGTCACGATCGAAGTCGAGTGGGGATATGCTATACTTTTTTTTCACTTCTCTAAAAGTTTATACTTGATACTCCCTCTAGTAAATAAACAGTGTTGCTATCTCTTTCCCTCAGTATAATCGCGTATGTTGTCATCCTTCTCTGTTTACATATAGCCGAATACGTGTCAACTACATAAGACAATTATCTATTATGTATGACGTCTTTTTAGGGTGTCCACACTATTACTCAATCTTCGCCTAGTGGAACGTATAGTTGAAAAATTCCTTTTTAAAGAAAAAGTTTTGTAAGTATAGAATATTATTTCAGTGTTATATATTTCCAAATGGTTGGATTCACATTGTTAAGTTTTTGTTGAAGTGTGAGGTGATACATAGCAGAAGTAAAAATAAAATTAAATATAGTATTTGGAAGAAGATCTTGTATGAGGAAAGAATTATGGTTGATATTGAAATACACTATTATTAATTACTGGTTTTCCTAGCATCATTGATTTTGGGTAAAGAATTAGTTGGTTAAGTATAAAGAAAAGGTAGAATTGAGGATAAGTTCATTTTATTGACTCACGTTTTGATATAACTTTTTTAATAAACTTCCCTATCCTAATGAAAAGTTATAATAATAGCATTGAAAGACTTGTGAGTTGAGTATGAAGTTTTCCGAAATCTTAGTAAGTTAGGAGAGTTAGGAAATGTTTTTATTCCTTTCTATTTTCATGCGTATAGGCAACGAATTCATCATTGAACAATCTTGGGTTTTTCATTTTTGTTAAATAATGGTCACCAAAATTTACTTTCGTAAAAATAATTATTAAAAATCCTAAAAAGATGATCTGGCTACACCCTTATATACTAAGTACATAAGCCGCGTTGACTGGCTTATGTACCTACAATTAGCGAGCGAACTCCAAGTTGAAAAATTCAGGCGGGTCGGCAGTAATTGTGCCGCCTAAACTTATAACATCTATCTTTGAAAATTCGTAGCGTCTCTAATTTAGGCGTTAGAACAGTTTCGTTTTCAATCTCAGAATCATGTAGAGATTGTGGATGTTTTGTGATTTAAGGAAAAAATAATATTTTTTTTTTTCATACGATTCCATTGATTTAGCGCTCCGAAAATCCGCGAAATAACCTTCTCTAGGAGCGTATTCAGAGGGACTGAAAGCCTCTCTGACTTACGCACACACTCACAGATTGCTAATACCGAACTTATAAATATGACTACTCACGAAGCAGTAAGTTAGTTTTATTTCGATTCTCAAAGTAAATTTAAAAAAAAAAACTTGTCTTTGCGAACGAATTATCGTGTGAGTCTCGCATATAGAACATTTTCACCGGCTTCGGACGCCGGATTTTATTTATTTTTTTATAAGAAAAAATAATAGAGTTTTTTTTTAACAAGGCGATTAGATATTTTTTTTTTAAGAAAAATGTGCAAATTTAAATAAGGATGTATCGGATCTCTGCATTGTATTTAATAATATTCTTTTATTATCTTTTTTTAAAATTAAAATTCGTTTTCATTAAAATTGTCGAACTATCTTTTCGGTATTTAGAAGCGTTGATTTTGGCTAAAAGAAAAGGAATGGAAGGAATTAAGTCTTTAACGTTGCAAAGTATAAAACAGAAAAGAACAAGTAAGCGGAAGCCGCTTGAAAGAGCTAATTATTCAATTATATACGCTGGCTTGAGTTCCAGACAGTTTTAAGCATCGTCAAGATATATATATTAAATTTCGCGCCAAAAAGAACAAGTAAGCGGAAGCCGCTTGAAAGAGCTAATTATTCAATTATATACTCTGGCTTGAGTTCCAGACAGTCTAAGCATCGTCAAGATATATATATTAAATTTCGCGCCAAAAAGACAAGTAAGCGGAAGCCGCTTGAAAGAGCTAATTATTCAATTATATACACTGACTTGAGTTCCAGACAGTTTTAAGCATCGTCAAAAAATATATATTAAACTTCGCGCCAAAAAGAACAAGTAAGCGGAAGCCGCTTGAAAGAGCAAATTATTCAATTATATACACTGGCTTGAGTTCCAGACAGTTTTAAGCATCGTCAAGAAAAATTTATTAAACTTCGCGCCAAAAAGAACAAGTAAGCGGGAGCCGCTTAAAAAAGCAAATTATTCAATTATATACACTGATTTGAGTTCCAGACAGTTTTAAGCATCGTCAAGAAATATTTATTAAACTTCGCGCCAAAAAGAACAAGTAAGCGGGAGCCGCTTAAAAAAGCAAATTATTCAATTATATACACTGATTTGAGTTCCAGACAGTTTAAGCATCGTCAAGATATATATATTAAATTTCGCGCCAAAAAGAACAAGTAAGCGGAAGCTGCTTGAGAAAGAAAGACAGGCTGTTCGGCGATGTATATGTGCGAGCTTGATTTCCAAACCAAATAAAGTACTCATGGAAACATTTCATAATATTTTCCCGCGTAAAATGTTGAACTATCACCTTATAGATTAAGATATATATATATATATATATATATATATATATATATATATATATATATATATATATATATATATATATATATATATATATATATATATATATATATATATATATATATATATATATATATATATATATATATATATATATATATATATATATATATATATATATATATATATATATATATATATATATATATATATATATATATATATATATATATATATATATATATATATATATATATATATATATATATATATATATATATATATATATATATATATATATATATATATATATATATATATATATATATATATATATATATATATATATATATATATATATATATATATATATATATATATATATATATATATATATATATTTTGCCGCCCAGTGGATTTAAAGCTAACTAAGACCGCATCCTTTGATTGATCAGGAACGTTTAAAGACTAAAGACTGTGATTATCAATGATTTCGTTGTATAATAAAAAATAAATCGGAGTAAGGAATTGATGCTATTACTGATAGGAAGACATTATTCGAAAATACTGGTGTTGTGAGATTTTTATGGCCTTTAAGAAAATATTTAAATAAATACATACAATTTTAATAGTAATTTCGCGCCTTGTGAATCTGGACGTTTTAGAAAGATCCCATGTAGGTCGAGTGTAAAAAGTTAATTGTGATAAGTGGTCTAAAATAAAAGTTGTGTACTGGTGGAATCGCATTAAAGGATTATCTTCAAATTGTGTGATAGTCAGAGATAGGTCGTAAGCACCGTTTCTCTGATTAATTCACATGACAGGTCCAGTCTGAAATTTGCTAAGGTAAAAGACAGAATCTATATTGTTTTACATATAACGACGTTTACTTTTTTCGTGAGGAGGGTCCAGTTCTTGAAGAAGCTAAATTATTTTGCAGCCATAAGTGAAACTTTTGTCGACTTAATTTTTTTTTGAGATTTGAATTGATTGTTTTTATTTATTTTTGTAAGACTACATTTGTCCCACTTATATATATTTTGATTCTGAACGAACCACAGATATAAATCAACCTTTTTGTTGTTCCTTAAGGTTGAAATGAAGCCAAGCCAAAACACCTTAAAATTCCAAATTTGAGAATCTATTTATTGTTCCTTCTGATAGTATTTGTGTACCTTGTTCAATATTTTGATTTCACGATGTATATGCATGTATATGGAGTTTGTATATATGTATAGATGATTACAATTATAATATATTTTTGTTTACCTGTCGAGAGAGTATGTAATTGTTCCACAGGCATTAAAAAAAAAATAGAAAGGCAAATTCAATTTTCTTATATGAATATGTCTATACATATATGTGTATAGGTTCCTTAAACCGCCTTGTACATAAGTAATTTTTTTCCAAATATTATAAACCAGAAGTAAATTGTTACCTCCATACCTTAAGTAACAGGGTCATTCAAGTTGATATGATTTGAATTGTTTCATACAACAAATTATCTAAATTGTGGGAAGGTTTATACCTTTACTGGGTAAATTAAATTCTTTTATTCAATCGAGACCTATAGTTGTTAAACTTTGGGGAATCAATATATAATTATTTTATAGTTAATGATTGGTTTATTTTTGTTAAATCAATTCCGTTCTGTTCTTTTCCTTCTCATACTTATTGGTACCTTTTTTTTTTCAAATAAATACATATAGTTTTTTTTTTATTTATAACTTAATTTTTTTTTACCATACTGATGATTTGCTAATTGTTGTTGAACCCATTATTTACCGAAGGGAAGGGGTTTATTTTGAATAAGATAACTCTATCTTGGCCTTAAATTTTAAAATTAATCGATTTTACTTTCTTGCAACCTTTTTTCTTATTATAATTAAAGATAATTTTATACCTAACTCACAAGGTAAATTTTGATTGTTGTTTTCTTTTTATTTCAAAGGAGGGGTTTTTATTTGAATAATTTACGTCTATCTTGGTTTCCTTTTAATTTTAATTTGTTCAATTTTCCTTTTTTTTTTTTTTTTCTTTCTTGCAACCTCTTCTTCTTTTAATTAAATTTAAATTTCATATTTAAATCTTATAGTAAATTTGATTGTTGTTTTTTTTTTGTTTTATAATTCAAAAATTCTCTTATCTACATATCATCAGGATCTCGGTCATCTTGATCTGGTGTACCTTCTTTGAAGTAAAAAATACATATATGTGTCTAGTTTTTTTTTAAATTATAATTATAATTCTATTTTGAATAATTTTTCCTTGAATTATTTTATTTTGTTGTTGTTCCCTTGTTGTTTTCTTGTTTTCTTTCTTGTTTTATTGTCTGAATAAATGCAGAGATCTATACAAAGCATTTGAGTTTCTTTTATATTTTTTTTTAATAATTAATTCACAAATGATTTTTACTCCATTTTCAAATATGGACCTATTCAAAGGGTAATAAGTTTTTTTTTTAAATATATACATATAGTAATTATTTTGACAAATAATTACACAGTCACCTTACGTATGTAAGGCTCATTCATCCGAATCCTGGACTGTAAATGAGAGACGGCGTATGGTAAGTTTGGACATCTACGCAGGGGAGAGTTCTCATCAGTCATCAAATTTAATATACTTTATTATTTAATTAATTTTTTTTTAATTTATTTTTAAAACCTTTAACTTGTGACATCCGCCCCGGGCAAATTTAAAACAAAGCAAGATTTATCTTAGCTTAAAAATTAGGGTGTGACAAGGTAGGTATAAATTAGTTTATGTGGAATAATATTTGATTAGATAAGTTTAATTAACGACCTTCGCATATTTCCTGTAATTATCTCAGTGCGAAGATAGGGATGGATAAATAAACTCACACACAGTTACCACCGAATCCTTCAAAGAAACGTTAATATTTTAATTTTATGTAAACTTTCACCAATAAATAAAAATAAACAGTTCTCAGACAACTAATTCGTTTCTTTTATAATATTTATAACGATTGCCAGTTTTTATGCCATCGTATTGAAAGATTGGGCTCTATAAAAGGCACAGAGAGGATACGACGTATGGCATGTACAAACACATCACGACGAAACTCACAGTGAGCACTTTCTATATGATACCCGTTGAGAAATAGATGTTTAACAAATACGCTTAAAAATTGTGAAATCATGTATCTCTACTATTCCATAGTGGGGAGAGTAAAAAATCACATTTCAACCAACATACCTGTGAATTAAAAAGAATTTTGAGTATAATTATCGTTCACTTATCATACATAAGCTTATTTAATTCAATTTAAAAATGAGTTAACAGTTCAGCTGTTCTGTAAACAATGAAAAAAATTCTTATATCGGCTTATATGTACTCTTAAAACCGATTTTTTACGCTGAAATTTTCAAATTTAGTTGAGTTTATGCATCATTGAATTTTCCTTTATTGATAGTATAAGTAAAATTTATTAAAATGTATTAGAACTATTTTTGCTATTTAATATTTTTTTGTTTAAGTTTCGTTGGGAGAAAAATAAATATTATTGTTTAATTATTTTGCTAAAAAGTGCCTATGTTAAATGACAAATTAAATTGTCTATAAGTACAATTATTGGCAATCAAGTTTACATAAACAGTTAACTAATAAAATGGCAATGTAACTGAATTTTAAGTAAGTCATTTCAATATTGTGTGAGAATTTAGTATGGCATAATGTTTAAAATTGTTACAGAACTGTAAGACAAGATAAATATCTCGTGACTTCATATACGAATTGTATATTACGTACTCTATAACAATGATACATTCAATTGTATATCCATACATATGTTATTGCATTCATATTTAGATAGGTCGATGGCAGAGCGGTTAGCGCTCTGGCCTAGTAATCCAGCTGTCGCGAGTTCGAATCCTGCCTCGACCAATTTCGGTCAGCTATCGCACAAGCATGTATATGCTTATTTTAGGGAACGTAGAAAGATGTACATATATGTACTTGATTAACAAGGACATATCATTTTAAAAAAATCATTGATAATATTTTATTTCTACGTTTAATGTTTCATCATTTTAAATAAACGTTGGCGTCATTATAAAGACACGCTTTGGATAGTCACAATAAAATACAGAGCAGGGCAATAACATTAGAAAACAAGTACTTACATAAAGAGAGAAGAAAAAGGAATGCTAATTGTCCGATATGTTTGACACCCTCAATAAGAATTTGGTGCTTTTGCCTAACAGCATAATACCGCCGCCGATTTACAGATCTGTTGTTTTTAAGGTCACCCAAGTATAGGCCGTAGTATAGAGATCAATGGGGTAAAAAGTAACATGGCGTCGCGATATCAAAAATATGTAAACATATCAAAATACATATACACACATACATATACACACCCTCTCTCTTACATAAGCGGAATAATAATTAAATAAATAAATAATTAACTACTTACACTACACAGACAAACAAAAATGTATTTGACTTATGTAATTGACATTAGATTTAGATAATTGATGTATCATAATATATTACTAGTTGCATGTAACACATGAGATCCAACTGTCGATAACGATAGTATGTATAGTTGAGGAATAAGTACCAAACTATAAACCCATAAATACAAATTATTAAATATTTTAAGATATTTGGTTTTCTATACAACACATGTACCTAGATATGTTTGTCAAGATAGGATAGTATGGAGGTCAGTCCTTTGATCCTACCCAGAATATGAAAATAGCATGATGGTATGTATGTATGTTTGGAGATTAAGTATCAAACTATTGTGTATAGGCGACTATCATACAAATTGTATGAAGCAATGTAGTCACTATATAACTTTTGATTCGCTCAATTTACAGAGCCCAAAATTTCAGAATATATAAACAGTTATAGGCCTACATAACTTTTATACTCAAATTAGTTTTTTCAAAAAAATTCCAGGGTTTCTGAAACATTTTTTATTAAGAAAAATATTTTTTTATGATAAATTTATGAGTTTAACTGCCTATATTTTCAAATATTTGAAAAATATCGAAAAAAGCCGAAACACCCCAACTAGATAATTTAATTTTCTATAAAAAATATTCATATTGTAGAAGTAAATCTCAATTTTTTTTAACAATTTTTATAAAAATTGAATTTAGTGACGACATCACTTCATACAATTTGTATGGTAGTCGCCTATATACATTATGTAAGAAGACTTAATAGTAGGTATGATACTAATCTCCAAACATACATACAGAACCATCATGCTGTTTTCATATTCTGGGTAGGATCAAAGGACTGACCTCCATACTGTCCTATCTTGACATACAAACCTAGGTACATGTGTTGTATAGAAAACCAAATATCTTAAAATATTAAATAATTTGTATTTATGGGTTTATAGTTTGGTACTTATTCCTTAACTATACATACTATCGCTATCGACAGTTGGATCTCATGTGTTATATGCAACTAGTGATATCATAATAATGTAATAGGCTTCCTACTTGAACATCTTCTTTACTCAAATTTTTAATACTGTACACCTGATTTTTTCACTGGCTATAAATATAAAAAATGAAGGCAACATAACGACAGAAAAATATATTTTAAATCGGTGAATTTGGTATTCCAACAAATGAGAGTCGATCAAATTTTATTCTCATAATAGAATTATGATATTATATAATTATTCGTTATATTTAATAAAGTTCGCAAACGCGACTACCATTCACTGGTATCGCTCAATGACGAGCATCGTCAGAATGGTCAGAATCGTCCATGTGAGTTCTATCCAGTTCCATCACGAAGTGACATTTTCAAAAATTGCAAAAAAAAAAACTGATAATTGATATTCGAAAAATTGTTCATCGTAAAATTGTGGATTCAAACAATATTTTTTTGAAGAATTTTCAATTAATAACTTTAAAGTAATAACTGTTTTATTTTGACTATAAAAGATTGCTCAAAAATGAGCCGTATTCAGTATAGTATAAGTGAAATCCATTGAAACAGAGATGAAACATATCGCAGTCTTGCCGTTAATATTTTACACGAAATACTTATCATAAGTTCAATTTTCCAAAATAAATCACACTATTTCGTGTTTTTTTTTTGTTTGTTATTAGGTATCGGTATATCTACAAATTATTTAAAAACATAAGTCTTTCAAGCCACAGATCCCAGATTTCTTGATTTTCCCACTACATTATTGAGTCATAAAAACAAGAAATATGGCGACTTGTTATTAGGTGCGTGATATATTATTTGCTAAAGAACCTTTTAGTTGTCAAGAGAATTACGTTAATAGAAGGACTCCAAACGATTTATTATTATTACTTTAAATTTGTTTACTATATAAGACTGGTGTGTGTGTGTGTGTGTGTGTGTGTGTGTGTCGTGTCTCTTTTTGTAAGGTGATGTACACCCGCATACCTTTCAATGGTTACCCCAAATTGTGGAATTTTGTCAGAAATAAGGTTATATATTATAAAGCACCAAGCAAGGTAGCATTTTCTTCGAAACTGCATTATTTAAAGATAAAGATTTAACAGAGGTGACTTAGCGTCCTCTGAACTTTATACCTATCTTATATCTGTGAGGAAAACAAACAAATCCAGAGGGCCTTGGCTGACTAAAACAGTTCGATCAGGAAGTACGGCAGGTATAATTATTATTAAGCGTATACCTACAAATAATAGTAGGTACATTTATTTAAAATAAATTAAACTCATAAGTTGTTCGTAATGAAACTCATTTCTTTACAACACACAAAATTATATTTATGTATTTGTAAATTGAAGTCACAAGTAAGTAGGGACACTAAGTTTATATCATAGATATATCTAAACTTCTTAGTAAATTTACCTATTAAAATGAAATGTTTTTATTGCTCTAACGTTTTCGCCGTTATTCAGAGTTTCTCAAACATTGATATGGTTCCCAAAGGAGATTCCTAAAGTTCAAAAGGGTTACATTATTGTATTATTAATGTACTTTTTGGGTCTCTTGACATCCCCTTTTACGTCTACCAAAACTGAAATTGTGATTTATGTTAAACCTTTGTAAATCATTCACTGCAACGTAACATACGAATTTGATTGTAAACGTACCTCTAATCAAAGAAAAAAACGTATTTTGTAAATAACATTCGGTATTGAAATCATAAAAAAATAATTCCAGAATGATCTATGTAGGTATTAATAATAACAATGAATTAATTGTGACCATTTAGAAGACAGATACATACTTTTTAAAAACATTATTTATATACAGAAAACAAATAAGATAAATAGAAACATAACAAAAAACATGTTAAATGATTTTTAATGAGTTTGGCGAGCAAATGAAGAATGTTATTATGGCTGCAAATTACTGGAGGAATACAATATAGGTTGATGGTCTTGGACACGGAAAATAAGTAATGAATTTATATTGCATAAAAATGTTTAGGTACTTACTCATTACAAGAATGACAACACCTAAATTTATTTATCGTATGGTACCTACTAGTGAATCAAATGTTTAAAATAAAAATGAAAAAAAACACAGTAATCAAATACAAAACAGCACGATAATATGGCAATCACACATTCACGTCGAGGGCTCCGAGCCAATCCACGAATGCTGGTGTCAATTCGCAAATGTCCGACTTTGGGCCTTCATATGCATGGACGCTGCATTCTTCCAATATGTGTTGCATTGTTTGAAAGGGGTGGCCGCAATCGCATAGTCGTCTACTCAATAGGAGGCTGAACAATTTTGCAATAAAATCTCCCAGCCATAGTGAATCTAATAACACCTAAATGTTGTCTTCGTATGTTGATTTATTTATGAATATTCATACTTGAAAAATATTCTTCGTTTATTCAAATAGATATCCACTAAAACCAAAAGGAACAATTTAGCGAGGAGAATTAGTCACAATTAACATGTCACTGATAATAGTTTCGTTAAAAATATCTTATTTCATAAGGTCAAAGCTCGAATGCTCTACCTATTTCAGGATTGCTATCACCAAAATTAATTTTCCATTAGTTCCAATTGTGGTCCTGGCAAACTCACACCAAAAACTAATTATTATTTCTGTCTTGACATGTCACGGTCCCGGCAGAGGCTTGTTTTCCAAATTATCACCGGCGCGAATGTTCCGGTACATTACTTCCGTATTGCGTACATTGGCAGGTACCTAGTATCTACCTACATATGTTAGTAACCAATCACGAGCTTCATTATTCTAACGACTCCAATTCATACAATCTTCGTTCGCATTATCTCTTCAAATTGACTAAGGAAAAAATCCGTGTCACACCGACACAGAACATTACCTACTTGTTTACCTACTGACTTTTTAAGTATGTCATTTTTTGTCTTTGAAAGTGGGCACGTATCAACGGTCATTATTCCATTTCAACTATGACTTTTTCATTTTTACCTAACCTAAATAATTTGTATTGCAGTTTTCTAACGAAATATTATATTTTATACGCCAGTGTTATTAAACCGTTATAGTGAATTCTTATTATGATGAGAATTGTTCATATTAACATTTTTGGTTACTGACATTAATATTGACATTAACAGTTATTCAACCTGTCATTATTCTCCTTTTATATGTACATATCATTGGTAAATATCGTTAATTGCCCTTTGAATATTTCTTGGGTTTTTTTTATGGATTTCAGGTCTATTTTTGTATAAACCTAGTTATTAAAAAAAAAAAAACAATATATCGCAAATAGATGTTCTATTGTTTTTCATGATATTGTACTTTCTTAATGGCACGACGATTTGTCGTGTGAGGCTGTTATCGAAATATTTGTCCCGTTTATAAATTAAATTTAAAAAACCAAAAGTAAATTGAATTTTTGTGCTGGGAACTAAATAAGACCATAACAAAACATAATAAATCAACGATAATATAAAAACATATTTTAATTTATAAAACAATATAATTATAATCTTTCAAACGTCGAAATTTGTATATATAATATAATAAATAGGTAAAATATTATACTTAGGGTCTATAAATATATTCAAATTACTTTTAAGATCCAAATGAAAAATTGATCTTAAATCAAACTAAATTTGCTACTCATAAGTTGAATGTTGGTTGTTTATATGTTAATATAAATTATAAAAATACTACTTCAAATTTGTTTTTTGTCGTTTCCGTCTAAACTTGACAATTCTCTGTATGAATTTTATTTATTTATTTATTTATTCATCTTTCTGTACATAATGTAAACAAATATATTGTACAATGGCGGGTTTATTGCCATTAGGCAATATTTTGTTAATATTTATATGACGATCAATTTATCTAAATATGATTTATCATTCTATATGAAGTAGCTTATTAATAATCAGAACCTGTATTCAAAGTATGGCATTTTCAAAAATTTCAAGATCAAACCGAAACTTCACACAATATATAATTATTATTATTTCGTATGGCATATTAAGAAAATAAAAATAGCACTAGGCACGTCAATTGTAAAAGAAAAAAAAAGTAAAAATATATATATGACATGTCACACGCAGGGTGTTATTAAAAGGAAAAGAAAATATATAATTATTATCATAAGTGACGTTGTCCATATAAAAATAACTTCGCCATTTCATTTAAGTAACAAAATCCATGTTTGTTGTTTAACGACAACAAAATAAAAGATTTACGAATTTGTAAATAAAACAAACGAATCAAATTATGATAATTACAATCCATTTGCCAAAAATCGAGTAAAAACATTAGGACAGATTTGAAAGCACAGTATGCCATTCCGGCAGCGATGTTACACAAGACTTTTAGCTAAATTAGAAAAGGAGATTGCGTCATAGCTTACCTTAATGTGGCTTTTTATTTCTTGACCATAATTAATTATCTTGATTACTTATTCTCTTTATATTTATTTTTTCGAAAACATCCCGGAGCGATTCCTTTTGAGAGTTATAGCATAACCATATATAGCATAACCATATATCTATGAAGAAACATCTGATAAAACAATAAAACTCATTGGTACCAAATATAGGTAGGTACTATTACGCCCACCATCTTTCATCTCAACATAACAATATGTAACTAAGATAAAGATACACAGGTATTTTTAAAAATATAAGTAATATGTTAAGTTTGATGCGGTAACCAAAACCATTATAGATATATAATATTTAAAATTGATTTAAATAGACATTGCGTCATTTCAGAATATCTGATGCAACCAAACTGACTACCTAACTTAAATTTCAATGATTATTATTAGTTTATGCGTAGAATTTTAACTAGCACAGAATTTAAATATTGCGACGATATTCTGTTATTTATATTATATCGTTATAAAATTTTATTTTCGTCAATTCAACATTAATTTATATCACTGCATAAATTTTCTTTATTTCTTCAATCGATGCACAGGTGGGGTAATTCACAATATAAACAATTTACAATACTAGATCAAATTTTAACTATTACACTTCTTATCATTATTCTAAACACTCTACATTTCCAAATCTATCTATGATAAAAAATGAAAATATTATCATTTATTGGTACTTGTAAATAATATTCCGTGCTTTATTCAATAATCTTCAAAACTTGTTAAATATTATTATGATAATTTGCTCCTGAGTTAATAAATAATTATAAAAAATACCATGCACATTTTTAGTGTATGATGTAACGTCATTTGCCTATTTAATTCGTAATTTCATAGTGTAGGTACCTGCTCATTTTCTCTTAAAACATCCGATCAAAGATAAATTATTCCCCTAGGAGCATTCTTACATTTTTCATCGGATATTACGAAGTGTAAGAACACAATATTGCATCATCACAATGTACCCATGTAATTCTTTTGTTTCATTTAATTTCACCAAATAATATTCCAGAGAACTTGTTTGTTCTTAAGGCCCTTAGGTTACAAAACATTACTGGTATTTGCACACTACCGAAAATAAAACCTGCAATATATTTTTATTTATTAGATAAATTATAAAAGTCAGATTCAACGATGAATGTTAATGGTGATACTATTCACATTATTAGCACGTTGGCCGCTTCCAGCCCACCAATCATTTTGAGGCCGATTAAACTTCATTTTCCAACAAAGTTTAAAATTTAAATTTGTACAGTAATGGACACAGGTATAATCAACTAAGCGTTGACTAATGTGTCGTATTCTGAATGTGTACATATAGGAGGCTTCATTACTAAACATTCGCATCGTGCATTAAAAATGTCACGTTTTAACAGCACATAGATATAATATGTGCCTAAGATAATGGATCCTGAAAATGCATTGTCATCGTAGTCTTCGCGATAATGATTATGACATTTGGTACTCTTAGTAATCCTTGGATACACACCCTTTGTTAGGGGGAACATTTGTATTTTATGCATATCTTCATCTAATAATTCGAAAACAGTGGCGTGCATAAAAATACTCTTTAAAATAATATACCTACTTAATATGGATTATACTTTCGAATGGATTCTATAATTTTTTTTTCTATTTTTTTTGACAATTACGTCAACAGTTAAAAATTGATTATTTGTTATTTGTTTTTTATATGAAATATATGAGAATAAATATTTTTTGAGTGCTTATTTAGTGGGTTGCTATTATTGATTGTAACCTTCGCCATTTATTTAATTAAGCGATCTAACAATGAATTGTAAATAAGTTTTTCAAATATTATATTTTAAGATCATCCCGGGGCGCCTTATAACTTTGTTTATGGCTTACCTATTAAGCGCAAACATTGAAATAAAATTAATAATTTTGTCTCTGGTAATAATAATTGATTACATTTTATGAACGATGATAAATTTAAAATTTGAATAGTGAAGTATTTCAATCTCAATTAAATTTATCTTCTAACTTAACGAAACACTAGATTCTTAGAAAACCCATCTGTTTTATAACTTATGATAACATCAAATAAGATCGGAGTAAGAAAGGACCTAAATGCAAAGTATTATTAATTTAAATCAAAACATGTTATGGGTTTATTACTCTATAAAACAACAAAATATTTTTGCTGTTTACCCATTTTACTTATGAGTAAAAAAAATGTCGAGAAGCAGGAAGATTGATCAAAAATGACTTTAAAAGTATCATGTATAAGGACTGTTGCAAATAAACCAACTCTTCAATATATGGCGTTACAAATAGTTTTCTTCGTTACTTCATAGATGGCAACAGTAAAAATTTCCTATTTTCAAACGATCTCTTTACTCATTATTAAAATATATAGAACTTTCAAAATTGCATTGATAAAGGAACTCAATACGAAGGCATAATTGGTGAACGTTGCGCAAGCGCATAAAGTGATCACGTAAACCAGCCAATGACGGGTTGTAAGCCCTATAGGTGCCTTGAGTTCTTGGTTCTTCTATAATATTCCATCTTCGTCTTCATTGAGATGTCAAAATTTTGAAAAAAAAACTTGTTTAATTAAGCCTTTACCAAATGTTAAATACAGAACTGAACGACGATAGGTGCATCACCACATAAACTTTTCCACTATCTTACTGATTCTACTTAAAAAAAGAAAAGAAGTGTTAAAAACTTCAGTAGAGTGAATGATAATGTCCAGTGTGGTACGCTCAGCTGATCGTAAAGACAGGAATATTATGCTGTGCCATGTAAATGTCACGTATATAGCAGTGTCTAGTGTAACATGTTTATTTCCTATAGTTATCTACGATTTAATTAATGCTACAGCAAATATAGCAATGACGACAAAGTTACGCAACCTTTAATCAATAAATCTTGAAAATCAATCTCTTAAATGTTATTGCACGATTTCCCGGATACCTACAACAATATATTACGTAATGTTTAAACCTAGGAAAAACGCACATCATAAACACATACATAGCGTGCTATTATCTGAAGTATTCTGCTTGATCATTAGATTGCGGTGAATTTTAATATTTAAATGTGTATCAACAACATTATACATAATGTAAATTGTAGGTATATAGTACTGAATTTGACTAATATTTCACTGTACTTATGACGTCATTATTTGAGTTATACATAATATTATTCGTGTGTGTAGTTGATTTCCTTCCAATACACACTAGTGGATTTCCTATCGTACAGTATTTAAATCGCACTGCAGACTTTGGGTAGCTATTAAATAATGATTATTAATTATACCTGTACAACATAAATCTTACCAACTTAATCATATCAGCGTTTACGTATTCAGAGAACCTACGATTGGTATACCACTTAGTTTTCTCTACACACCACGCGAATATAATATAAATGATCTACTTAATATAGGGTAAGAAGTCTTTCCTAGTCATAAATATTACACGTAATAACCAATTCTATACAATATTTTAAGTATTCAATTAATAAACATAACACGCAAATTAGAATGAGTATTAAAAAGCTAAGAATGAGTAAGTATAGGTTCTTAAGTAATAAGTGTATGTGGAAAATAATAGGTATCTATTATACATAATATTATGTATTAAAGTAATCTGTGAAATTTTACATAATTTACAGTAAATGCGTTAGTCAGCTGAGACTGTTAATATGATATTTATTTTTTCTAGGATTTTTTGTTTGCATAGATTTTGAAACAGATCAAAAGTATCTTTTTTTCATACCACATTAAAGATTTAAGAAGTTATTAAGTACATGTTTTAGTGTAGTTGACAACACAATCGATTTTACGTAAAGGTACATTAGTAAATTCTTTTTTCATTAGTTAACAACCGTTTATCGCAATTTTGGGTAATTAACAGAATCGCGATAAGTATGAAAACCGTAACTAATTGAATTAAAGCTCCTATATTTAACATGACGATGTAAAAATATACCTACAGGTTGACCCTTAATTACATCAGATTGACCTAAATAGATTACACAAGCGATGTCAACGTTCTTAGTAAAAAGTTATTTTGTATACGGTATCAAATTCAATATACGGTATCAAATACGGTGTTTCTGAGGACTTCAAATATGAATGAATATTTGTAATGCTTATAAAAAATTTTTTTAGTGGTGTGAAATAGAAAACTACCTAAAATTATTTAAAAATAATAAAACAAAAATTTTTATTTAATAAAACGCATAAAATATACGCTTTATATTTAAAAAAAACACACACACAATAGGTATAACGTTTTTTTTTGCTACACGTAATCTTCGTTGTATTTTGATATGTTGGAAAATTTTCTAATTTTCGATGAAATCCAAATTAAGGGGTATGCGTGAATTATTGTGATCGACTTGTGTCGAAAAATTCTGAAATCCTACGACAAATCCTAGAACCACAAAACATATGAAATAAATCAATTTTGTGCACATTATATGAATAAGTAAATTATTTATAAATGATTAATAAAGTTTTAATAATAAAAACGGAAACGTTAGTAGACCGGTAATAGTTTGATTATGTTTACATATTCAATTTACTATTTACTCATAATGAAATTGTTTTTTTCTAACGGACATTACAAATAAATTTCTCTGTGTATAGTATTTCTTCTTTCTTGAAATAATAATAATAATAATTTTTTTTTTTTTATAGTAAAATACATACAGGAACTTATAGTTGTTGAACATGTAATTTATCTATATACATATATATAAATGGATTTACGTATATTTGTATGTGTCCGATGAACTCCCAAACCAACCATCCGATTGCGATGAAACTTTGGGAATTTTTTCAGCTCATTCAGGAGAAGGTTTATGCATTATAATTTATTTATTTATTCGATATCTCACAAAAAAATTTAAAAAAAAAAAAGTTGGTATTGAATTGATACTCAGTGGGTTTGTTCAGCAAAAATCCTATATACCCATACATAAAATGGTATATTATATAAAACTCGAATAATGCTAAAGGTTCAAGTACCTATATTTGTTTGAATAATTAAATAAAAATTAAATGAATGAATGAATAGGGACGGAAGGGACTGTAGGGATGGAAGGGAAAGAATCTAGATAAGAATGTTAAGTGATAAAAAGGAAACATACCGAACAACCATTTTTATATATTTGGAGGTAAATAATTAAACAGGCCGGTCAACGTCTGCCGGGTTTTACTAGTAGTGTATAAAAATAAAATGAAATAGTTATTGGGAAGTACCATGTTTTTAGTTCCTCTAATAAATCTCTTTATCTATCTAACTTCGAATAACGTTTATTATAACGTGAATATTAATTATGTTTGTATAAACAATGAAGACTTTCTTTGTTGTACCTAGTATAATAAAGTTGTCGGTAGAGTATTTAAGTATCTATGTATATAGTTATATTGCAACGACATGCCTCTTGGTTGAATGAATATCAGAAGTGGTATCTACCTTTATAATGAGATAGGTAGGTAGGTATAGGTAGACGGAAGTACCAGTAACCATCGTCTTCCACATGGGGCCTGGTTCCCACGAACAGCAGACCACCATCAGTACCGGTACTACCGTTAGGCGGCACAGCTGATACTGGATGACTGGACTGGACTGGACTAGACTAGGTGGGACACGGGACCACCATTGCTAAATATTATCAACATATGTACTTATTATTTGCGCTGGCAAACATTACCTCGATTTTATAACCAACCCAAAATGACAATAATATATCGGCAACACTACGCATGTTCATAAGAAAGAGCATGTTCATGACAGGTATTTTGAATGCAATAGAGTAAGATAGGTATAATTTGATTCTTTCCATATAGTATGTATATTATTCTAAACATGTTATCTACCTAATGTCAACTCTCCATTTAGTGTGCATCTGCATGTTCTTTTAGAAGAAGAAGAAAAAACACCAATGATTTTGAAGGATATCTGATCAGTGCTTCTCAATTTGTTTAACTGTCAAATATTTCAAAGATCAAGTTATCATAAAAAAAAATTAAACTCATTACATGTAGATGCTGAAAATTTTCTATACAAGATTTGAATACCTACTTTGCGGTGTGACTTGGTAATGAAGAGTATAGCGTTGGCCACAACCCACTCCTGTCAATTACTTATTACAGTAGATAATAAATACATCGATTATTAAACCGTTCAGTATTTTATGCACATTTAGCTTAATTTATTATTATACGTTTTCTTGTTGATTTAATTGATCGAATTCTTAATTAATATTTTTATAGAGGAAACTAGACAAAAATTAAATATTTTGAAGGGAAGTAACCTATTGGTGGTTATATATTAAGTGGCGTGTTGCCATAAAAATAATAACATGTTTAATGATACCACGAAGTTAGTACTTTGAAAGTAGATTAGTTTGGGTCATAAATTGATGTTACTTTAAATTAGTGGATTATAAATATACAACGAACTTTTACTACCACAAAATTACTACCAATCGTCAGATACCTAGTGGTGAGTTTCATACCGCTTTGTTCGTGACCTGTTTCTTCTATAGTGACAACTAATATCATTATGTTATGCGACAACATTTAGTTTGGCAATAAAAACAATCTGAACGAATAGAAAAGATATGTTTTGAAATTGAATAACTAGTCGTCACTTAGTGATATTTCTAACATTTGTGAAATTTGTTATTATTCTGTAGTTTTATTTCCTTCATTTTTTTATTTTTATTATATTTTACTTCCTCAATTGATGTCATACAGGTGTCTCAAAATAAGGTTTATATTTAGTGGATCGATTAAAAAAAAGTAAGCCGTGTATCGAAAAATGTTTGTTAATTATTAAAGTACACAATTTGGGTATTTATTTCTTAAAAATAATATCGTCCAAATGTAGACCCTTGCGTTCGCAGCACTCATTTGATCGAACAGTAAAATTACTTATGACGGCTCGGCAGGTGGACTCAGTGATGGCTGCCATTTCGTGACGGATATTTCTTTCAAATGAGCCAGGGAAGTCGGTTTATTGGCGTAAACTTTAGATTTAAGATTACCCCATAGGAAAAAGTTCATAGGGGTTAAATCAGGACTGCGTGGAGGACTGCCAATTTGTGTCACCTCTCCTGGAGATCAATATGCCTGGGAAAATTTCACGAACTCGTGGCTGATATGTATTGGACGTGTGTGACGTTGCTCCGTCCTGCTGGAACCATGTTCTTTGGTTATAGCCAGGAAAGTTTTGCAGTTCAGGCACCAAGAAGTCGTCTAACATCTCCACATTATGCTCTGAATACAAATATAAACTTTCTTTTGAGACACCTTGTATTTCATGCATAGTATCAATAACTTGACTAAACTTTTTGGATTTGAATTAAAATTTAAGCACAAATAAAACTTTACTTATTCGACCATAAATAATAATTTACGTGTCTCATAGACGCTAAAACGGCACAAATCACCCTCGATTTGCCTAACTTAAAAAAAATAAATCTAGTCTGATTATTCAAGAATAACTCAATTGAGGAAAAAATGATTCGATACAAAAATCTACCTCCTTAGATGCTATTACCCAAACGAACGCTCATCAGCTAGATTTTCTATTGATTTTTAACATACTCATACTTTCCTAAATTAAGAATAAATGCTTGTGCTATGGTGAACAATATCGGCCGTTGCGAGATTCGAACTAGTGTAATCTGGATAACCAACTATGTCTGCCTTTCAAGTTAAGCTATATTTCGTTTATTCTTTCCATTTCAACCCTTACATAAAAAAGTATTAGTTACTGAAAACAAAAAGATTTTTAAAAATTTTGCTGTAAGGACAAATACTTGACTCCCATTTTAATATCTATAAGAGGATCAAATTTCGTCAGTAATAATATGAATAATTCGATGTTTTTCAACAACATCTGCAATAATTTGTTTTACACAAACCGAGAATTGGCTACATAATTTATTGATGTTACGTGGTTTAATGTAAATTATACATGTTCATTATATCTTAAAACAACAACTCTAGCGTAACATATATAGCATTGACCATACATATATAAAATAAAAAGGCATAACGTGGTGTTTGTTGTCTAGTACGTGTTGTAAATAAGCAACAAAGATAACATAGACTTGGATGTAGTCGGTGGATACTTACGCATTAAGCATTCGAGTGCGAATTACGTAAGAAGCTGTGCAACCGTCAATACTAATACCCATATAATAATATCGCAACACGAGCAAGACTATCATTTCAATCAGGTAAAAAGTTGTCTCAAAAATCGTAAACCGTGAAAATAATCTACCCATTGGTAGAGTTTCGCTTTCGTATTAGTTGGTCCACCAGAATGCTAAACGCGCAACGTTGTGGATATAGATTTTTAATTGCGTCTTAATCATATGTTAGTGCTAAATTATGTAACAATACGCCATGGAAACGAGAATGCTAAAAAAGGAATGGCGATATAGAACGGGCAAAAAATGTGTCGGAATACCTCAAATAAGGTGGTCTGACGATATTAGACGAGTGGGTGGAGGCGGATGGATGGGATCTGCCCGGGATATGGAGCTGTGGAAGTCTCAGGGGGAGGCCTATGTCCATAACTGGACGAACAAGGACTGATGAATATATTGTAGCTCAATATCAACAATAATGAAATCAATTACCAACCTCAATTTGTATATTAATATGGTTCATATAGTTCAACCTGTTTCTCAAATTGAAACATTAACGTTTTTTTGACACAAAGATAAGTTTCTAATATTTTTTGATGATTATCAAAAAAATGTATTTCTTACTTGTAAAACGGCATTTATAGATTTAGGACCATGCCAAAGGCGCTTAGTTTTGTGTTACCTTACGAAACCAAAATTGATTTTTTTAATTTATTTTTATTTATTAGGAAACTTAACAGCTATACAATTTTTTATGTTTAATTATATATGTGTATATTAAAAATAAGCCAATTAGAAAGTCTCAATTAAATTATAATATATATTTTGAGTAGTTGAGTTATTAATTATGATGGTGAGTGTGTGCGGAGGAAAAGAAAGAAGGCGCTCTTGCTCTTTCCATTCCTGACATTTAAATGTAATATATTCCAATTTATAAGGGAATGCCTTGAGGTGGTTTGGACATATTGAAAGAATGAACGACTGCCCAAAAAAATATACATGGGTGTAAGAGCAGGGGTCGCCCCAAGAAAGGGATGGCATGACCACGTGGATGATATTTTGAAAGAAGGAAACATAAGAAGTTTGGACAATCGACGAGCATGTATAAGACGATGAATGGATGTGTAAAAGAAGCCAGAAATGTGTGCAAAAATAGGAAAGTATGGCGCTCGATTCTCTCTGCTTACCCCGTAAGGGACATGGCGTGATGGTATGTATGTATGTATAAAATAGCGATCATGATTAGCCGCTTTGTTGACTCTGTCCATCATTTTTAAAAGTTTATAGGTACTTTTTTGATACTGGGTATGCGAGAGTGATACGCCTCCCAAAGAGTTATTTCCTCAGACATAATATTCTCGAATGTATTTATATTATCATCTAAAAAAAGAAGAAACTGTATACTCCACTAAAAACATTATTTGTATTATGTTTTTTAACATTTTACACAACCGCATTAAGTAATAACGGCAACTTTTATAATCACATTTTTATCATTTTATAAGTAATCTTCGTTTTATGGATAAATGAATTTGATTGTTTTGTGATATAATCCCTGCGTCATAAAGTGTAGGTATATATATAATAAAATAAATTGTGGTTTATAATCAAGATTTTGTTATAAAGTTAAATGAAAGTACAGGTGAAAACAATTAATCTACTGACTTATTGTGACATAATGCCATCTCATTGACAATCTTTACACTTTCAATCATAATATTAAAATATTTTCTAAACTTTCTTTTTTCCTCTCCGAAGAACAATGTTATAAATCATTGATGAATCAGTTCATGGAAAGTATGACTATGTGGTTCATCGCATTTGTAGTTAACATCATTTCTGAGTTTTATTTGTAAAATAATTCAAAAATATTACTAAGAAAAACAATTGAAAGAAAACTAATAAGATTTAATTTTTTTTATATTGTTTATATTATATTTATTCGTTACATTTTTATACAATAAATTTATGTTAGGTAGTTGCGAGATAATGTGAAGTTTTTATTTGTAACTAGCGTAATTAGTCAATCCGCCTGTGTATAAATAAATATGGTCGATCTTTATGTAATCTAAAATTTCTAATTATAATTTCGTCCCTTCAGTACCTCCCGTCATTTCAGTACCTGCCGTCCCTTCAGTACCTCGCGCCCCTTCAGTACTTTTCAATGTTTTTTTTTATTTTTTTGTGTACTTATTACAATTACTTCATTTTTTAATCAAAGATATCTCTTTGAACATCATTATGGATTTAGTGGCGTATTTACTATGACATATTAAATATACGAACATATACGAATTTGCAAGAGAAGTTGAATACTTTATATATAATTTTTCTTCACGGATGAACTTCAATTTAAAACCAAGGCATATATGTAGATACCTAAGGAATAAGTACTCTTTTTTAGGGTTATCAAATATAACTAAATACTTTGTATATATTGTGATATGTATCTTCTAAAGTACCAAACAATACTGTCCAACTGCGAGCATTTCTTTTTTATTTTGAAAAATATGTGATAGGTATTCATAACAATAGATACTAAAATACATACTTCTCTATTATTATTTTTTTTATAAATCTATAGTGCACTTTATCTTTGTAAGAAACAAATAGTAAGTTCTTATGAATGACTTGTTGGAACGTACCATGCTCTCAAACCAATTAAAAATGAAAGGAATTTTGATTTCACTACTACGAATTGCGTTTTAATTTTTTTTTAATTATGAATCAGTGACAGAGCGGTTAGTGATCTGGGGGGCAAGTCTAGTACGACCGGCTAAATCAAAATCCAAGTGATTACCCATATCATGGATATAATTATCGTATGGAGTACTATGACATCTAAAGATATTATAGAACTCCATATGATAATTATATCCATGATATGAGTAATCGTCAGGGTTTTGATTTCGCTGATTGAACCAGACTTTCCCCCCTGAACTGACAATATCTATCTACAATAAAATGGGTATTATAAGTTCTGCCTTGACCAATTCCCTTATAAGAATTTGATTTGTCTGAGAATATTCTTCTCCATTAAAATAGATTTTATGACAATCTTATTATACTACAGCCTTATAGCAAATATAATAATTAGAGAAAAATATTAATGAATGCTTTATTTTAGAAACATTTACTATTTAACTTAATCATAAATCAAATATCAATAACCTCTTTATAATGATATGCGACTGCAGCATAATTATGTTTATACCTACATGTGATTTGTTTGCTATGGATACATTTTTATTTTGTTTAAGTAATAATAATATTATACTAACCTACATTATTTCGTTACTTTTGATTCATCTTTATCTTGGAAAGTAAGAATATAAGAATGTTAGAACAATAGAGGATATTTTTTTTATTTCTTTCTAGTCTAATTACTACTCTAAAGGAAGTCATTCGTTAACCTCTGGTTTCTTGTGATTGCACGCTTGACATCACCTTCTGTTTTTTTTACTTTGTTTCTAGGTAACAATTTTATGAAATACCTAAGATCTGAGAGATAATTTTAGCTGAATATAAATAGGTAAATTATTTATGTTTCCTAAAATATTACATAAAATTGAGTCAAGTCTTAAGGGTTATAGTCGATTTTTTCTAAAAAAAAATTCTATTAAAAAATATCTAATAATCTAAAGTATACTCTCATTTGTGTTTAATTACGTGCGCATGTTATTAAATAATTTATCACATTATTACATGTAGGTATTACGTTATTCGAATTATGTACATGATTCACTTTAGTTGTGTGTTGTTGTGAAAAACGGTATTTTTCGTTAATTGAATTAATTATCGTACATAACAAAAATAAATATTTGTAATACTTTTATTCTTTTATTAGTTTTTTTTTAAGATAACAATAACGACATTACTATCCTCATAATAAAAGGAATTTATTGTGTGTATATATTATCATCACTATTATATTCTCAAATAATTAAATGAATATGAATAAGTTTGTAAAAGACATTTAATATTTAATAACATCTGACTACCAAAATATATATTTAAATTCAGTTTTGACTTGTTATATTTTATTTGTTAATTTTCTTTACATTATTTCATTAATAAATATTGTAGATTTTCAATTTTAAGTATTCAAACGAATGTGGTAAATTAGTTAACAAAAATAAATTTTTAACGAATACGTGCGAATGTGTAAAAATAAAGTTGAGGTGGTAAATGATGAAACTCAACTAAAACTTAAGACGTGAAATTAGAAGTTCAAACAACGAGTATGAAGATATTTGATACGTTCACTATCTTTTTCATAGGTACCGAGATTATTAAAATAATGACACAATCAGATACATATACGCATTTCCTTTAAATAATTAACAATAATTCTTCATGATTTCCTTAATATTGCAACAAAATGTAGAACAAAAATGTACATTTTAAGCCATAATATTTCACATACATAGAATGTAGGTATGTAATTGGGTCGAAAAATATGAGTATATCAATTATATCAACGCACGAGGTTTCGTTTCGTATATTTCGTTCATTTTATAACATTCTTTAAAAGACTATAGAGTATGAAAATATGAATCAAATCAAGGTTTACACACAACAAACCTTTGTAATATACATACTTACTATACACAAACAACTTGGATTGTAAATTTGTTAGTACATATTATTTATTTGATGATTTTTTTACTATTTTGATTAAAATTCACACACAATATTGATTTAGATAATAATTATTATTTGCCATGTCCACGTCAATATTGTTTGCAGCAGTATAGATCTAATCTTAATAATAATGTAACTTAGCTCTATACTACATACATCCTATATTTTTATAATAATGTTAATTTTCACTTAAAATGTATTCCAATTCAGAATTGCACAATCTGTACAACTATATTTTAAGATTCATAAAAGGTAAACATAAACAATTCATTTTAAACTTGCACTATTTAGGTAGACACTTGATGCATTTATCATATTAATCTAATAAAAGATATTTCGATTCACTGAGCTTCCATTCAAACAATATCACCAATAATAAAATGCTTAAAGCTTCGTCATAATTATATTATAGAATAAAACTAGTGAAATCTATGATTTAGTAATAGACACCAAACATTCCAAACATCCTAACCTCAAACTTTTAAACGTCAAAACGATACTCACTGCACTATAAATCAGCGTGTACTGCAAAATCCAATGCTACTGATCCAAAAACGATCGAAAGCAGCAGCCTTTTTAGTTGCTTTCAGATAATCCACAGAAGGGTCACGAACATTGATAATAATAATATGTCACACTACAATTATAAACAATTCGCAATAGATGTTTAGTGTATGTATGTACACAAACAGCCGACACAACAATACATGTATAACTGATGTATGACCATCTGTTGCCGCTATTGGACCTGTGGTGCCCCTCTCTCCCACTCCCACGCACTCTTCACTACAATACCAACACTTCACTCCGGCTCTGGTACCGTCACTGGCGTTCACCATTCACACGACCCGCAACACCATTAACCCAAATGATCAACAGGACCAGGTGAGAACACTTTTTTTAATACTTCAACTATTTATTTGTCGTGTGCACCAAACACTTTGATCGAGACCACCGCTTTCATACTATTGTATTTTTAAACAACATAATATATTTCTAATTGATTTGGAATTTGCCACCATGTTTTTGTTTTCGCGTTAAGTGTAATTTACCTTGGTAACAGATTATCTATGCAATCTGCTTTTGCATATTTACATTAGTATTTTGATCATCTCAAAATTTAATTTGATATTTGACCGTATTTACCAGTTTTCGATCAATTTGTTACTAAGTATACAACATCTTGCTTTACAAACAGTTATTGGTCGTATTTTGAACTGCTTATAACATATTTTCACAATATATTATGGAATATTGAGTAAAAGTATTCTATACTATACATAATTATCGATTTTCCTTCCATATTTGTACTAACCTTCTTTCTGTGCAAAATTATAGAGATACTTGAATATATTTTTCCTAATTATAGATACATTTGGTTGTATCTATATTTTTCATTGTCATTTTATCTCTCTTCAATGTGTTATTTAATTAATAAACTCCTTTATCAAGTGAAAATAAAACACATATTTTCTTTTTAGATTCAATGTTTCCATGTTAAAAACGACTTTTTTATAACATTTTCACACGTGTTTCTTGTCTTATGTAGAATAAAATTACTTACAAAGTAGTGTTTTATTATTAATTGATAATTAATATCAATCATCTAGCAATACTTACATATACCTAGATCGTCTAGCGTCTATATAATTATCGGGAATATGTCGTTACCCCAATTAGAAAATCCAATGTTCTAGAAAATATAATCGTACTTATTTACTGTTGATTTAGTTTCGAAATATAGAATTATAGTAATTGCTATAATAGGATTATGAAACAGTGATAATATTTTTCCTAACTTTGTTGGTAATTTTGCACAAATTTGTAAATATAATACCTTAGACAAATCTGTTTAGTAATGCATCTTTCAAGAAAATAATATTGTAGGAATAAATAATTATACATATAATGAGTGTATTATAAAGTTAGAAAACAATGTTTAATCACTATTTACTGTTATATGAAATTTAGTTCATTTACTGAAAAAATAAACTATTTTTTACTGCAGTCTTTCAATGTAAAAGATTTCATGCTGTCAGTGTAGATCATGATGAAGATATTTTATTTGTTTGTCGTTTAACATTATCTTCATTGATTAAAATATTGGACCTTTTGTAAATCTGACAAATGAAAGCTTTTACGTTTCTTGGTGTTATATTATATTTTTAAATATACTTATGTATAGGCATTGAAATGAAGTAGTACATATTTAATGTAAATGATAAAACCTAAATTATTATTATGTTTTAACAATTATTGGAAATCGTAGATCAGATATCATATGCTAAGTAATCATACTATCATACTATGGTTCGAATAAATATATTGCTACCTGTGTAACTTATCTATGATTTTCTATTTTTAATTTTGCTTGCAGTAAAAGTATTGTTTTATCAAGAATTACTTCTACATATTATCATTTAATTTGGAAGAAATCACTTCGCCGTCGCTAACCCATGTTGTCTTTTCAGAACAATTGTAGTCATAATGAATATATCAAAGTATTGTCAATTAATTATGTTAAACTCCCGGAGAAGCGGACTGGTTGCGATATTATTATCTGTGTTCGCTAGACTTGTTGTGAAATAAATAATGTAGTACATGGTACTGTTTGTTTGTTATACATATTTCGAAGGAAGCCAGTCCGTTGTGGCTCGGGATGTTAAAGTAGATGAGTGTTGAGCACACTAACCAATAAACAATATAAAAGGTAGTCATCCATAGTTGAGTCTAGTCGTGAATATAAACAGAGATACCTACATGTCAATATAATTACTTAAGTATATCTACATATAAATTGATAAGACGATAGAGTGAGTAAAGCGGCGCGCGGTGTGGTTTCAGTGCGGCTATCTCGAGGGACTGCGGTCGTCACTCGGTGGCTGGACGCAGAAAGTGAAGTCATGGTACTGGGGCAGGCCTCTAGTAAGTCCCCTTAACCGATGCCAATGGATGAGCATCCAATATTGAGCACATTACTTAATTATATCTCCAATGCACGCCTTCGAATAGTTGAACGTTTTTTTATTCATTAGCTTCAGTAATGTTTTATGTAGTCTTTCTGATTGTGCCTTTTTGTTTTCGAATATTAATCTTTGCTTTTGCATCGATAATATCGATGTTTCATATTTTCAACAATTCCAAACGTTTATTTTATCCAACTATCTCATTATTTTGCAGATAAATTAATTTAGTAAGATACAAGTTCCCATATAAAATTTGTCTATGTAGCAGCATTTTATGTAGATGGGGAGGGAATATTGTTTTAGTACCTACAGATTGTAAATATTACGCGTTTTCAAACTTTTTTTTAGCGTTTCGGTTGTAATTATGAAGAAGCAAATTTATTAAAAAAAATAGTTATGTCGTTGGGAATAAACGAAATATTTTTTTGAAATTTTCGCGAGATATTCGATTTTTTACTAGAAACATTATGAGATTACATAGGAAATATGATTTATTTAGTTCTTCTTGTTATAACATAAAAAAAAACAGAGAAGTACACAAAGATCTGCAAACTATTGAGTTGAATTTATTTGAAAACAATTAGATTCAAAAGAAAGACTGTAGATAATTAGGACAGGATTTTTGGAATAATATCTTTGTGTACAAGAATCCTTTATAGCACTTTTTAAGCATGATCATGATATAGTTCACAATGATTGTTCAATTTTTTACCATTTTCACTGCATTTATAGATTATTTAAAGTTTATCTCAATGTCTTTGTAAATTTGAAATTTGGCACTTTTTAGTTATTTATCTCGCTTCAATTGTAGAGATTTATGAAAATTCACGGTTTTGTTATCCAAGAGTAATTATTTCACTTATCTACATTTTATTTTAGCACACTATCAATTCGCGTTCATTTTATAACGGGTATTTCAAGTACCTATCACTCATAATTCCTTTGTAATTAATACAAAACGTTGATAATTTCAACACCTTGAACAATATATTACCAGCGTGTGAATCAAGTAAAAGTATGCGAAAATCTTCTTAAAATGAAAACATAAATCTATAACCACATCTAACATATCCATGTAATCATATTCAGGCTTTATGTAAATGCTTAAGTATTGGCAAAATGCGCATTTCTATCATGCGCACAACTTTAATCGTTTTGATGTTTTGTGACTAGAGTTATGTTGCAGTAGGTTTAGGTATAGTTGTAAGGTTTCAATAGATAACTATTATCAGATAAAATATAGTGAGTAGATCAATTGTGTATATAATTATATGAACCTAAGTGATATTGTTGAGTGACTGACTTTCTTTGATTTTACTTTCTCCAGTCCACACACACTCCAGTCCATACGCGTGGCTGCCGCCTCCACTCGACGCCAGCTTATCAGTTATATTATTATTCATTCACTCTCTGCTTTATCTACCTATATTTTACTTTATATATGTATTATTTATCGTACGCTAAGTTCACTATTATTCATATTATACGGGGAATCGATCGGTTAACCTGATACGTTTACCTATTATCGATGAGACTAGACAACTTCCTCCGACGTAATATTTGAATACATCAAATAGCATCTTTAGAATATAATATATATGCCTAAAGCTCATAGAATTGAGTCGGCATTTTAACTTATAATAATACTATTACACTACGATTTTATAGCACACATCAAGTATTTCACGTACCTTTGCATGACGATAAGGTAATTCTAACACAAAATATTTCTTGAAGTATATAAATGTTGTAGGATCATTAAGTCTTATTTTTTAAAGATTTTATTGAATTTAAGTCGTAAAAATATAAGTAACATCTGGCACACCTTTCTATAGCAAAACATTAAACCTACATACTGCAACAGAATCACAAAATTGTACAACTATTTATAAATCTAACTACCTAGAATGTCTTCAACCCATGAGATGTCACCAGTGATGGCCAAACTACGGCCTGCGGGCTAGATGCTGCCCTCTTTGAGACTATTTGTACTACCATAGATTTAATACACTTGCACTTATACATTTTTTTGAAGACGTTTTAATTTTTTTTCTCAATTATGAGTTTTGTTATTTAAAAATCCTTACTTATTTTAAATTTAAATATATATCCAATATAATTTTTAACTTAAAAATGAATTTTAATTGTTTGTAAAAAAAATTGTTTACTGTTTTGTCGCGTTCATAAAAATATGCCCTTAAATGGGGTTTAGATAGATTGGGTTTTATTATTTTTAACACACCGGCCATGGTATATAATATACATTTTGTGTATTTTTAATAAAATACCAATTTCTTTTATCTTCGATATCACTAAATGTTTGCTTACAGCGAAATAATCACAAACACCTAATTCGTTCTTTCGTGAAATTGAAAAGAATTATTCCTTGAGTAATAAATAGTGAATACGATATTAAATAAATGTACGTAGTAGATGAATAAATTAATTAAAGCTTAAATTGGAGAAATTCAGTAAACATCTACAAAAATGTAGTTAAGCATTCATATTACTATGTATGATTAACAGTATAACTAATTAAAATTACTAAAATATTAAAAAGTTAATTACAAGTTTATTTTTCCGAATATAATATACATATATTATTTTTTGCTTATCCTTTTTTTTCATATTTTGTAGATAAGTGAACATTTTTTTATTCATATATAATAATGAAATTTTTGCACGTATTCTTTCATAAACACATTTCATATGGTGTGTTTTAAATTATGTTTTTGCACTTTTAGATCATTTTTCTCAAACTTGTCTCGTACAATTCATCACCTTCTTTTATTTTAAATTATTTTCATTTTTTTTAATCATCGCATGATTTCAATCAATAATTTGTCCTTGTGTTTAGATAGAAAAATGTTTATTTAACGACAAGTCTCAGAGGAAAACATCGTATTTTCTCACAAATATTAAGAAAATCAATGTGCGTTATTTGACGTTATATTGTAATAATTGTATGTAAAAGTAGTTCTTGAATAATTTTAATTAGTTCATAAAACAAATATATTGATTAGAAAGTTTTAGTGATAGAATATTATATGTTTTTAAGCCTTCTTAGATACAAATAAAATCAAAAAATTTTATATCTGTGATTCACGGCATGCTTCAAATATGTATTGAATTTCATTTTATCTTAGATATATAAGCATATTATTATGTTTGTTATTTTTGCATGCATTCTGAATGTTGATAGTCTACAATTTTAATTATAAAATTTTTATACTGGTTTAAAAAGTAGGTAATTTAATTTTTCAAAAACGTCATCTTATTTTCTTAATTTTAGTGAATTAAATTTGATCATGTGTAGATAAAATGTCATCCCTTTTGTGAAAAAAAATATTTGTAATAAATAGAATCATGTAGTATTTATTACATACGATTAAATGTACCTATATTCGAAAATGTTTTTGTTACACATTATATAAAGTTTTTGACTATTCCATTGATTACTATTATTATTATTACACGTAATGTGCAACATTAATCAATGTTATATTATTTTAGCTTTTAAAACATCTGGGGGGCAAGCCCCGTCTAACGGTGGAATCAAAACCCTCATGATAACCCTCATCAAAACCTTCAATATTATAGATATTTTAGAACTCAATAAGATAATTATATCCATGATATGGGTTATCATGAGGGTTTTGATTCCACCGTTTGACGGGACTTGCCCCCCTGAGAAGATGCCATCATTCGGATTGAAATCATCAATTAAAAATATTGGAATATTTGAATAAAACTCTATTTCTGTTCATTTTTATATAATACGATATTTAAATACTGATTATTGGTAATATTTTTTTTTATAAATAATTGAGTCAAGAATTACCTGTAATATTTAATTAATTTACTATCTTATTGTGAGTTACTTATTTTATCTAAGCTAATTAAAAATTAAAATGGTACATAATTGTGAGTTTTTAAAATGAGTTCAATATACTTAGGATGGAATGAGGATTTTTAATCATTAATAACGGTGAAAAATAATACTGTATGAAAATGAAAAAAATAAATGTATTCAAAAATTTAAATGATATTTTTTTTCTTTGTATAATAATTATTATTCAGAACGCGATAAATTTATAAATGGGGTAGGTCACGTCATGGTTTTAATTGGGAAGGGTCGATCGTAAAACTTCTAAACCACTCCTAAATTTGAATTAGAAGTTAATTACAACCAATGAAGGGATGGATTAACCAATCCTTGATGTGCGTCTACTTGGTAATATTAAGGCAAAAATTATCCCGACAAAGTCAATTAATGAAAAATGTAGCTCGTTTACAATATGTACAATACGGTATATAGCGTAGCATTCATTGCTTTATAAAACCAATAAGTATTATCAAGGTACATAATGATCGAGTAAATGAAATAATGCAGATTTATTCTAGAAAATAAAAAAATTATCCCTTTCCATCTTTATTGACAGTTCCATAACATATATAAATTTTATATTTTTACTTAATTTGTTTAAAATGTACCTACTTCTATTAATTTCACAAGCTAATTTAATCAGTTTTCAAAGTTCTTTTTATTCACACTGTGGAATGCCATTATAAATTATTTATATTGACTTACTTACGTAACGACGTTGCTGATGATGGACGAAAGTCCGAAAACGTTCCAATAATTAATTTATAAAAGTTAATGTATTGAGTGGAAGTAAAACTATAGTGTCTTCTAAATAGATAAGCTAATTTAATCGTTTTACATTGCGACACCTGTTCGTTGTCCTATCGAATATAGGTAATATTTGATTCGCTGTTTTTTTTGTTCATATACCTACCTTCAATACAAAATCTATAATAAACAATTTAAAGTAGGTATTTTAATATTACCTCAGAACAGACTTCGCCTGAAGAGGTAATAAATTCCCTTGTAATATTTGGGTTTCCTTAAATTGTATCATGGAAATAAATAAATAAAATAAAAATATATAATTGTGTACCATAATGCATAATGGTTGTACATAATATATTATAGGTACCTAGATTGCTTTTATTCAACACTAACATTTTTAATTGTTTCTTTAATAATAATAACAACACAGTTTTATCAAATATATTTTTATGATTATAATTTTTTCATCATCTAGTGTATTTCTTAGTCGCGTGCCGTTAAAATTTCTTGTCTTCCTGAAATTGTCAGTGTCTCAAAATGTCTCGTGGATCATCGTTTCTAGAAAACTCGATATTAAAAAAAAAAAAAAATACTTTGAACTTTACCTGACATCTTTTGTCTTTATTCAATTAGTGTCCTTATTCGTTGGTCCGGTAACTAATAAGGATATAAAATATCGGTTGCAGTTTATAAATGAACTTTGGTATAGGTAACTATCAAAATTATATTCAATTCTGGTTATACAAGTTTCTAATAGAGTCAAACGGCCTTTTCCGGATTTCTTAATTTACTAACTTTTCTCGCTAAATTTCATATTTATAGATAATCAAATCAAATACATGATAAATAAAAAAATATCCCAACCAACCATTTTTTATAAAAACTCGTAGGTACTCGTTAAATATTTTTATACAAAATAATTCTATTTCAACTTGTCTCCTTCCTTTTATGTCAATTTATAATGGTTAATGTATAGGAGTTGGCTCACAAACTATCACGGAGCTTTGACATGAAAGAGGAGACTGGAGCGCTCCTGGGCGATGGAAATCCAGGTGGTCCACTCCGAAGACACCAGTCCATGCAGCGACTACCGTTGGGCGCGCCGGAGCCGAGACCAGCACGCGTCATACCCGACCATCATGGCAATCTGCACATAACAGTCAAGAAGACGAAACCCATACTAGGAATTGCGATCGAAGGCGGGGCCAACACTAAACATCCGCTTCCAAGAATCATCAATATACATGTGAGTTTTGTAATACCAACAATACGTAATATTAATTTGATAGAATATATTATTTGAGAGGCCAACGTCCAGGTAAGGTTGATGTTGAAGGAATCTTATACATGGAAAAACAATTATGCGAAGTATTTAAAAAAAATCCTTAGGTGTATGCAGTACAGAAGCCATGAACGTCAGATCCAATGTAACGATTTACTAAAAAATCCTAAGTGTATGCAGTACAGAAGTCATAAACGTCAGATCCAATAATATAACGATTTACTACCATACCATACCATCACGCCATTTCCCTATTTTTTTTTATATTTTATTTGTTAGGAAACTTAACAGCTATACATTTATCATACTTGTAAATATATTATGATATAAATTGTACAGCACAAATCCGCCTCTATTGGTGGCTGTGCCTTATTAAAAAAAAAATATATAATACTTAATTGCAAATGAGAATACAAAATAAATAGCCAATTATAAAGTTTCACATATTTAAATTTAAATTATTTGGGGTAGGCAGAGAGAACCGAACGCCAGACTACTCTCTCTTGACACACATTCCTCGCTTCATTCACGTCCATACATCGTCTCATACACGCTCTTCTATTATTCTTACTTCTAACATCACCATCTTTCAAAATCCCATTTATGTGATCGTGCCAACTTTTTCTTGGCCGACCTCTACTTTTCGTTCCTCTTTTATCAGCCTTGTACACTTTTTTTGTCAGACGGTAATCACTCATTCTTTCTATGTGGCCGAATCACCTAAGGGCATTTATTTTCATCTTACCTTTTATACCTTTTTTTAGTAAATCGTTGGCGTTGTGTGTGTGCCAACGTTGGCGTTGTGTGTGTGCCAACGTTGGCGTTGTGTGTGTGCCAACGTTGGCGTTGTGTGTGTGCCAACGTTGGCGTTGTGTGTGTGCCAACGTTGGCGTTGTGTGTGTGCCAACGATTTACTAAAAAGGTATATAAGGTAAGGTAAGGTGTCTTGCCAACAGAAGAAAATTATTTGATGCAATTACATTACATATATAAAATATGCCATAATAAATTTAATTGCATTCAATTAGATAGTATGCTTCAAATACAAATTCCATCTAGAATAACGAGACAGCGCCAACTTTTTTTCACAAATACTCCCAGAACTAATGCAGGATTCATGATACCGCTTTATAGAATATGTAAAAACTTTAATGAACAATTTAATGACCATATTGATATTTTTATTGCATCTGAATCTATATTCAAAGGGGAAATTGTAAAAAAAAACACTGATACAACCTGGGTATGGCTGGAATGTACTGTTGAGGAAGTGATGTTATATGAGTGATTTTTTTTAAATAAAATATCATTCTTGTGTATTCTAAAGTATACTTAAAACTTCATAATATGATTTTTAAATAAGTATTGATTTTTTATATTTAATTACTTTTATCTCTACCTTAATCTCTAAGCAACTCTATGTTTTCATTGTAATTTCTCTATAGGAAATATTGTTATTACACATATAAATCAACATTATTATTTATGAAACAAAAATGTGTAGGTATGTGTGATGTGTAATTGTTTTTTCTTTTGAAAAATAAATAAATAAATAATCGACTAAGCATGTATCAGCTTGTCTTACGACACGTTAGTGTCTGAAACAATTTCTGGGTAATTCGTAAATTGACTATTCTAGAGTGAGGATTATGGCGATCCTCGGGCTGGGCATAATTCCATTTTAGGTAACTAATATCCGCTATTTTCGTAGCTGTTCACTATAAGACATCATAGTTAAAACTTGTATCAGCCAATTTCATATTTGGATACATTACTTCTAGATACGAACGAAAAATTGCTTACTATATTTCCTGAACAATTCTTTCCTGTGATTTCATTACAACTTCATCTATGAACAATTTAAAATTTCAATATCAAAAACAATGAATATGTTACAAAGGGGGTATAAAATAGATTGGTAAACACTGTTCTAAAGCGTTAAAAATACTGTACCTACTACATATTTCAATTATATTTCCATTTTAATATCTCTGATATTAACAATGCAGTCCTTCACATGAATGAAGATCTTAAATTTATCTCTTCTTAGTCATCGGATCATGGTCTTCTTATTAATCCGATTAAGTCCCAGGCAATTATAATCGGTAGTCCTCGTCTGCTGTCATCTATTAGGAATTTGCAACTCCCACTGCTGTATATCAATAACCAATGCATTCCTTATACCAGTGTTGTAAAAGATCTTGGAATCTTGTACCAGTACCTCAAAAGCAAATTCACTTATTTATCAAATCATGGACTTCCACTCCGATCTGCTGAACGTACAACACTATCCATACCTATCCATAATACAGAATTTCTCAGCTCTTCGTTCGAAGTACAATCAGCAAGATTATGGAATAGCCTTAGTCCGGATATTGCGTCGTCTAACTCACTTAGTATTTTCAAGAAAAAACTAAAGAAGGAATATTTATCCTTGAACACCTGATCCCGATTTTCTCTCCTGTCCTTACCATATTATCCTTTTTCTTGCTATGTATTATAATTTTTTTTGTTTCAATAGTATTTAAGTGTTATACGTATTTTCTTTGATTTTTTTTACTCTTTTTTATTTGCTGTTGTACATACACAATGTTGTCATACTTTGTAATCTGGTTGGTTGGAAGAAATTGCCTAATGGCAATAAGCCCGCCAGTGTACAATTATATTTGTTTATATTATGTACAAGAAGATGTATAAATAAATAAATACATACCATCACGCCATGTAGGCAGATCGAACCGAACGCCACATTTTTCTCTCTTGACACACATTCACCGCCTCGTCAACATTAATACATCATCTTATACATACATGTTCGTATGTTATTCACGCTTCTTATATTTCCATCTTTCAGAATATCGTTCACATGGTCGTGCCATCCTTTTCTTGGGCGCCCCCGACCTCTTCTTCCGTTCATTGTATATTTTCTTCGTCAGGCGTTCCTCATGCATTCTTCTCAAGTGGCCAAACCATCTCAGTGTGTGAGGTTTCATTGTATTAACTAAATCTTTCTTCATCTTACATTCTTTCCTTGTATCTTCGTTTCGAACCCTTTCATACATCGTTTAAATTCTTCTTAGCGATCTCATTTCAACGGCATTTATTCAGCTTCTGTGCGACTTGTGCCATGTTCATGTTTCACTTGCATACGTCAATATTGTCACTACGATTGCGTTATGAATGGAAACAGTGGCATCCTTTGATATGTTGCGATCATTCATAACAAGTCTAAGCGCTCCATTCACTCTGTTTCCTGCCATAACTCCTCTTTCGTCCATTCCAAGCTGTACCTACCTACTACCAATTTTAATACTGAACGAGAATTAATTTGCAAGATTCATTGATATTTTGTGGCATTATACAAATTGAAAGAGATTTTGTTGTCATTAAACATAACAAACAACTTTCAAAGAATATTTTATATATACTCACTTTTTTATGTTCTTTTATATTTCATCATCATCAGCAATGGCGCTACAGCCCGGTGCGAGCCTTGGCCTCCTCAAGAAACTGCCTCCATCCCGCCCTGTCGACAGCAAGTCTCCTCCAGTTTGTCTGTCCGATCGCTCTTATATTGCCCTCGATGTCGTCCAGCCATCTCATCCTAGGTCTCCCTCTGCTTCTTTTTCCTTCAGGACAGGTGTCCAATACTTTCTTTGGGACCCGGTTATCCTCCATTCTACAAACGTGTCCGAGCCAACGTAGACGTTGTATTTTGATGTATTGGACAACGTTTGGTTCGCCATACATTATTTCTAGCTCGTGGTTAAACCTGTTCCTCCAAGATCCTCCTTCACAGGTAGGACCAAATATTTTGCGAAGTATTTTCCTTTCGAACACCAACAATGCATTTTCGTCCTTCTTGGTCAATGTCCAGCATTCTGATGCATATGTCATGACCGGTCTAAGAAGAGTTTTGTAAATGAGGGTTTTTGTTTTACGAGAGATGAGTCGTGACCTTAAGTGCTTTCTTCTTCTTCTTCTTTCAGCCCCTTTCACTCCACTGCTGGATAAAGGCCTCTTCCTGAGTTTTCCGCTTCTCTCTGTCCTGGGCGCTCTGTTTCCACCCATGTCCCACCAGTTCGACAATGTCATCAGTCCATCTCCTCTGTGGTCTCCCTACACCCCTTCTATTATGATACGGTCTCCAATTCAGAATTTTGGGGGTCCATCTATCATCTCTCTGTCTTGCCACATTACCTGCCCATTGCCACTTCAGCCTTCCCACTCTTTCTGCAATGTCGGTGACCTTTGACCGGCGTCTTATTTCCTCGTTTCTTATTCGGTCTCTCAAGGATACGCCTAACATTTGTCTCTCCATTGCTCGTTGAGTACACTTAAGTCTGTGGAGGCTTCTGGCAGTAAGTGACATGGTTTCGAGACCGAATGTTGTCACTGGCAAAACACAAGAATTGTACACTTTGGCTTTTAGGTTATTCGGAATTTCCCTGTTGCCGAATATGTACCTCAACTTTCCAAAAGCAGCCCAACTCAGTCCAACTCAGTATACGTCTTGGCAGTTCGGCGGTCTGATTTTCTTTACCCAATTTAATTTTATGTCCAAGGTATATGTACGTATATATACGTACGTATATGTACGCATATATACGTCCCCCCCTTCCCCTCCCCGCAGTGTGTCCCATCACGTCGTATCCATCTCCATGGGCAGTCTAGCAGTGAAGATTATATTATGTTATGTTACACTTTGTTGTATTGTATTGTGTTGCATTGTGTTGTATTGTGTTATGTTGTATTATATTATATTATATTGTAACACCCACTAGGAAATACTGTAATTGGCGTTATCAACAAGAATTTTATCTTACTGTATTTTCATATTATTGTATAAGCTGTTTTATTTCTGAATAAAATAAAAATAAATAAAATAAATAAATAAATATGTATTCTTCAACAGCACCAATAGTCTTATTTCCAATGCAAATACTGTGTGAAGTTGGACTCAAAATCTTGGTTTTGTCTATGTTCATTTCCAGACCGATTTTTCTAGAGGCTTCATATAATTCTGCTACCATAGCTTCCAGTTCAGACAATTCTTCGCTTATTATTACTATGTCGTCTGCAAAACGGAGGTGATTTAAATATGTGCCATCTATTTTAATGCCTTTATTGTTCCAGTTTAATGTTTTGAAGACATCTTCTAATGCCAGTGTGAATAGTTTTGGGGATATCGTATCACCCTGTCTTACACCCTTCTCGATTTCGACTTTTTCTGTTTTCAGATCTTAAGTTCTGTTTTCTTTTTCTTAAATGCTTTAGCAGGCCATAATAGCATCTATTTGCCGCGGCAAGTCTTGCCCTTATTTCCGCACTGGTGTTGTTGTCCGCTGTAACAAGAGATCCCAGGTATGTGAATGATTCAACGGCTTCTAGCTGATGGGTTCCCACTGATATTGACTCGTTTCTTACGGTGATGCTATTCAGTGATGCTTTTCTTGTTGCCGTGTATTTTGTCTTTGAAGCGTTGATCTTTAGACCCATGTTATTGGCTGCAGACTCAAGTCTCAAGAAGTTATCCTTCATGCAAGGCAACGTTCTAGATATAATATCGATATCGTCTGCATATGCAAGTAATTGACTCGACTTTCTGAAAATTGTTCCTGTTGTCTCTATGCCTGAGTCTCTAACAGCTCTTTCCAGGACAGTATTAAATAACAAGCATGCCAATGCATCGCCTTGTCGGAGCCCTCTATATGTTGTGAACTGTTCCGAGGTGCTACACTGTATTTTTACACTGCAGTATGTATTGGACATGGTCATTCCGACAAGGCGCACAAGTTTAGGGGGGATGGCCAACTCCATCATTGCCTCGTGGACACTGTCATATGCAGCCTTGAAGTCCACAAACAGGTGATGTGTTTCAACATTATGCTCCAGCGTTTTTTCGAGTCTTTGATATTGTCCCACCATTTCCTCCACAAATGGGAGTAATCTCGTGAATAGGATTCCAGCAAGTACTTTGTATGCTGTGCACAACAGTGTGATACCTCGGAAGTTTGAGCAGTTCAGAGCATCCCCTTTCTTATGCAAGGGACAGATCAGGCCATTATCCCAGTCTCTTGGCATTATTTCGGCTTCCCATATTTTATGGATGATTTGATGAAGACTTGAAGCTGCCCTGCTGCCACCATATTTTAATAGTTCAGATGGTATATCATCGCAGCCTGGAGACTTATTATTTTTTTATATTTCACTTATTTAAAAAATAAATTCATTCTGTGTCTTGTTTAATATATTAGCTAGTTTCGTAATTAATCGCTTGTTTTTATGAGAAATACAAATATTTCACGCAAATATTACTTCTTTGGGCTGGAAACACTGGTTAGTTGGTAGTAATTGCCATTCGGCAATAAACACGCAACTTGCGCAGGGTGCAAGGAAGTGTTTATTATTATTATTATTTGTGTCATTATACGTGGAACATACTTAAATTTATTAAGTTTTGTCAAATAATAATATTTATATATTTTTTATCAAGTATCATCCAAAATAACTGAAATACGTTTGTATTCTTTGAAACAATATATTCTTGTAGGTATGTATTATACGTGGAACATACACAAATTTATTAGGTTTTGTCAAATAATAATATTTATAGGTATATATTTTCAAAGTATCATCCAAAATAACTGAAATACGTTTGTATTCTTTGAAACAATATATTCTTGTAGGTATGTATTAAAAACGGTAAATAATATTGTATTTATTGGTATTTGTAGGAAAACGGAGCCGCTCACGACGCCGGCGGTTTGGAGGTGGGTCAGTTGATCCTTGAGGTTGACGGTAGAAGAGTCGACGGCCTTCCGCACCAGGCGGTCGCGCGTCTCATAGCGGAGTCCTTCGCCAAGCGTGACCGCCAGGACATAGAGTTCCTTGTCGTGGAGGCCAAGAAGTCCAACCTGGAGCCGAAGCCGACGGCTCTCATATTCTTGGAGGCCTAACATCTACTTTCCCTCCCCGTCACCGACCCCGACGAGCTGACGGACCCGGCTCGCCAGGGAGTCGACCTCACCGCCCACATCACGGAATAAGCTCCACTCAGAGTAATGTGCGATGTCACATGCTCTTCTAGAGTGGTTAGCTTTACTTATACAACATCCGGCGTCAATTCCCGTCTGCTCCGTGCTTACTCTAAGTGTTATATGTAAATCCGTGGTCAGATATTCGGCATGGATCAATATGAATGGGGTAATCATCTTTCTGTAAATATTATTTTGTAATATGAATATGATCCGCTGTATGTCTTACCGCTGTATGGCATCTAACATTTAGGTACTATGTATAGTATGTAAATCTTGCTCTATTACAGAGACAATGGAAATGGGGCTTGTAGCCAAACTGAAAATGGTTTTAAATGATGTTATAATTCTTTTTAACATGATCAGTTTACATTTGAAATTCAAATAAACTGAATTTTCAAATTATGTTTATATATATATAAAATTTTTACAAATCTCTTAAACATAAATTGATTAAAAGAATAGTTAAAGATTTAGAAATTTTTCATAATGTAGATTCCCATAAATTGGATTTTATCATCTGTGCATAAAACACTTTTTGATATCATCATCGCATTTTTGAAAATAATATTAGAACTCATTTTGAAAGTTAAACGAAATAAACTCTTTTTAATTCCGATTCTAGATTTTTTATAAATACTTAAATCAAATTTTGCTAACTAGAGTAAAATAAGAGGATAGTAACTATATTGATACAATTGCAAGCTTGCAGAGAAAAGGTATATTTTTATTATAGAAACCTATCAATTATTATAATTATATTTCATCATGATTGAATTTAAGACACCTAGCATCGAGTAGAGCTGAGTACTGTATGAGGCGCCTTTACATAAGTGATGTATTCTCTAAGCAAACCTTTTCAAATTTTTATTTGGAAAAAAAGCCCAAGTAGTCTGAGATGTGCTCATATGACAACATGATTTTTTGTACTAAGAGATTCGTTAGAAATTCACGAATAGAAGAAATACCAATAACTATTATCATCCAGCATTGCCAATAACAAATCGAGATCTTCAATATTTTGATAAATAGTGCACCTCAAATTTTGAGATATGTTGTATAAAATACATCTGACTTACATCTGACATCCTAATTGTATGATTTTTCTATAGATTGATACATTGGAAAAACTAAACTGAAATTATTGATTCTGTTTAATAATTAAAATGAAATGTCAGTAAATTGATATTAATTTGACAAAATCTAAGAAATTTTCTATAAGCTTCTTATTTGCATGTTGATTTATACTAAACATAAACAATTTGAAATTGAAGGAAACTATTTACCAAATTATTTGACATAATCAAAAGACATTTTGATAAGGTTTAATTACCTAACGTATGTGGATTGTTGGGATGTACAAAATTCACGTGTAGAAATGTTTAGAATAGTAGGTATTGTATGAAACATATCTTGGTGAGCATTATAAGAGCATGTATGTATGATACATGAACCCATTATTAGAATGTTGGAGATATGATCCATCGTGTTGTCATTGACTCCTGTTGCTTGTTGTTTGCTTAGCGATATTATTTTATTATACGCAGAACATCCATGCTATAGTAATTTGCGGTGAGTTATATGAAAATATTGACGGAGAGGGATTTAAGTGCCCGATAAAAAACAATGTAATATATATTTGTAATATAAATTGATGTTTGTCCCAATAAAAAAATGGATGTTATTAGTGGTTTTATGATAACAAAACGGACGTGTTTCCTCTCACAATATTATCTTTGATGAATATTCCATCAAACATTAAGACTTGATGTATCCGCAATACTCATTTACTAATATGTATATATCTTACTTTATTCATTTACTAATAGGTATATATCTTACTTTATTACATAATCACTTTCTTCACTCTTTTGATATTTTACAAATGCCTTGTTTTACATTTCTTTATTAGATCGCTCACCTTTTTATTGTTAAGTAGGTAATATATAGTTCTATTGTAAATATGGCTTTGTGTAAATGTAAAAATGTATCATAATATGTAAGATTTTAGAAATTGTCTCAATTCCAATATTCATACTAGTGCCAAAAACAATCATAATGTAATCACAGTGGTTTGTTATTGGGTCCAGTGCTACCTATAATTTATACATATATATACTTCAATCTAGGCGGATACTTCATTAATATATTTATTTATTTATTTTAAATATTTTAATAATACCCACTGAAAAAAGCTTTTTAAATTATTTACTTATATAATTGCAGCATTTTTTTTAACTGAACTACGGGTAAATCCAATTTGATAATCAAGTATTTTTCATTTTTTATTCATTTAACTAAGTTCCGTTAATTTTTTTAATTGAACTTATAAATATTAAATAAAAATGTTTGCACCAAATACTGAATAATCTTTGTCCCATGCAAAAAAATTACATATACATTGTTAAACAATACTTTTTCAGATATTTAAGTAGAAACGTACCTATAACCCGCCATACACATATGTACACCGCATGTTAGTTCATAATATCGAATACACTAGGTACTTCTCAAACATGTCTCAATACATGGTTGTCTTATTATCAACTATGTTTCTAGTCGTTCAAAATTGTGCTGTTTGATTTATGTCGACTCCGTCAGACAGTGTATTACAAGTTTTGTGTGTTTCTCAATATTTTGTTAATATAACATTATTATACTGAAATATATTTCGTTCGAATTCAAAAATAACTATTACTTAAGTGCGTTCCATTTAAAAGTAGGTACTTGGTGGTTAAGTTGGTATGATTGCATTTGGTGTTATCCGCCAAAAACAGGATATTCCCTACAATTAGGGATTTTTTGTAATATTTGTATAATTTATTTCTGACAAATCTGCACAATTTGTATAAACAAAAGTTTGTTTTGTTTAAAATAATTATAGAAGACATGTATCATTCTATCATATCAAACTCAGATTGTTTTCTTTCGAATATTCTTACTATTAATATGAGATTAGAGGAATTTAATTTGGCGATGGGGCAACATTATTCAGTTTATTTAACCGACTTACTGACAGTCGTACCAACGTAACCATGAAGTTTCCATGAAAGGCGGAATAACTTGTTTTATTATATTATATAATCTAAATATTGGTACAACTTTTTTATAAAGTTCTGAATGGACATTTCTTGGTGAAATTTTATAATAAAATAAAAACAGACTGGTTTTCGTTTCACTCTTAATTTATATAAATGCACAGTTTCGATTTGTTTAAGACCATCGTCAGAGTGCGATGATGTTCTGAAGATGTATTTGACAGATCAATGCCGATCAGAGCCTACATATATATAAATTAAGAATGAAACTAAAACAAGCGTGTTTTTATTTCTATTTTATTGGTTAGCCTGTTAGTCTAAACTCTAAACACGACAGTCTTTAAAAAAATAACAAACTGGTCAGACATATAAATTTTAAATTGAAGTAGGTATGTGTTTTATAGTTTTATTGACAAAATACTCTTTAAATATTTATCATAACTTTGAATGAAATATTGAAAAATATCTAGTATAGATTGAAATAATACCCTTATAATAGAATATATACGTAAATATGTGTGTGTCATGTTTGATTTTCAACAATTTCCTACCAAGAAAATTAAAATTACTTACATTAGTTATTAAAATCGACTGAAGTATTCGTAGATTTTTTTATTATTTTCAATCAGTACTGAATTTCGTTTTGATTGTTTGTGAAAATCGGAACCATTTGGATATTTATCGTATGTAACCTGAAAAATATAGTGTGGCAACACCACTATTACCCTTAAAATATGACATGGTTGACAAATGGCTAGAAAAAAGATAAAAATATGAAAAAATGTGGCCTGAGATAGATATGACATAGGTATGAAATGTGAGCATATATTTAATATTATGTCATAATCGAGGAAAAGATGAGTTATGACCTGATTGATACATATGCATATGACACTGTCTTATGACAAGTTCAAGCAGATGAACTTGCGAACACGGATATTTTAACACGATTTTTTTTACCAGTACATAGGTATATTTTTTGCACTTTGACTTTATTGATTACTTTTTACTTAACAATTAACACCATCATAGCTTTTTATTTACGATAAGATAATTTTATTTTGTGCAAAATATGACAATCTCAACTAATAATGGTATCATATAAATTGAATAGAGTTTTAAAACAATAAACATAGTTATGTTACTAGTTTTTCGTATTTTTTAACATCTCAAATAGTTACAAATACATTTTTTATTGTATAGTAAAATTTATTTTAAGTATTGTTCTACTCTACCAATTACTCGTGTGCTTATAATCAATTACTCGACAAATAAGCAATAATTACAAATTGACGATTAAAAATAATAAACATTAATAAAACTGAAAGTTATCTCTTACTAAGTTTGCAGACGAAAATTTGTGTAAACACAGCAATTAATATGTTTGTTTATACTTCATTCTTATTTTAATGTATTGAATAATTCTGACAACCTTTATTTTATTAACTTGTAAACTATAGTTTTTCGATTCGAATAACAATCGAATGACGATATTTGTGCTTCTATCAGTAGGTACCTATCAGTATTTATGTAGCGCTATCTGTATAAATACTCATATTACTTTCAATAAAAATAATTATATCTTACTCACTTTATACACAGAGGTTTTTAAATACTATTCAATCATTATTTAAAGGCAAAAAAATAATTGTTTTCACTAATAATTTAATTAGCCAAAGGAAATCATAACAGCAATAAGTTTTTGGATGTATCGAAAAATTCTAATATCATAACAAAAGATATGATGCCTCACAATCCTTCTTTCTATGGATTTTTTTCTATGCACATGCTTTCTCTGTTTTATAATTTTTTTGTTTGAGGACTGACCAAACCAAGAAGTTTCTTCTGCCACGATTTTTTTTTATCTTCTCCGGACCATACGAGGTGGAGAATCTAATCATTTTCTAAATTTGATTTTTTTCATCAAACCTAACAATTAATTTTCACTTACCATCCATCCAAATTATTTTTAATGTTCTTGTTTCATTTATATCCTAAATACCTCAAGCTATTTCACATTTAATTTGGAGAAATACTTAATACGCTCATCAGATAATTCTTGTTTACATCGCGGCTCTAGATGTGGCTTAATTTTGATATATCTTGTGGAATCGCGTCCACCGATAAACTTTTTTTTGCTCGATTACTTGTCCAAAACATTTATTTCACAACAGTGTTAATAAATACTTTTAAATTTATAAATAAAAATTTCTTCATTGTTTTATCGCATAACCACACTTTTTGTCTGAGCAGAATGATTCATATTATTATCTCAATTCATACCGATTTTAATATTTCTACCAATTTTTATATCTCAATTCGGAAATACACATTATTTACTTCTCAAACAATATTACTCGCCAGTAATTGGATGCTTGTATCAACAAAATGAAGGAAAATATTACTTTATCATAAAACTTGCTGTGTTTCTGCATTGTCAAATGACATTTGCAACATACTGTGGTGACTGCTAACTGTCAAGATAAATAGGTAATATACAGCCTAAGATAATATTTTACTCAACTTTCTTGCTCAGAGCAATAAATTAATAATTTTATTAACATTTAACTGATTAAAATCCATCCTTCTTGAAGGGGACATCTTAATTATTATATATAACTTCAATAAAAATAATTCAAATTATTTTTACACATTTAATACTGAAGTTGTTGATAGATTGTTGTTGAAGATTGTGTATTAGAACTACTTTATTAAATTAAACAATGCTATGTAAAGATTATTTGTAAATCACGCTTTAAAGATTTTTATTTAATTTTAAGATAATAACTATAGTATATAATATATTTATTATGTATATAATGCGTATATATACACGTGACTAACAGTATAGAATTTATGTATGTTTAATATTTAATGAAAACATATCTGTCATTGCCTTACGCCTCATTTTCAGGCGCTTCGTATTGACGTAGTTTGCAAGGTTAAATAATATTGTTTTGTCAATTTCACCAAAACGTTTCAAATTAAAATATTAAAAATATTTTGAAAACATTATAGCTTAGCGTTTTTCTCACATTTACTCAATAAAAACATATTTTATTTTCGGCTTTTCGTCATATTACATAAAAGCACGCTCATAACGATAAATCGATTTCATTTTGTTGATTGAATCATAATAATTTCAAATTTATTTTTCTTTGCAAATAAATTAAAAAACATCTCGTGTGGTTCCCCAGAATATACCTATATATCTCGAACTTATTTGAATATTTTTTTAGTAAAAAACACGTTTTTATTTATATTCTTTTTGCATATTTGTATTATGTTAATAATAGGTTTAACAACCACTTTATGTTATTCACCTTCATAATATATAATTTGTATTTTTAATATGAGTGATAAAAAATATCATTTGTGACGCAGTTAATATTTGACAAAAGTAAATAAATGCATGCAGAACGTACTATATCTTTGTATGATACGGCATACGCCATTAAAACCAATATTACACAACGCAATGTACACGCCTACCAAAATAGTTAATGTATTTTTATTGTATCTCCCCTCACTATTATTCTGCCGTCCAATTGTTCAATGAACTGCTTGTATTATAAATTCTTTCATTTATATTGATAAATCTTTATTGTCAATTTTTTTCCATTAATCATGAAATATTAATTTTGAATCGTTGTAATTGCTATAAATTCAATATTCTGTACCATCATGTCCGAAAAAAAATGATTAAAATAAATAAATAAAAATGTTTTGATATACCTACATGCAATGTAAAATTGCTTATTTCAGGACATCTTTTTGAGAGCTTTCTTAGTGATTTATTTATCGAATAAAATATATTTTAAATTAAATGCCCGATGTTAAATCAGAAAAAAGTTTACTAAAATGAATTATTATACCAGATAAATTATCTATTGCGTTTATTTTGGAAGGATAATATTCAAGTCAAGGCGGAGATGTATTTGTATGAAGATACATAAATGAGATTAGCTCGTGTTTTTTCTCAACGTTATTACGCCTGATATTTCGAAATCTTTATAGCCCTACTGGCAACTATTATCGCATTTTTTTCTCGGAAATGTTTTGAACCAACAGCGAATTTAAAAAAATATCGATTTTCTTCGTGCGCCTATTGCATTTTTATTTACGATATTTTTTATTGTTTAATTTAAACCATGAATATAAAAAATGCAATACACACAAACTATTCAACTTCAAAGTTTGCGTTTTAGGAATACCTACTAGAATAATAAATAAATTTGGCAATATTTATATAGAAAGGTACATAATATTGGTCGTGTGGGTAGATTCTTGTTTAATATTGCATAGTTAAATAAATGTGCGTGACTATTTATTTTTAATTTTGGAAATAAATTTATGTCGTAGACATTACCTATAAAATGTAAATCATAGGTATTTAATCTGAACGTTGTTTTATAAATTTTGTTAATTATACGTTAATTTTAGTAAGCTAGTAAACGTAATTAACCGTATTTTTTGTTTGTTTGTTTTTGTAAGTATTAGATATTTATTGTATATTCTAAATACTTATATTAATATCCACCTTCCTATTGTATAATCAAAAACCAAACATGTAATATATTATATTGCTCATATGTATAATATAAAATATAATTTTTCATGATCAATCGTATACAAAACATTTATGTCGAATATTTTTATAGTTGCATACCTATACGAAAACCAGTCAGGTTTTTTTTCCCTCTGTTATTTTCAAACGAACATTTTCATGATTAATATGCATCAAAAATCGACTGATAGGGAACTCAATAAGAAGGCGAACGAGTAGGTATACATATTGGGTTCACGGTTCTCCTATAATTTTCCAACTTCGTCTCTATTGAGGTGTTAAAAATTCATTTCACGTGTATCAATCAATTATTTCAATCAAACATTGTTTTAACAAAACCTATTTGCTGTGTTACTTAATTATATGGAAATAATCACCATGAATTTTAACAAAAAAATATTACCCAGTTGAGTGCGTATTTGTATTGAAACATAAAATTCTACTAAATAATATTTTTATAAGCACATATACCTGTATCTATTATTTTCTTAACCTTTGTAGTTTTCTGCAATGACATAAACAATACATAAATGTATCACAATTCATCTCATAATAATTGTATTACTTATATCAGTTTATATAAATAATTCATACGTCAATCAACTTTTAATGTCGTGATATTTATTATTGTTATCAATTGTTATTTTTTTTGACATACAAATATGACGTATTTTCTAAGTACAAGTTGGGATTTGAAATGTACTAGGGTCAATATTTTATCTGTCTGATTCAATTCAACGTTATTGACAATTTCAATATTGTTGTACATTTCCAATGTACCTACAACAATATTGTTGTTTTTAAAAACCAAACATTTAAGTGTAACTATTTTTTCATATTGGTTAGTATTAAAAATACAGCGTGTTGTATTTCAAAATTAAACATCTATGTTTGTTTTTTGACAAGTTCTGGAAAATAACCTAAACTGAAACATTTTTTTTTTAAATTTTATACCAAATCAATCATTCAAAATTTCACTCATTTATCTTATATATCTACCTTTTAAATCGATTTTCAAATGGTGAACAATATGCTGTAATAAAGAATCTAAAACTATTATGATAGAACTTTTAGATCAAGATCCAGCGACAAACAAATTTTCGTCGTAGTATAAAGGCTGATTTTTTTCTATAAAAGGATACCACAGCATGGTAACAACGATTAAATAATATGAGTTATGGTGGCATTCAGAGATTACAGCCTTCAAAATGTTAAATATCGTTGAGCATTACCATTTTAACACTTATACAGTAGTAGTTGTGTGAGGCGTTATCGTAGAAAGTGCGATTTTTTTTATATTTACTACTGAAGACTATTAAAATCACGCTATCCATTGACAGACACTTGGATTAGTAGAAACCCCCGACAGACACCTTTAAAACACACATAAAGATTTATTAAACTTTAAAGGTGTCTTTCGGGGATTTTTCACAAACCTAAGTGTCTGTCAATAGAAGGCGTGATTTCTAATAATCTTCCATAATGAATATAAAAAAAATCACGCTTCATAATATAACTGGCGTGTTAAAATAACTATTTCAACACTTTGAAGGCTGTTATCTCCGAAGGCCACAAACTACTCAGGGTTCATATTCAAAACGTTAAAAAATCAGCCATTACACTGTCTTAAGAAGAAGTATATATTTCGTATAGGCCCACTATACAAAATGACGTAAGTCTAGAATAGCGGGCTATTAATGATATTTTATTAATCACTTTAAATGATATTTTATTAATCACGGGCTATTAATAACTATTAATGTATTTTTATTATTCTTAAAAAAGTTCGAATTATTTTACTAGTGCAAATGGAAATTTTTATTATTTCTTTTTCACGACGCTTTCCCACAACATATTTCTGTCTTTACACTCACATTTTACTATCTTGATCATTTAATTTTAATATTATCTATTCTTAAAAAAATATAAATTATTTTATAACAAAAATGAGCTTTGATCGTAATTTGTTTAGATATTTTAATGTGTATATATACCTACATAATTTGGGCTTGATTCAGATGAACACTTAATTTGAAAAGTGTTTTATTTTAATGGATATTTATGTCCATTTTATATTATTGTGTTTTTATAATAAATTGTAAATTATTTGACCAATTTATTTAATGGTTTTAACATTCTTTAACAGCGTCATTTATTAATTTTATTGCGTGATATTTTTATTGATTATTATTAATTGTTTATCTGAATGAAGCTTTATCGAGAAACAGTATTGCCATTGTGATTCCCAAAAAAAATGTAAATTATGTTTTTAACAAATAATGGCAATGTTCTAGTTAAACATTTTAATGTTAATGGTACATTTTAAATAAATAAAATATTTGTTAATTAATTATGTAGCTGCAGTAGGTGTCAATGTAAACTATTTGATCCATGTGTACCAATAATAATATTATATGTAATATATAATTATAATTATGTGTTAAAGTTTTTTGTATTTATTATAAAAATAAGTCGTTATATTATGAATGTAAATTGTTATATAAATAAATAATATTGTGGTCAGAGAAGGTTCATGTAACTTACATAATACACTAATCAGGATCAATACGAAATACCTACTGTTTTTACATACTCAATTTTCATAGCAAAATATTATTGAAATTATAAAAACACTACGCATTAAAACTATATGAATCTGAATATGAAACGAAAACAAAACAGTCACGATGACGCAATATGTGATCTGTCGAAACATGAAGTTACAATAAAATTGTTTAATTTTTGAACACAATTTGTTTTATTTCATTTTGCATTTTTATTTATTTATTTACATCAAGTGCGCAAGGTCGGGTTTATTGCGGGTGGAGCCTCAAGGTTAATTCGGTAAGTATTTAATGTCTTAAGGATAAAATACTGCAGGGTTGTTCTAAGAAGAGAGAAGGGATCCTTCAGTAAGTCATCAAGGGAAGATTGAGTGCCTCAGAGGGGGTCGGAAGAAGGTGACTTTCTCGACTCCGAAATATTCGTGGTATATGGAATGTGGATGAAGTTTTTTGCACTGCCCAGGACCGAGTATTTATCTCGGATGATAATCAACTTCGAACTTGATATGGCACACGAAGAAGAATAATAGGTTATATCTCAGATAAAAACCCAAAATAATATCACAAAATCAAGTTTATCAAAAATGATTTACGAGATAAAATAACATCAAAACAGTAAATGCTAACGTTGCATTAAAGTTTTTAAATCTTTGGAAAAAACAAATATTGTTATTTTAGCAATAAATTTCTACATTTATGAATAGCTTATTGAAATCAGGTTTACTAAATTAAATAAAAATAAAACTACGTATAATTTTAACACCCTTGCATATTATATTTGTGACATTTAAAGGAAAAAATACACGAACGAAGTTAATTGCAGTAAACATAGCATGTCCATTATTTGGTATCGTTATATCTATATAAAATACACATATTGATTTTTTACACACAACATCACAATGACATTGTTAATGCAATAGTTTTAAATCCGCACGAAAGTTACCTGCAAGTGTGAATCGTAATATTTCCAAATCTGAGTAGTTGTTGTGTGTAGACAAAACAAACAATCGAATAATAATGTATTCTGAGTCAATTAATAATGAAGACGAGTTTGACGATGATCTGTTTAAATTGACAACTAGTAACTGTAAATATAAATCCTTAGATCAGTTCATAATGGAAAAACGTATTGGACGAGGTCAGTTTTCCGAAGTGTTCAGAGCAACATTCATTAATGATTCGAAGCCTGTTGCCATTAAAAAAATACATTTCTACGACATGGTGGATGCAGTTGCGAGAACGGACTGTTTAAAAGAAATCAATTTGTTGCAGGTACCAATTTATTTATTTATAGGTAGGTAATTCAATGCGTGTGAAAAATTCATAAAATATTGTTTTTTCAATGTTTGAAACTTTCACTTCACAATAGAGACACATACTTACTTATATTCATTATGATTAAAAATATTAAAGGTAGTATACTTTTGATAATATTCTGAATAAATTATTTAATTTATTTGGAATGAATTATTTAATTGTTTCTGATAAAACACTTTATTAGAGGTATAGTTTTGATAATATTCTGAATAAATTATTTAATTGATTTGGAATGAATTATTTTGATTAAATTCTGAATAAATTATTTAATTGATTTGGAATAAATGATTTAATTGATTCTGACAAAACACTTTATTAAAGGTATAGTTTTGATTAAATTCTGGATAAATTATTTAATTGATTTGGAATAAATTATTTAATTGATTCTGACAAAATAACTTGCACAGCTACATATTTGAATAGGTTAGGAATTGCCTTGAACTAGGCTTTTACCTCATAGTGAGGCAATATTTTCCAAGTACTTAACTTTAACATATATTATTTTTATAGTGTTTTATATTAACATTGTTATGTAATTATGGCGTATGTTATTCTTTTTAATTGGAAATAATAAATAAATCGTTTACCTATAGCACAAGCATTAGGTACTGCTTAGTCTAGGGAATGTATAAAAAAACGCAAAATGCAATTCCGACGATACTCGTAGATTGATTAACCTAATATTATTTTATAAAATTATATCATTGTTTTAAATTATTACGCATTAAATTATTATGCATAATAGCAATTGTAAATATTTTTTTTTGTTGTTTCTTTAATTTTGTAACATGTGCCAAAATTAAAATAAATGAATAAATAAAATAAAAGAAAACCTTTATCTTACCACAAAAAAGAGTTTTAAAGAAAAATACGTAGGGCAGGTATATAACGTAATTTTCCAAAAACCCTATTCATATTTAATTTATATTGTTAGGTACGATGTTTTTAAATTAATTAATTTCTGCAGCAACTGTCCCATGTGAATATAATCCGATACCTTGGATCTTTTGTGTGGGACTCTCAACTTCACATTATCCTGGAACTGGCAGAAGCTGGAGACCTCGCAAGGTTGGTGAAGCAATGTCGTCGACGAAGAAGACTTCTACTAGAAGGCACCATATGGAAATACTTTGTGCAGATTTGCGCTGCACTTGACCACATGCATTCCAAAAGAATAATGCATAGAGGTAGGTACCTACTATGTTTAAATATAAAAAATGCAATATATTTTTAGTGGATATAGTGGGGAGTTATGAATTCGCAATTTTTAAGTTTATTATATAATTGCAGATTATCAACTAGTATCATGCTGAGATTGTATTCTGGAAAATTCGTCAGAATGTATGTGTGTGTGCTGTGCTATGTACGGCGTGTTTATTCTACTTTATCGATTATAGACTAAATTACATACTCATTCGATTCTTTTCAAATTTTGCAAATTTGTATACCTAGTACTCGCTTAGATCCCATTAGATTTTGAAGGACATATACTTAGATTATATATGATACAGATACCTAGTCAGCGCAATGAAAGTATAACAACAAAAACTAAGAACAGTGTTCTGAGTTTCACTCGCCCGGTGTCACCCTCCACTCCGTTATATCTAAGACTGTGGGTGCTCTTTAGTAAGATACGCCACAATCACAGGCCCGGTAATGATAACGTCGTGAACAGGACATTATAAAAATTACATATAAACAAAAATTAATAAAAAGGGAGAATTTAGATGGAATTATCGAAGCCAAGAATAATGAAGTTATGACCTTATAGGCTTCCTTACCATACGTTTTTTCTGGATGTCTTCCGTGGGCTTTTGAGTGTCTACATACGTAGAATATGACAAGTTAAAAAAACCATAAAGGTTCCACAGGAACTCAGGCTGCTTAAAAGACTCCTTTTCTTTTTATTATCCTTTTGGTTATTTTAGTTTTACCCCTTCAAACAGATTTTAATTAAATTAAAAAGAGATCCTGTGAGGCAGGATTCAGAAAGGAACATAAAAACAAAATAAATAGGGGCAAGGATTTTCTCCTGCTTAAAACGTCAAAGAAAAGAGCGCTTAGACACGTATAATTCTCTGTATTTTTCTATGAATACATAACATGGAAATCAATGAGCGTGGAAATATAAAACAATAAATAACACAAACAGACCAACAATAAGGTACTTATCAAAACCAAAATAAAATATTAATTATTTGGGTCAACCCTGAACACATACAAATTAACTTCCAATTGAAAAGAGTAATCAATAGAATAACTTCAGAATCTAAAATAAGCCAAAATTAAATCTGTGTTAGGATAACTCTGTATATATAAAATTCAACTTCTACTTGAAATGAGTAATCCATAATACTTTCAGAATTTAAAAATAAACAAAGTTAAATTTGTGTTAGGATAACTCTGAATATATAAAATTTAACTTCCAAATGAAGTGAGTAATCAAAAATAAGTTCAGAATTTAGAAATAAACAAAGTTAAATCTGAGTTAGGATAACTCCGAATATATAAAATTTAACTTCCAATTGAAATGAGTAATTAAAAATAATTTCAAAATTTAAAAATAAAAAAAAACAAAGTTAAATCTGTGTTAGGATAACTCCGAATATATAAAATTTAACTTCCAATTGAAATGAGTAATCAAAAATAATTTCAGAATTTAGAAATAAACAAAGTTAAATCTGTGTTAGGATAACTCCGAATATATAAAAATCAACTTCCAATTGAAGTGAGTAATTAAAAATAATTTCAGAATTTAGAAATAAACAAAGTTAAATCTGGGTTAGGATAACTCCGAATATATAAAATTTAACTTTAAATTGAAATGAGTAATTAAAAATAATTTCAAAATTTAAAAATAAAACAAAGTTAAATCTGTGTTAGGATATAAAATTTAATATATGTATGTAATAACAACTTATGTATGAAAGTACTCGTAAAAAAAAACAATAACAATAACAGGACATAAATTTATAAATTTAGAAATCACTCAATTAAGATCATCACCTAAAGGAATAAATATGAAATAGAAATCTTTCAAATAAAATTCATCACATAAAACAAATAAAAAAATTGTTTATCTTTCAATTAAAGTCATCGAATAAAAATAAAATTTATAAAAAAAAATCCTTCAATTAAGAACATCGCATAAAGATAAACTTCAAGAGATAAAGACAACAAAATTTGAGGTATCTTTGGCTTCAGACTGACAAGAAAAGTGCACTAAATATATGAGGCGTATTGGATTTAAATAAATATTCACACCGAAAACAAAATATCACCAGAATGTAACTTTTCTACTTAGTAAACATTCAATTTCATAGGTAAGGTTCCCAATTAAAATTCACAGTTTCCTTGCGTAGAATAATCCAGGATAGAAAGAAAAATATCAACTCAAGGTTCGGTTTAACATTGACTTGGCAACACTGCATCCCCTTCTAGAGCATTCCACTCTCAAGCAATAAATACGGTAGAATTGTTTGGACCTCTAAGATGGTTACTTTAATTGTAATCAACTCCTACCTGGTTATTATAGTCAGTCAGATGGTTTTTCCTTCAACACATTTCACGCCCGGGAACTTGTGTCACAAATCAGACAATGAGAAAAGTTGTAGTAATTTACACAGTGTATTAACTACGAGAAAAGGTTCCATAATAGACACATGCCACGAATAACAAATTTTCACTTTAATGTTAAATAATTCAAATATCACTCTTTATTGTTATTTAGAAAAAAATGTAGTAACCAATGATTTTATTTTTATATTGTTTTCCGTTTAATACTTCTCTCAATTAAAAAGACCGGCGGCAAACAAAAAATATATATATATTATTATTTTATTTTTTCCTTTATTCAAGCGAAAATATTATATTATTTCCTTCTTTGTATTAACTGTTTATAGAGTTCGAATCACAGAAAAATCACTTGTTCAACAAAATACCTAAATATCATAATATAGTCCTTACAGGAAAAATCACTTTTCGTACGCGCTTGGAAGTCCATTAATTTAAAATATTATTACTGCGTTTTCCTTTTTTTTATTTTCCTTTAAAACAAAGTAGAAAATGTCTCAATCACAAAAGTTCAAAAACTTAGTTATAGCTATCCACTTTAGAGTTCTTTGGAAAGTATAAGGTAAGCTAATTCGTCTTATATTCTCTTCCACACGCGGCCGTCGGACGGAAAAACTTTAGACCTAACGCGATAATTACAAGTCCCTTTCAATTTTAATCGTTCTTTTTTTTCCTAATGAATAGTCTATACACAAGATTTTTAAAATTCACCAATGTTCAATTTTATATTTTGTTTTCCTTAAAAGGAGTCTTTGCACAAGATATTTAAAATTCACCAATGTTCAATTTATATTTTGTTTTCCTTAAAAGGAGTCTTTGCACAAGATATTTAAAATTCACCAATGTTCAATTTATATTTTGTTTTCCTTAAAAGGAGTTTTTGCACAAGATATTTAAAATTCACCAATGTTCAATTTATATTTTGTTTTCCTTAAAAGGAGTCTTTGCACAAGATATTTAAAATTCACCAATGTTCAATTTATATTTTGTTTTCCTTAAAAGGAGTCTTTGCACAAGATATTTAAAATTCACCAATGTTCAATTTATAAAGTTCTTCTCTTTTTTAAAAAAAATATTAAGTTAATAATTAAGTTATAACATCAAAGAAAATAATCATTTAATCACAAGGAAGAATGTCTTTTCTTAGTACCGTCGGCAAAGTAAATTAATGTTTAAATTTCAAGTTTTCTTCTTTAACGAATTAATAAAACAAGAATAAAAATAACACATTAAATAAAAATATTTAAAACAAAGAATTATACGCGTCGCTTTTATTTTATTTTATTTTTTAAATTTTCTCATTCTAATCAAAATATGTTTTATATTAATACCATCTCCAACGGTTTTAGACAAAAACCGCTGGAGGCGGCCGCGAAATATATTCAAAGAGACTTTTATTTATTACATCGAATCGCGGAACGTTTTCTTAAAATAGGATAATTCCCTTCGATCGATAAACTATGACTGCTACGAAATTACATCTCCGGAAATTAAAGTCGAGAATTAAGACGCGCCTACTGTGACACTATTGGTTCAATAATAACCAATTACAATCTAATTAAGGTATGTCCAAAATCCAGAACACAACCTACCTCAAGGGACGCCATCTTTGTGAATTACAGTAACCATTAGATCAATATTATGAGGAAAAATACAAAACAATTTCTTAATTAAAACTTGAACAAACACGACTAGATGACACCAATCTTTCATAAATCACAATAGTATACTAGTCTTTTATCATTGTTAAACTTTTTCATAACCATGTTGTGCCAAAATTTCTACATTAATTGTGTCCTTATCAAGTATTTTTGCCACTTTTCAATAATGTTGTTAACGGTAATGAGATAGTTATATAACAATGATTTAAATGACATTCATAAACAGTCATAATCCGCAAATCCATGCTTCAATTTTCTTTACAATAGGATGTACCAACAGAATCCGAGCAATGCTTTTAATATGGTCACCCACACGAGTGGTGGACATCTCACTCCAAGGCCTCCGAAGACAGTCGAAAATTACCGAACTAGGGACATCGCGCATGGGGCCTCTCTTACACGAGTCAATCGGATTAACCTTGGACGACAAAGAGGGATTTATATAGAAACATGCATCAGACAAGGATAGCGATAACATGTGTCATTTTTAATTTACTAACTGCGTAATAAACGAGCTGTCAATCAAACTTGTGCTAAAAATAGATTCACCGTTTCGGGCGGAACAGTCAATATTGGTTACCACCCACAAATTCGTATACGAATCTATACCGGTTCCGTCGGCAATTATTTAAAATATGGAATCATAATAATAGGTATTAAATAACTCTTACTCTTGAATTTTGTTCAATGACTTAATAGGTTGAATCAAGAGGATTTATTCTAGATTAATAATAAATCAACAGATAGAATTAAAAATTATTTTTAACAAGTATTAATTATGCTACAAAACTCTATGTCGCAATCTGTCATGCGACACCGGCCGCGGCCGTATACGTACACCTACCGATACGCACACCTACACAATACGTAAAACTTGTCATACTTTTGAATTCGAAATTTGTACTACACGCGGCTTCTGTACTTTATAATTCTATGGATATATACTTAGCACTTTTATAGCATTAAAGAATAATGAAGTTTTCGTAATAAAATATTAAAATCAAAAATAATTTAAATAACACATTTCATGAAAATGCTGAAAATTTTCCACACAAAATTTGAATTAATAATCGACGAATTTTTTATTTTGTAGAATTCCATTATAAATTATCTCTATAATTAAAAGCAAAACACTTTTTTGATTCTTCATTAATTTATTACTTATTAATTTATTTTATGCGATAAACCTATTCCGCATTGTTAGGGCATTTACGAGCTTATAACTATTTTTACTTATAGTTATAGATTTAAATGCGACTAATTATGTAGGAGTCGCAGTAATTAGTAATTAGGAGTAATTAGTCGCGGTTTAAATCTATAAATATTATAGGTAAAAATTGACAAAATAGTCATGAGCTCGTAAATGCCCTAACAAGGCGAAATAGGCCCTTTCGCATAAAATAAATTCATATAGAATAAAAAAAATGAATACTTTGTGGAGATACTTGGCAGTGAGGAGTATATCGTTGGCCACAACCTACTCATTTTTATTTTTGATATCGGTATTTTCAGCCTGTAGTAGATTCATCATTCACAACTCTGTAAAATTTTCATTCAAAAAATTATCATAATAAGACAATAGTAACTTGAAATTCTAAATATAAAGTTGTTAAAAGCCTACTGTTATTTTCAATGTCTACGTGCCTAGAACAGATTTTCTGAAGGACAGCAGCTAAATTTACAAACATAAAAAAAATCTAGCAGCCGAATTTAAATCTACTTACTTCGTATAAAAAATCCAGTTTTAAGAATATTTTTATTTTATCGATAGATATTAAACCGGCCAATGTTTTCGTGACAACGGATGGAATCGTTAAGTTGGGAGACCTCGGCTTGGGAAGATACTTCAGCCACAAGACGATGGCGGCGCACTCTATGGTTGGAACACCATACTACATGAGTCCAGAAAGAATAAGAGAACAGGGGTATAATTTTCGCTCTGACATCTGGTCTCTGGGGTGTCTATTGTATGAGGTAATATAATTACGTGCCAAATATTTATATTATTAAGGATCGTATAACGGGAGTTATTTAAGAAAAATGTAAGAAAAAGGTAAGGTCCCGTACTTCGAAAATACTTCTTACAAAACCTCAACTTTTTCTTAAATTTTTCTCAAATAACTCCCTATCTTACAGCTGCTTGTAAATACAAGACGTTCAATTTTTCAATATTTTTTCTGGCTATTTACCAAATCAGTATAAAAGATCTATCTACTCATCGACTTAAAAAAAAATCGCCGTCTCTTGCCCGTGTCATTTTCGTCAACGCCCAGATTGGACACTTAATAGTGTTCGTTTATAAAGCGGAACTGTCAGTAGACCCAATGGTAATGCAGATGTTGTGATCCCGAAAAACAATAACAAAACAATCAAACCTATTAATTACCTATGTCATTGATGATGCCATTTTTTTCAGATGAATGTCATTGAAGTATTGTATTGGTCACTTTTCTGATGCTCTATCTGATATACATAAAAGTCTTCGAGTGTGAATCATCTATTCGTTGACACTTGATTGTTCTTTTTTGTATGATCATCATCATCAGCTCAACATCCCAAGGTGGGACCTGGCTTCCAAAAGAAGTCTGCGCTATTCCGATCGGTCAGCGGCTCCTTGTCTCCAATTAACCACGCCTAAAGAATCCAGGTCCCCCTGGACGCAATCCATCCATCGCAACTTGGGTCTCCCCCTACGCCTCACACCCTCTGACTCTTCTGGTGGGCAGTTGGTCACTCATCCTCTCCACATGTCCAAGCCATCTGAGTCTCCCAATCATTGGCAGCTCTTCCTAAAGGGCTCTCGGGCTCAGCCCTCCCAAACACTTCGTTCAAAAGATTCTAAAAAATGTATGAAATTGAAACTTTGGAACACATTATATTTCTAATTAATGTTTCCCATTTAACGCCTGTAGTATACCTAGTGAAAGTATTTAAACCTACCTGCTGTGTAAAGCAAGATTCTATGAAATATTTCATTCCTAGGGCACAGTCGACTTGTGCCCGGAGAACCAATACAATTCACGCGACCGCTCGCTGCCGCCGCAGTTCGCCGTAAACGCTGAATGTATGCCGATTTCGAGCAAAACGGGGCAGTGCCCGCGAAGGATTACACTATATTTTCAATCATTCATATTTTGTTGTTCATTGCGATGCGATGGTCTAACGCTAGGTTAGCAGTTGCAATTCCTCGAGGCTCACTTAATTGTTATCATAATATTACATAGTTTAAACTATAAACCATCCAAAATATATTAATATTATTATTAAATTAATTGATATCATAATATTGAAGCAGTCTTGCGGCTGTTGTTAGAGGTTATTTATCAATTTTGTATGATCAAAATTTATTAGATGTCACAAATTATTTATAATTTATCGATGCATTTTATTATAAACCCAACCAATGCCAAACCCAAGCACAGCATGAATGATCAGGTTTATGTTTTAATTTCCGACATACAAAAGAATTATGAAAAACACTGATAATTTTAATATACGAAAATAATATTGTGCCACATATCAGCTTTCTGATTCCTGTTGAAAGTTAATTTCTCTTCTAGGTAAAATTATAATTTTGAGCCCCTCTAAGATTAAAGGTCACCAGCCGCCACTGGTCCCAATCCTTACAAATACCCTAACGTCTATATCATCATAAAGCTGGTACAGCTCGTGATTGTATCTGATTCTCCGCACACCACCCTCACAAACATCTCCGTAGATTCGCCGCAGGATCTTTCTTTCAAAATTACTAAGTTGTACTTTTTGTATAATAGTGACAAAAATTCTATTCCACGGGGCTTCATGAGCTACTTTTCATGCAATCCGTTTATATTTTCATCGCACGGGGCTTTACAAAATGGCTAATTGCAGTCATTTATTTATTTTCAAATTCATTTCACAAAAATACGCATTTAATGTAAAATATATTAAGTATCTTGCTCGTTAATGAATTTGTATTTTTATTTCAGTTAGCAGTTCTGAGGTCGCCATTCTATGGTGATAAGATGAACTGGTTCAGTTTGATACGAAAAATTGAAAAATGCGAATATGATCCTTTGCCATCATATGCTTTTTCTGAAAAGGTAATTTGGATGCATTTGATACAAATATGTATCTTTTAACAAAGTTGAAAAATGAGAGTTCTTTGATTTAATAATTATTTTTTAAAATATGTAAATAAAGACAAAACTAGATTTCAATAAAAGAACAATTTTCGCACAATATAATAAAAACAAAGTAATTTCATTATTAATTTCTATAATCATTTTATAACAATTCAATGTAATTATTTTTTATTTAAAAAAAGAAATTTATAATATTTCTTATGATTTTTTTGCTTATTTATTGTCATGAAATTTAAACCACATTAAATTGTGGAAAAAAATATATGAATTCTAAGTTTTCATTTCTTGAATATAGAAATGCATCGTGCTATTTTTGTCTAAATTGCATCATGACTGTTATTCAATTATTATTATAAACATACTGTTATCACTATTAACAAATGCAGTTCCGTATTTGTTGTATTTGTCAAGATGGCGTTAAATGTTATATGGTTATTGTCATTAAAAATAACTGACCTTTAATTAATTAAAGAAATAGTTATATACCTTAATACAAAAACATGTTTAATCACTTTATA